>JAOQMS010000009.1:21881048-21916116 GCA_027563885.1 Erythroxylum longipes | reverse complement strand
ATCGATTAGAGATGATGAATTTTGAATAGGAATTGTGGTGACATATAAGTAAGATATGTTATGGTATAAAAGCATGATGATGAATTAATCATGGTTAAGGTGTTCTTCATTGGATTATGCCCACGTTATGGTAATAAGCTCACGTTTTATGACCTCTGAGTTGGACTCTGGAAATGGGGTCCAACATGTTCGGTATCAGAGCAAGTAAGAGTTAGACTCTGAAAACGGGGTCTAACAAAATGAATGTCAAAGGAGCTTTGATTAGTTAAAAAATCGATTAACTACAGCCTTGGTGTTGGCTAATCCATCTGGATCTTGAGGATATGTTATATACAGTGATGCTTCACACCAGGGGTTAGGGTGTGTTTTGATGTAGTATGGTAGAGTGATTACTTATGCTTCGAGAAAGTTAAGGCCTTATAAGTTCAATTATTCAGTTCATGATTTAGAGTTTACTGTAGTAGTATTTGTTTTGAAAATTTGGAGACATTATTTATATGGTAAACGTTTCAGATTTTTACGGACCATCAAAGTTTAAGATATCTGTTGAGTCAAAAGGAACTTAATATGAGATAAAGGAGGTGGATTGAGTTGCTTAAAGATTATGATTACACGATAGAATATCATCCAGCTAAGGCTAATGTTATAGCTGATGCATTAAGCAAGAAATCTAATATCAGTGTAGCATAAATTTAATCATCAAGGTTATAAAATCTAGTTCAACTGAGAGCACTAAATGTTGAGATAAGTGTGGGACAGAATGAAGCATTGTTAGCTACGTTGAAGCTTAGACCAGTATTATATGAAAGGATGAGAATAGCTTAAAGTAAAGACCTAGAAGTAATGAAGATTGTAAAGAAGTTAAAACAGAATCCAAGTTCTGAGTTTGAGTTAAGAAATAATACATTATGGTTGAATAAGAGATTATGTGTACTAGATATTGATGGTTTGAGAAAGAAAATTTTGGAGGAAGTACATATAGCATCCTATGCTATGCATCCTGATACTACCAAGATGCACAATACTCTAAAACAACATTTTTGGTGGCCAGGGATGAAAAAAATAAGTGGCTGAGTATGTTGCCAGTTGTTTGACATGCAAACAAGTTAAGGCAGAGCATCATACCCCAATTGGAAAATTACAGTCATTACCTATTCCAGAGTGGAAATGGGAGAGGATTATAATGGATTTTATTATAGGTTTACCGAGAACTCTGAGGCAGCATGATGCCATATGGGTCATTGTTGATAGATGAACAAAATCAGCTTATTTCTTACCTATTAGAGAGAATAACACACTAGATCAGTTAGCTCAGTGATATGTAAATGAAATAGTGAGGTTACATGGGTCCTAGTGTCTATTGTATCAGATCGATATCCCATATTTACTTCTAGATTTTGGGGTAGCCTATAGACAGCATTGGGTACAAAGTTAAATTTTAGTACAATGTTTCATCCTTAAATAAATGGACAGAGTGAGAGGACTATTCAGACTGTTGAACTGTTGATGATATGCTTAGGGCTTGTGTTTTGGAGTTTTAAAGAGCATGGGATGAGTATGTAGCTCTCATTGAAATTTCATATAATAATCATTATCATAGTAGTATTAATATGGCTCCATATGAGGCGTTATATGGCAGAAGGTATCGAGCACCTTTATACTGGGATAAAGAAGGCCTAAGGATTGTTGAAGGACTACAGTTGATTCAAGATACCATTAATAAGGTAAAATTCATTTGCAGTAGGATTAAGGCAGCTCAAGACAGGAAAAAGAGTTATGTAGGTCATCACTGGAGAGATATGGAGTACCAAATAGGAGACAAGGTATTTTTGAGAGTATCGTCTTGATGAAGAGTTTTAAGGTTTGGTAAAAAGGGAAAGTTAAGCCCTAGATATATCGATCCTTATGAGATTACTGAGAGGATAGGACCATTGGCTTACAAATTAGCATTACCGTTAGAAATTTCTCAGATTCATAATGTATTTCATTTTAGTATGCTCAAGAGATATCAGTCAGATCCAACACATATATTACTCGCACAGGAGGTTGAGATTGTAACTAATTTGAGTTGTATAGAGAACCAGTTAAAATAGTTAGATTTCAGACTAAACAATTAAGAATATCTTTGCTCTCCTCAACCTATTCTTTATGTGAGGCCCATTAGGTTCCTAAATATGTTAACAATGAATAAGGTTTAGAGAAAAGATGAAGATATTGAAAATTACCTTGCCCTTTGTGAAAGCTTTGAAGAGCACATCCACGTACTCAAAATTTCTCAAAAAAATATTCTTAAATAAGAGGACTTGGGATGATAATCAATTGTAGCCCTAACAGAAGCCTCAAACTCCTTAATTACCAATATGGAATCGGGTTCAACATGCCACTCTAAATCATCTTGTGAAATTGGGGGAATGTTTTGAGGGTTCTCATTAGGGGAGTGCTAATGAAATGAAGTGCTGAATGAAAAATTTACTCCTGAATCTAGCAGAAGATCAGGGAGGAAAAGGATAAAACCTAAAGGCAATTGGTAAAGTTACTTGCATATAGATGATTTTTTGGAATATTATGGGCACCTTTGCTAAGAAAACAGTGCATTGGCACACCTTCAATGTTAAAAACAACCCATTAGCATATTTTATTTTTATCTAATCTTATAATTTTTATTTTTATATATTATATATCAGTTTAATACCGATTGAACCTCCAAACTTTAAACTTCTCGTAATAGCAAAGATCCTGGCCTAGGATTGTGGTTAATTACTCCGTACCTCAGTCCTAACACTAAGACCTGCTGAATTAGCTTTACCCCTACCTCTGACCCTTTGTCTTGCTTCACTGGCTCTGCTATGTTGGATAGTCATCTCTGTCACTGATCCTCTTCTCACTCCAAACTATGCTCCTAAAGTTGTTGAATAGTCTATAATCTAATTCTCTAAGGAGCCACAGTGTAAACAAGCTCCTAATACCTTCCAACATACTACACCATGTCCATTCCCACAGTATTCACAATTGGAAAGCTATTGTGTTTGTCTACCATAAATTTGTCCTTTAGATGCCTGAACTCTACCACCACCAGAATGAACAGAACTGCCTTTAGGTCTAAACCTTAACTGCCTTAATCCTAACTGTGATCGCGTTTATCTATTCTGACGTTTACTAAATTTCCTGCCAGAGTTAGCTTGAAACTCACCATGTCTCTTAGACCTGAACTCTTGTCTATACTCTCCTTGTTCATCCTTTAGCAACTGCTTAATTCAAATCGAAGTAACTCACATCTCAATAAAACTATTTAGATTTGTAATGGCCAACCTCATCTTGATCTCCATATTCAATCCATCCTTAAACTGCTTACATTTATCTTTCTCAATCGGGATCAGAGCAGTAGCATACCCCCAATAGTTTATTGGACTGTACCTTATACTCGGCTATCGTAAATTGTCCCTATTTCAGATTGAGGAACTCTTTCATCTTCCTATCCAAATAGATCTTTGGCATGTAATTATCCTTAAAGACCTTCAGGAAGTCCCCCCACATCAGTATGCAAGGTTGGGCGAAGCTACCTGGAACTGTCTTCCACCACTGATAGGCTAAACCTTGAGGTAATGAGATTGCGTAGTCGAACCTCTCATTAGACTCACAGTCTATTTGATCAAATACACTCTCTGTTCTCTCCAGCTGACCCTCTGCCTCGATAGGGTCTGTACTTCCATAGAAGTCTACAGCTCCCTTCTTCCCAATTTTATCATACCTCCTTTCTCTCCTCTTAGAAACTCTCTAAGGCATTTGTTTAGACTGGGGTATAGGGGACTCTCTATTGGCTCTTATTGACTCAAGATCAACTGATTCTACGACATGGTCTCCTATTGCAGATTACCTATAACAAACAATAATATTGATCACTATATGGGTCTCTTTTTATATGCTATGTTGAAATGCGCATATATTTCCCTAAGGATGATAAACCACGATCTGATACCAAAACTATAACATACCACTCCCATAGATCATAAGCCCAAACATTCCTGAGGATATTCGAAAACATACTATATGAAAATGGTACATTAGGACAATCAAACTAGCTGATTAAAGGCATCAAACATATCGTAAGCATTCTAAATGTTCAATTCTTCCTATTTCATTCATAAAAATTAAAGGTCACATGTCATTACAATTCACAATCCACATTTTCATTACACAACATTTGTTTGAGTTCAATCTTAGTACTAAAAATATAACATGAAATGGGATGCTAATACACAAGACTCTAAATAGACTTCTCGGATTCAACTGATCAGACGTTTGAGCCATTCTTATCCCAAAAATCCAAGTACGAGACTTCTACTATATTGATAGTTGTGATTTGTATTGTGTTTTAGGGTTAGATTTGATAAGTATTTTAATGTCATTGCAAGTGTTTAGTATGCATTTAGGGTTTAATTAGTTAATTTTTGTGTTTAAGTGTTTTTATGGGTTAGTTTGAATCATTAAGCTTAAATTGTATATTTTTGAGGTACCTTAATGTGTGTGCTAGTGTTGCAGGGTAAATAGGAAAAAACGAGAAGAGTTAAAAAGCTTTTAGGATAAAAAGCATAGGCCACGATCGTGCACACAGGCCACGATTGTGATAGAAGAGGAAGAACCAAAAGCAGCAAGGCCACGATCGTGCACACAGGCCATGATCATGATAAATAGCATCAAGGCAAGGCCACAATCGTGTATTACGTCGGGTTGACAGAAAAACTCAAGTTTCGAATGAATTTTTGGACCGTTTCGACCTTGACTTTGACCTAAAGCCTCAAAGATATAAATAAAATATGATGTGACAGTCACCAGAGGTCTAAACAGAGAGCCAAAAGTTTAACGAAAAATTCCATTCCGTCGATTCCGAGAGAAAACCTAGGGTTACACCGAGAGATTGAGGAAGGAGACAAAGGAAGAGAGACACGGTGAAGAGCTTGATGTGAAGTACTTCCCAAAAAAGGAGGTTTCTGGATGTCACAGTCCCGAATTTCATTCCCTACAGTATTTCCGTTATTTCAATTTTATTTATGTATAGAATTGAAATAGGTGTTGAGATTTGTTTGGTTGAATGTTCAGTTGATGTCTAAACTCACCTTTGGATTTGATTCTTAAGATTAACGAAGTTTATTCGATTTTGTTTTTATTAATTGGATTGTGGTTTAGGTCCTATTCTTTATAACTTGGCGATAAACTGAGAGGGTGAGCTAAGTGAAAATAATCTATTTGGGCTAACGAGAGTTAGGTGAATTGATAGGTGAAGGATTAAATCAAACCGGTAGAATCGTGTAACGAGAGATCGTGCATAGGTTCCTGGTAGGTTAGTAGACAACTTTAGATCAAATTTAGTTTTTGGGTCAATTGCAAATCGAGAGATCGGAATTTCCATAAATTGAATTAGGGTTTTTCAATTAGGTTTAAGAATTATAACTCGAGAGAGAGTAATTCACCCTAGGACCGTCTATGACTGTTAAGTCAATAATTGCATAATTGGTTGAGTTTCTTTAATTTTGAATTAAAATCCCCTTTCTCTCACTTAGTGATTTCTAGGTTGATTTTGGATTTGGTTGTGTGATTGCTTTTCTATTGCTTTTAACACTTACAATTCTTATATCCGATTATCAATTGATTTACTTTTCTGCAATAGATGTTAGGTTTGTGACTTAGCTGCCATTAGACTTAGGACTAGTTCCCTTCCTCGTGGGATCGATACCTTAGGTACTACATGAATGACCCGTGCACTTGCGGTAATTACCAAGGTTAAAAATATTGAAACTTAGAGCGTATAACCTTGAGCGAACAAGTTTTTGGCACCGTTGCCATGGAAGGCAATTTAGTTCTATAATTTAAGGCATTAGGTTTGTTATTTTCTTTCAATCATTTTACTTAGGGTTCATACTCTTGTATGAACACAAGAGTTACAAGGGTTTCGAGTAGCACAAATGAGATGTCCGATTTAGACATAACACGTTTAGAAAGAACCCTTAGGAAAGCTCGGCAACAAAAAGAAGAAAAAATTGAAAAATACAAATGGTTAAATAATTCCAAAGAAACATGGATCAAGAAGTTAACCCTGACAGGTAACAACAGAGGACCCTCATAGATTTTATGAGGCCAGGATTCAATCTTGCGAACCAAGGACTGGCTAGACCACCTGTTCAAATAGTCTCCTTTGAAATCAAGGTAGCCCTCCTGAACATGCTTTAGCAGAATGTCTAATTCTATGGACTTGCAAATGAAGATCCGAATGTGCATATGGTGAGTTTTCTCAAGATTTGTGATACTGTTCGGTATCACCAGATGTCGGAAGACACAGTGAGGATTAAGTTGTTTCCTTTTACACTTAGGGATAGAGCGAAGGCTTGGTATCATTCACTAAGTCCCGTTAACATTACGACGTAGGAATAGTTAATGCGAGCCTTCTTAGATAAATACTTCCCATTAACGAAGACCATCAAAATTATTAAGGTGATCACAAACTTCCAACAGGGAGACGGGGACTCTATATATAAAGCGTGGGAGCATTACAAGGATCTGCAGAGGAGATGCCTATATCACAACCTACCCAAAGAGTTCTTGCTGTAGACATTTTACAACTGAGTGGACCCACATACTCAAGGCACCATTGATGCAGTGTTGGGAGGATCGTTAATGAGAAAACAGTCGATGAAGTAGAAAAGCTAATAGAGGAGATGGATAGCAATAACTATTTATAGTTTAATGAGCGTAGTAGGTAACCTACTAATTTTAAGGAACAGAAGGGAGTTGTCACTATCGACCAAATGATAGAAATGCAAGCTAAGATTGATAATTTGACACGACAGTTCAGTAATATGAAGGCGTCATCCTCAGCTCCAGTGAAGGTTGCGCAATTGAAATGTGAGCTATGCGGCCAAATGGATCATGATATGTTGGACTGCTATTTGATGAGAGATGATAACCTGGAGCAAGTAAATTGCATGGGGGCACAATTTGGATGTAGAGGGGGTAACAATTCCTATTCCAACACCTATAACCCTGGGTGGAAGAATCACCCAAACTTCTCCTAGTCCAATAACAACAACGGAAGGCGGTTCAGATCCTAAGGACAATCGAGTTTCCAATAGGACAAAACAAGCTTAATGGAAGCTAAGTTGGATAATATTCTTGATAAGCTTGGAACTTTGGATAATACGCAAAAGGAGTTGGAAAACAAATTTGAGCAAGTCACTAAAAGTCATGCGTCTTCCATATATAATTTTGAAGTCCAAGTAAGTCAACTGACAAATGTTTTTTCTATGTGGAATGTTGGAAATGTTCCTAATACTGTAGGAACATAATCAGGGGAGCAATTAAAGGCCATCACACTCCAAATTGGTAAGAAAATTGAACAACCCATAAGGACAATAGAGAAGCAGGACCGGCCAGTTGAGAAGAATCTAGAAAAGGAGAAGGAAATGGACATGAGTAAGTATCCTCCCTATGTTGCACCTCCACCATATCAACCTAAGATTCCTTTCCCTCAGTGACTATAGAAGAAGAAGTTGGATGAATAATTTGCAAGGTTCGTGGAGAAGCTGAGGATGCTCTAGATAAATCTCTTGTTTGTTAAAGCATTAGAACATATGCCTAAATACACAAAATTTTTAAAGGATGTTCTATCAAAAAAACATAATTGGGACAATAATCAAACGGGGACCCTAACTGGTACTTACAGCTCCATAGTCACCAGTCAAATGCCTTCAAAATTGAAAGATCCAGGAAGTTTTACAATACCTTGTGTGGTTGGTGAGTTGGAGTTTACGAAATGTTTATGTGATATGAGAGCTAGCACAAATCTTATGCCTCTGTCAATATTCAGGAAGATAGGACTTGGAAAGGTCAAACCTACATCTATTTTAATTTAGTTGGCTGATTAGTCCATTAAAACGCCATTGGGAATAGTGGAAGACTTGTTGATGTAAGTGGATAAGTTCATCATTCCAGTGGATTTTATGGTTCTGGATTTTGAGGAGGATAAAAACTACCTGTTAATCTTAGGGTGACCATTCATGAACACCGGAAAGGCTATAGTTGATGTTCACAAAGGTAAGTTGACACTGCGAATATGTGATGATCAGGTTGAATTTAATATGAATAAAGCCTTGAAGAGTCTAACAACAAGTAGCACCTACATGAAAGTGGAAATCATGGATCAAACTAGACAAGAGCTGATTGAGATTTGCATAGCAGAAGTATAAGCACGGGAAGTAGAAGTTGACAATGAGCATCAAATCCCTGAGGTGGTGGAAGATGATGAGATGGAAGAGGTAGATGTCTCAAAACACCAAGCAGGTTAGTTCGAACTAAGGCACCCACACCACCATCTTCAGAGAAACCATCGATATTAGAGATTAAGCCCTTGCCCACACACCTTAGGTATACCTACCTTGGTGAAGGTCAAACTCTACCTATAATAATATCCAATCAATTAAGTGAAACATAAGAATGTCAGGTGGTGGAAATTGTGAAGAAACAGATGAAAGCCATCGAATGGCAAATTGCTGACATTAGAGGGATAAGCCCGAATGTCTGCATGCATCGAATAAACTTAGAAGAAGGATGTAGAACGGTGAGTGAGCGTCAAGGGAGATTAAACCTTAATATGAAGGAAGTGGTTAAGAAGGAGATCATAAAACTCTTGGATGCAGGGATAATTTACCCTATCTCCTATAGTGAATGGGTTAGTCCAGTGTAATGCGTTCCCAAGAAAGGAGGAATGACAGTGATAGAGAGTGACAGCAGAGAAGTAATTTCCATGAGAACAGTCACAGGGTGGAGTGTATGTATAGATTATCGTAAGCTCAACTCAGCAACTAAGAGAGATCGCTTCCCACTCTCGTTTATTGACCAAATGATAGAAAAGGTAGCTGGCCATTTGTTTTATTGCTTTTTAGATGGATATTTGGGCTATAATCAGTTTTTTTCTACCTTGATGATCAGGAGAAAACCACATTCACTTGTCTATGTGGAACTTTCTCTATAGACGAATGTCATTCAGACTCTTCAATGCCCCAGTAACTTTTCAGAGGTGCATGATGTCAATCTTTGCTGATACGATAGAGGATATAATGTAGGTGCTCATGAATGACTTTTTGATCTTTAGAGATTCCTTTGATTCATGTCCAACCAATCTAGATAAATTCCTTCAAAGATGTGAAGAATCACACTTAGTGTTAATTTGGAAGAAATGTCATTTCATGGTATAGGAAGGGATCGTCCTTGGGCACAAAATCTCTCATCGAGGATTAGAATTTGAAAGAGCAAAGATAGAGGTAATAGAAAAACTTCTGGACCAGGCAATGTAAAACGGGTGTGAGGATTTTTAGGTCATGCAAGATTCTACTAAAGATTTATCAAGGACTTTTCACAAATTGCACGACTGTTGACTAACCTTTTAGTTAAGGATGTGCCCTTTGTGTTCGATGATAAGTGTATAAATGTATTCAATATTTAAAATAGGCATTAGTATCAGCACCAATTTTATCTCCACCGGATTAGACACTTCCGTTTGAAGTTATGTGTGATGTGAGTGACCAAGTCATAGGTTGCATGTTGGGCTAAAGGAAAGATAAAAATTTGCATGCAATCTATTGTGTCAGTAAAACTCTTGCAGGATCCCAACTGAACTACACCACTACAAAAAAATAATTGCTCGCAGTGGTGTATGCATGTGATAAGTTTCGACAGTACCTTTTAGTTTCAAAGGTAATTGTATTCACCGACCATGCGGCTTTAAAATACCTCTTCAATAAGAAAGATGCAAAACCAAGGCTCATTCGATGGGTGCTACTTCTGCAAGAATTTGATTTAGAGGTGAGAGATAAAAAAGGAGTAGAAAATGTGGTTGCAGATCATTTATCCATACTTGAGGTAGGGGAATATGAGCCGAGCAAGGATATTAACCAAAATTTTCCCGATGAAACCCTGATGGTACTAGAGAGCTTAACGACACCATGGTTTGCAGATATTGCTAATTATATCGCCAGTGGTAAACTCCCATCTGATCTCTCGTACCAACAAAGAAATTTTTTTTATATGACTGCAATCGATACATCTAGGATGAGCTAACCTTATATAGAAATTGTGCAGATGGATTAATGTCACGCTGCGTTCTAAACGAGGAAATGCTAGATATCCTTAGCAATGCCATGAAGGGTAGTATGCTGGGCATTATAGGGCCAACAAAACGGCAGCTAGAATACTGGAGAGTGGATTCTATTAGCCACAGTTGTTTAAAGATGCACAAACTTACGTAACACAATGTAAT
Organism: Erythroxylum longipes; assembly: GCA_027563885.1. NCBI lineage: Eukaryota > Viridiplantae > Streptophyta > Magnoliopsida > Malpighiales > Erythroxylaceae > Erythroxylum > Erythroxylum longipes. The sequence continues at coordinate 21,905,810 of JAOQMS010000009.1, read as the reverse complement.
CATTGTCAAAGAGTGGGTAACATCTCCAAAAGGGATGAAATGTCATTGTTTAATATTCAAGAGGTAGAAGTTTTCGATGTCTGGGGCATTGATTTCAAAGGACCATTTCCATCGTCAATGGGAAACATGTACATTCTGGTAGGAGTTGATTATGTTTTGTATTGGGCCGAGCCAACAACATCTCCAACCAACGTTGGGAAAGTGGTGCAAAAGTTTATTAAACGGCTATTTAACCAATTTAGAGTACCACGTATAATAATAAGTGATGGAGGTGCCCATTTCTGGAACAGATCTTTTGATGCTCTCTTACAAAGATATGGCATGAATCATCGAGTGGCTACACCTTACCATCCACAAACTAGGGGCCAAGTGGAAGTCATTAATCGAAAGCTAAAATGAATCCTAGAGAAGACAGTTAATAACTCTCGAAAAGATTGGGCAACTAAATTAGATGATGCTTTATGGGCCTACAGGACAGCATTTAAAACACCCATTGGAATAAGCTTGTATAGGCTAGTTTATGGGAAAGCTTGTCATTTGCCGGTCGAATTAGAACATAGAGCATATTTGGCAATTAGAGAATTAAATTTTGACTGGAAAAACCTGGTGAAAAGAGACTTCTACAACTGGAGGACCTTGAAGAATTTCGTCTTAATGCTTATGAAAACGCCAAACTTTATAAGGAAAGGGTCAAGAAATGGCACGACGCTTGTCTCAAGCAAAAAGAATTCAAAGTAGGAGACACTGTTTTGCTATACAATTCTCGAATGTAGCTATTCCCAGGAAAGCTGAAGTCTAGATGGAGCGGCCCATTTATAATAAATCAAGTTATTAATTATGGGGCTCTCCAATTCGAGAATGATAATAAGGAAACTTTTAAGGTTAATGGGCATCAATGTAAGCTCTATTTTGGAGGAGAAATTCTCAAAGATAAGGAAGTGATTTCCTTATCTCCAAGTAATTGAAACCACCTTCCAAAAACAACGGTCAAGCTGGGGACCATAAACCAGCATCCTTGGGATTCAAATCTAGCCCACAATTTTTATTCAATTCTATTTTAGATGTGTGTTGTTTAATGTCTAGTAGTTTTATTTTTAAATTTTATTTTTATGTTAGTTTATTTTCATTTTATGTTTTGTCGTTGATTTTTCTGCTTTTCTTTGAAAAAAAAATATATGTGTGTTTCTATCTTCACGTTTTCGTAATGCATGAGCCATGAGTGTTTTCTTCTCACATTGAGGACAATTTGTTGTTCAAGTGTGGGGAGGGATTCTGTGTTTTTATTTTATATGTGACTTTGCATATCGCATGATAGTAGTAGGCTACATTGTGTGAAATGTGCAAATGTGTCAATGGCTCAGGTTTGAGTGAAATTCATTTAATTTTGGACAGAGTCTATTAGGTTATTAATAATCATTAGCTTGCGAAATTAGTGAATTAGGGGGCCTTTGAATAAATATATAGCATAGTTACGACTTAGTGCAAATTTAGCTCCCTCTAAGTTGTCACATTTATTCATAATTTGAGGCCTTTTTGTTAAGTAGCTTAACTAGTATATTTTTACATGGAAACGAATAGATTTAAAAACAAATTTAAGTAAATACTATTCTGCTGACCTTTGGGTTATGAATACAGCTAGTAGCTAGTTGAACACGTGATAATAGCTGAGTAACTGGATCGACACGCATTACAAATGTGTGCTTTCGCGTAAAAATGCTATAATGACGTTCCAACCAAGCTGTTAATAAATTACCTAGTCAAGTAACATGATCGACAATCATCAACAATGTTTGCCTCCGAGTAAAAGACTAAGTCTCGAAAAAAATGTTTTAAATAAAAACATTCCGTTCCTGTAATAAGCTTGATTTTTTTCTTTCTTCATGAAAATATACCTAGGAGTGGTTACGAAGTTTGAGAGACCGAAATTTTTTTTAATGTGTGTGCACAATTAAAAAGGGTACATAAGTTAGCACATGGGTCTCGATTAAGTTGTATATCTAATCAAAGCTGCTAGACTCCCATTTTGTTTGTTAATGATTTGATATAATTCGAATGATTATGTACATGATTAAATTTATTTCATGAAGATTAGAGTCGTCGCATTATTGCATTGTGTGTCTTCGATGTTACGTGTTTGTTGTTTTATTTGCTTGAGCACAAGCAAACGTTTAAGTGTGGAGATGTTGATAGTTGTTATTTGTATTGTGTTTTAGGGTTAGATTTGATAAGCATTTTAATGTCACTTCAAGTGTTTAGTATGCATTTAGGGTTTAATTAGGTTAGTTTTTGTGTTTAAGTGTTTTTATGGGTTAGTTTGAATCTTTGAGCTTAAATTGTATATTTTTGAGGTACCTTGATGTGTGTGCTAGTGTTACAGGGTAAACAGGGAAGAACAAAAAGAGTTAAAGAGTTTTCAAGCCAAAAAGCATAGGCCACGATCGTGCATATAGGCCTAAAGATGGCAATTTTGGCCCGGCCCAGTCCGGTTTTTGGCACGGGTTGGCCGGGCCACGAGCCGACCATGGTCCGCCCAGGCCGGGCCACCGTTCGACCATGGTCGACTTGCCCATTTTGAACAAAACGGCGTCATTTTGTCCAAAACAACGTCATTTTGTCCAAAACGACGCTGTTTTGTATAGTTTTATATTAAAAATATATATATACGGGCCGACCACAGGCCAACCGGCCCGTCGGTGGGACGAGCTGCGAGCCGGCCAATCTCGGCCAGCACGGGCCACGGGTCGGCCCGCAGCCTGCCATAATAGTGGCCGTCAGCCTGGACCCGGCCTGGCCCATTGCCATGTCTACATAGGCCACGATCGTGACAGAAGAGGAAGAACCAGAAGCAGCCAAGCCACGACCGTGCACACAGGCCACGATCGTGACAGAGGGTGTCAATTCAGGGCATAATCGTTGTAGTCAGGCAGGGCCACGATCGTTCACCGCGTTGGGCTAACAGAAAAACTCAAGTTTTGGACAAATTTTCAGACCGTTTCAACCCCAACTTTGACCTAGAGCACCCAAAGTATAAATAAAACATTATAAGACATATGTAGCAATCTTGGAGAGTCTGAATCGAGAGCTTTGATGCTAGTCACATACCGAAAACCCTAGAGAGTTTTTAGAGATTGAGGAAGAAGACGAAGGAAGAGAGATAAGGAGACGAAGCTTGACGCGACATACTTACTAGAACAGGTGGTTTCCCACTGTCGCTACCTCCACGATCCATTCCGACAGTAGTTTCTTTGTTTATTTCAATTTTATTTATGTATGAAATTGGGATATTTATTGAAATTGTTGTTGTTGAGTGTTGATTATTGTCTATACTCACCTTCGGGTTTTCAATTCTTGAGATTAATAAAGTTTAATTGGTTGTGTTTCTTTTGATTTAATTATGATTCAAATTCTTGTTCTTAATAATTTGGCAAAAAAACTGAGAGGGTGGGTTGAGTGAAAATAATCAATTTGAGCTAACAAGAGTTAGGTGAATTGATAGGTAAAGGATTGAATCAAACTTGTAGAGTCGTGTAACAAGAGATGAACATAGATTCCCAGTAGGTTAATAGACAACTTTAGATCTAATTTAGTTTTTGGGTTGATTGCGAATCGAGAGATCGAAATTCTCATAAATTGAATTAGGATTTATCAATTAGGGTTAAGGATTATAACTTGAGAGAGAGTAATTCACCTTAGACCGTCTAAACCCGTTAAGTCAAGAATTGCACAATTGATTAGGTTTTCATTAATTTTGAATTAAATTCCCCTTTTTCTCACTTGATAGTTTCTAGGTTAGTTTTAGGATTGGGTTGTGTGATTTGTTATCGCATTTAGATTTCTTCAACTCAATTCTTGAATTAATTGTTTGATTGATTTATTTATTTTCTGCACTATTTTATTTCTTTTGAATTATTGTAGTAAGTACGACCTTATATTTTAGGAATAATTCCCTTCCTAATGGGATCGACACCTTTGGTACTACGCGAATGACCCGTGCGCTTGCGGTAATTGCCAAGGTTAAAAATATTGAAACTTAGAGCATATAACCTTGAGTGAACAAGCGCTACATTTCTTGTTGCAAATCCTTTTCTCTTATGCTCGTACTAAGCATATTGAAATTTTTACCCATTTTGTTCGTGATTTATTTGTGAAGAAATTTATGTTCATTCATTATATATCAGCTTCTCAACAACTTGCTTGACATTTTCACCAAATCATTGGCTTCTACTCCCTTTTTGTTGTTACGTCACAAGCTAAATGTTCTTTCGACCATTAACTTATGGGGGGCTGATAACAACACATCTTCTAAATCTCTTCAGTTGTAATTACATTAGATAATCTTATCCTATATTAACGTATCTTAGTATTATTATTTAGTTTATGTTGAATTAATTACAAATTGATTCATCTTATCTCAATTAGTGTATAAATATAGCACAAATTATACAACAATAATCATCAAAAAATCAATACAATACACTCTACTTTCAACTTCTCAGTTTTGCCTTCTTCCTTTCATAAGCTTTTAAAACTTGGGGAACTTTGAAAATTTTAAACAAATCTACCAAACCTAAAAGCACATCTCCTTTCAATAAAGTTCTTAACACGGTCAAACCACTATAACAATTGAAACCATCTCCACTCGCAAGCAAACAATGCATCTAGGCAAGTCCCAGGGTCAAATCCAAATTTTAAAAAAAGTGTCACTTAGTTTCAATTATGTTTTCCCTTGTGGTTTTTTATTTTTGGTTTTTGTTTTTCAAATAAATACAAAAACATATTTGGTTGTTAATATCAATTTAATTATATTTTTATCACTGATAATAATTACATATCTAATAAATTTTAAAGATAAATTATTTTTAATTAAATTAATTTATTTTAATATCTTATAGAATATTTATTAATAAATTATCAATAAAATTTTTATTTTATTAAAATAAATATTTTAACTTTAACTTTATTTTTTCTTTTAAATATGTTTGATATATTTTGAAGAGTAACTACTAAATTAAATTAATTTAATTTATTTACAAAATTAAATAAAGTATTAAATTAAATTAAAATTTTCATAATTTAATTTAATTTAATTTAATATTAAATTAAGTTATTCATAATTATTATTAATAATTAATGTATTAAATTCAATAATATTGATTTAGTTGTTAGTAAATTAAATTAAGAAAGAAAACAAAAACCACTTTTATAGTTTTTATGAATTTTGAAAACAAAACTAAACAGAACTAAAAATTCAAACAAAAAAAGTTTTTACTAAATTTAAAAACAAAAACAAACAAGACATATATTGTGATTTGATCTTGAATATGAATTTGATTAAAATTGTCTTAGTCTGTTAATTTTATAGGTCCTACCTAAGTCCGAAATTAATTTCTTATAATTAGTTATATCTAAAATTTTTTGTCGAATTCAATAAAATCTAAATATTTGAACATGAGTCTTTATCCAATTGAATATGACTATTAGAACTCATAATCGATAAAATTAAATTTAACTCATTAACTTCAAATTATATATGAATTAATTTATCATCTTTAATTGAAATTATTCATCAATAAAACATGATTAATATATATTAAAATTTTATATAAATATTTAATAAATTAATATTTTTATTGTGTAATATTTTTCATAATTTTAGTTTAAATTAATGAGTATTTTTGAGAAATAAATAAATAATATTATATCATTAGCAATGTTATTACAAGTGTAGTAAATTAGTAAGAGTACCTAACTACCTATCGTCTATTGGCTTATGGACAGGATGACAGTTCAACGGCAAAAATTCAGACAAACCAACACAGTATTGGTAAAAGAAACACTAACTCTACTCCTTCATATGTGCCATTGCATCTTCATATTAGTCGTGAGTGTGTGGCCAACGTTTTTGGCTAGAATTGCAGCTCTAATCTAGTTTACTATCTTTTCAACGGCCTAATATTTCGTTAACTCGTTGTGCTTATATATGCGACCGTTTCTCTCCTTCCATATCATGTAGATGGTAGTAACATAAACCACTTTATGTAGCAAGACATGTTCTGTACCTATAGAAGAGTAAGTAATGAAGTGGTTCAGAGTAATCTCCCATTCGTATGTGGGATTAGTTATCTCCAACATATATTGAAGTCTGCTCCATATGAATTTGGAAAAAAACACATTCAAAAAGCAAATGAATTCGATCCTCATCAGCATTAAGACATAATACACGTATTTTGTCGGTTGGCTGGAACGATCTACACTTAGTCCTTAAATGATTCTTGATAGCTAACCAAGTAATAACTACTACTTTAGGATTTAGAGATTTAGACTAGATGAGTTTATAACACGGTACCTCCATTTTAACATCTCTGAAAAGTCGATGACAAGTGTGGTTCATGAATATACCTTGGGAATTTATGTTCCAACAAATATGGTCCTCTAAATCTGCATCTCCTAGTGGTGGAAGAGACTCACATAACCTGTCGAAATCTCTAAAGTTCCCATACCATACACGATCTTGAATAAGGAAAGACACTATCGCCTCAATTGGTGTATTGTTCCTCAACTGCACAAATATTGGATTACTTATTAAGGGGCTACCTTCAAGCCAATTATCATACCAGAAATGGCTCCTCCATTAACTCTTTGCTTAATATGTGGGTATAGTGCCTGTCTAAGCTTCAACAGATGGTTGAAAATGGTAGAGAAATGGGAGGAGCTTTCTAGGTGCTAGAAACTTCTCTCCTTGAGCTAGGTTTCATGACTCCATTTAGACCACATCGCTTCTTTATCTAAACATAGTCACCAAATATGCTTGCTCAGTAAGACTTTTTGCATAGATGTCGAAGAAATTATACTCATCCCTTTGTTGTTTTAGGACAGTGATGTTGCTCCATTTAACTTATAGCAAGCTTGTCGGTATTTGCTTTACCCGACTAAAGAAACGCCTTTAACAATCAGTCCACTTCCTTCGTAAGCTTCTGAGGTACCGGAAGATGGGCAATCCAGCGGAGATGAAGACTATTCAAAATAGAGATAATTAAAAGTGATTCTACCAGCATACGAAAGATGCATATTCTGCCACAAACTCACTTCAGTTTTGATTTTTTCTAGGAGAGGGATACAATCGGACATCTTCAGCCTGTGACTTGTAATATGCACCACAAGGTACCTTAAAGAAGGGGGATGGAGGCTTAGTCCTGTAGCTCTGTTGAGTTCCATAGAATTGTTAACATCTAATGAGGTATATAAACTACTCTTCTCTAAATTAATATTCAGTCCTGACCATTTCGAGAACATTTGCAAAGCCTTCATTAGGATATCAATTGATGCTTTATAAGTGGCAGAAAGCAGCAGTAGGTCATCCGTAAAAATGAGGTGGGATAATTTGAGAGCAAAGCATTGATAATGATAGATAAAATTCCCATTGGCTGCAGTAAGAGAATTTAAGAGTCTAAATAAACCTACCATATCAATGTGAAGAGATAAAGGAAAAATGGGTCACCTTGTCAAATTCCCTGTTTGTTTTTCAGTGGTTCAAAAGGAATCTCGCTGGCCAATATACTCATTAAGGATGTATGGACATAATTCATAATCCGCCCAATAAATGTAGCAGGTAAATCCAAAGGTTCTAGACAGGTACGTAATAATTCCTAGTCTAGTATAACATAAGCTTTGTAGAAGTCAATTTTCATTATACAGCTCTTTATTCTCTTCCCTGAAGCATAATCCTTCAACAGTTCCTGGAGGAGTAGGATGTTATCTCCTATATTTCTTCCTGGTATGAAGGCCCCTTGAGAAGTTCTTATATTCCTTTGATCGCCACCTTCAATCTATCAGCCACCATTTTAACAATAACTTTGTACAAGAAATTACAACAGGAGATGGGTCCAAAATCAGTTAGCATTTGAGGATGTTTCTTCTTTGGGACTAAGCAAATGAAGGTATGGTTGGCATCTCGAAGTATTTTTGTAGTTATAAAGAATTCCAGAGTTGCCTCCGTAAATAGCAGACCAGTGATTTCCTATATAAACTGGAAGAAACATGCTGAAAATCCCAATAGTATTAATTTATAGACAATAGTTTTTCTGTCTTTACCTTTATTTGAACATTCATTGTGGATTACTTTTACTACACCAAATAATTGCACATGGAAAATTTTAGTTGGAAGTTCAAGCTAATGCCAAAGAATCAAGTAAATCAAGAAATTGCACGTATCCAAGAAACATCACATCTATGCTCTGCCCATGTCAAACTATAACCTTATCATATAACTTCACTTTATCATTTTTTTGCATTTTGAGTAAACAATATAATCTGCTCAGAGTTTTTACCACTAAGAAACCCATGAGGTTAACACTAAACATGCTTTAGCAATATAATTTGATTTTTTTGAAAAATGGATAAATATAAAGTATACTGAGAAAACTGCACAAAAACAAGGTAGCTTAGAAAAGATGGCTCTCAAGCATGGATAGAGACAAAGAACTCAGGAGTGAAAAAACATAAAATCTCGTATGGAACTTTTGGTTTAAAAGAGTTAAGGTTTTGGCAAACCTACTGCGTTTTATTATAACAAATTGAAAATTGTCGAATTACTCCTTACTTTACATATGCTTTAATTGAATAAATTAAAGGTATAGTATGTTGATGCCTTAGATAATTTTCTTTAGTTATTCATGATATGATCTCTATTAGGCAATGTGTATCTTCGTATCTTTCATATTAGGCAATGTATATCTTCGTATCTTTAATGTATATCTAGGCGAGATATTCTAGGCAATTTCTTAGGTAACTGTTTCCTACACTCTGCGTATATATTAGCTGTGATACGTGAATGAAGAAAAGGGTTTTTTGACTCTCATATCTTTACATGGTATCAGAGACACCTAGTGGTTAGGGGTACACAAACAGGGAAAAAAAAACCAATGAGAGGCAATCCCCTGTTTCTTGCACAACTTAGATATTACCGGGCTAAATATCTGTGGAGTCACTCTCAAAGGTGAGTCCAATTTTTGTGAATGGGCTATGTCTATGAAAAATGTTTTCCAGGCAAACCAAAAACTCGATTTTCTTGATGGCACGATAAAACCACCTACTGATAATAATGAAGATTTTGATGATTGGCTTAATGTGAAATCGATGTTAGTAGGATGGATTATGACTTCAATTGATCTTATCTTGCATTCTAATATAGCTTATATGGATAGCGTATGTGATTTGTGGGACGATTTGAAATTTGGTTTGATGTTCGAGATGCTATGCGTGTGTATGAATTAAAAGAAGCTATAAGGAACTACAAGCAAGTAGGGCAAACTGTGACTAGTTATTATGGTCGTATGAATGACTTATGGGATGAATATGATGCGTATCATAATATACTGCAATGCATTTGTGATGGATGTTCGTGTAACTTGGGCATGCAATATTTGGAGAAAGTGGAAATTGAGGAAACACATGAGTTTTTGCTAGGTTTGGATGGAACATTGTTTGGGAGCCTTAGAACCAATATCTCGAGTATAGAGCCACTTCCTTCACTTAGTAAGGCTTATCAAATGGTACAAAGGAGGAATGACAAAAGAACTTGAGTCAGGTACCGGAGGGGAGGATTGAAGCTGTTGCCTTTGTTTTCCAAAGGGGAAAGGGTCATGGTGGTTTAGTGCAAGGGGGAGACAAGGAGAAGGTTACATACTCTTATTGTAAAAAGGATGGACATGATGTAATGAATTGCTTCAAGCTAACCAACAAATACCCCGATTAATGGTTCAACAATGCACGTGGTAAGGGCTGAGGTGGACAAAGTGGTACTCAGGGTTAAGGACATGGTGGCATAGGCTCACAGTTAGCCGTGGCAAATGTTGTCAAGCTCATCGATTTTTCGGTTACAGCTGCAAGCAGTAGTGGTGATGCCACAACATAATAATCGTCAGTGCCCATGCTTACTTAAGAATAATGGAGCGCCTTCCTCACCATGATAAATCAGAGTAAGCAAGCTCAAGGCCTTAAGAAATTAACAAGTATGCAGACCTCTGTTGATTAGCTTCTTGATACAGGGGCCTCTTTTCATATGACTGGCCCGAAATCGTGTCTTGTGGACTTAGCTAGATTGTCTCCTTGGCTAGTTACTTTACTTAATGGTGAAACCACGAATGTTATTCATGTTGGACGTTTGATTTTAGGTGATAATGTTTGGTTCGACAATGTTCTTTATGTGCCACACCTCACTTGTAATTTGATTTCGGTGGGTCAACTTATTAGTGCATGGAATTGTTATGTCATATTTACTAACAAGTTTTGTATGATACAGGACCACACTTCGAGGATGCTGATTGGAGCAGGTGAATGATGTGGTGAGCAGTACTACTTCAATGGTGCAAGGCAAGTACAAGTACATCGAGTGACTGGAGTAGATACCTTTGATTTATGGCACAAGCATCTGGGACACCCTTCTTCAAAAATTGTTCATCTTCTTCCTAATTTAGTTAATTTTGGTGATATTCATGATCATAATAAATTTTGTGCTGCTTTTATGTGAGCAATTTTGTGCTGCTTTTATGTGAGCAAAACAAACAAGAGATGTGTTTCCTATTAGTAGTAGTCGGGCTAGTGCTTCTTTTGAATTGGTACATTGTGATGTTTGGGGACCATATAAAACTCCTCTTCTTATGGTGCACATTACTTTTTGACTATTGTGGATGATTGTTCTCATGGTGTTTGGATTTATTTGATGGATGAAAAAAGTGAGGTTACACAGATTTTTAAAAAATTTTGTTTAATGGCTCAGACTCAATTTAATACACGAGTGAAAACTATTCGAAGTGACAATGGGATTGAGTTTAAACCTCTTAGGTCTTATTTTGCGAAACATGGAATTTTGTTTCAAACTTCTTGTACTGATACTTTACAGCAAAATGGGTAGGTTAAAAGAAAACATAGGCATATTTTAGATGTAGCCCGAGCTTTACATTTCCAAGCTCATCTTTTGGTTAAGTTTTAGGGTGAGTGTGTTCTTGTAGCTGGATACTTGATTAATTGAACCCTTTCTATGGTAAAGGCGGGAAAGAGTCCTTATGAAATGTTGTATGGGAATCCCCCTTCATATAGCCATTTTTGTGTTTTTGGGTGTTTATGTTATTGCACTTTCGTGACCAACAACGAGATAAGTTCGGTTCACGAAGTAAAAAATGATTATTTTTGGGTTATTCTCATTCACAGAAGGGATGGAAGATAGCGTTACTTTGTATCACGAGATGTTCGATTTGATGAGAATTGTTTCCCATTTGTGCTACTTGGGTCCACTCTCCCACCTTTTCCATCATCTTCTGAGCTTACACTTAAGTTCATACGTCATACTTTGGATGATGAATTGGATGAAGGTGCTACTCCTACTTCATATATTGATAACCCTCCTGCTACTCCATCAAATACTTCTCTTGCTGATCTCGCTGCTTCTTCTCGTCAACTTCGGTTCCTTCTACTAGTGGTGACTCACCTTTTACTATAGCTCCGTTTGAGTTATATGGTCGTGGACTTTAACAAAAGAAATGTTCGTTACGCTTGCATGATTATGTTTGCACTAATGTAGTACTTGTTGACCTCCCTATCTCCACACCTCTCCGTCAGTGTCTTCAGGTATTTTGTATCCTCCTACTTGTTATGTAAATTATGATCATTTTTCTACTACAAATCACACCTTTCTTGCAGCTATTTTAGCAGAGATTGAAATTGAGGCTTTTGAACATAGAGTCAATTAGACTGTTGAGGATTTGCCTCCTAATAAGATTGCCATCAATTGTAAATGGGTCTACGAAATTAAATATCACTTTGATAGTACTATCGAATGACATAAAGCTCGCCTGGTTATTTGTGGTAATAATCAAATTGAGGGTATTAACTACACTGAGGCCTTTACTCCTGTAACACCCGCATACCCCCTAGAAGGATACGTAGATGCTACAAACAATAGAGCCAAAATAAACTAAAATATACCAAATGCATTTTCAGAAACTCAAGGAACAACATTTCACTCATTATTGATTAGATCACATTCATAACATAATTTATACATGGTACTTATTATATACAAGCCTCAAATTCAAAACCAAATTGTATTAACCTTATTACAAACCATTTACATCAAAATACAAGACATTAATTACATCACAAAAACAAACTCAAATGTACATTTTGTCAAAACAAAACACATCTTTCTTTGCCCATCGTGGTTGTCTTTGTCCCAGTGTTTAAACCTTCTTATCAGAACCTACACAGAGGCAAAACCACCGTGCTAAGTATAAAGCTTAGTGGGGAATAACTAAGCAACATATAATCCGACAATTGTTTCTAACAATCGTCTAGCATTCACATGCAATGAATCATATCGAATCTCAAATAGTCTTTAATTTTTCAAATTACTAAACATTTAATAACATTTGTTTCAGATCAGAATATAACATATCAAAACAGAATATATACTTGCTTCACATTTATAAGTATCTGAACAAAATCAGAATCACAAAACAAAACTTTAAAGTATCTGAGCAAATCTTGTTTATATCATATCAGCATTTAGCTGTATCAGAATTGAACTTAACTTATATCCAATCAGAATTTATCTTATTTCAGAATTGGACATATATCAGAATGCAAAACAAGTTAGCCTGCTAATCCTTTTTATAGAAGTGGGTAACGGGATTAGAACAAAAGATACCACGTTTGGTATCTGAAACAGAAGAGAATTAAGTCTCTGAAACAAAAGTGTCTAAAATTAGAAGACACCAGAGTGCCTAGTACAGAAGACAACTTAGTGTTTAATTATAGAAGCAGCTGTTAACCCCTCTAGGCATGCCTATTTATCCACGTCTAGGACTTAACAGTTTTAAAATAAACCATTTCAAATTTCAAAATTTTATGCAAAAGACAAAGAACAACTTATGTTTTTATTCTATTTCGCTTCAAACGACGTTATTCATTGACATTTGATCAAACATAATATACCTTAGAAATACAAATATGTGTAATTATGCATCAATAAAAGTGTTGAGTCATCTCACATTATATATATGCACACAGTTAGAAAGCACTTCCAATACAACCCCAACTATCAAACTCCTCGAACAACTGATGGACTAGAATTTTCACAATATAATCACAGAAATTCTGAATTCACATACATCTATATTCAATTCATAATACATAAGCCTTTGGAACTTATTCATTCATGATCACATCAAGCAATTCAACATTATACACCATACATCGTTTACATTATCATCTTAATTAATCATGCATAATTAAACTAACTATTAGTCAATTAACCTTATACTGTCATCAATTGCACAAAATCTCATTTTTTTCGCCTTCCGAACCACTTCCCACAATTATGGGATAAGGGACCCGAAACCTCCAAACAGTTGTTTTCATAGGACAGGTTTTGGGTCAGTTTGTATGACCATTTTGACATAGAAACTGAGGTTTTAGGGCAATAAGTTATTCTACACAATTGTTCCCATATGTCTTAAGTTTTGATAGTACTAACAATCAGACCATTTGGACTTCTAAATCATGAGATATAATCAAAACATCACAAGCTACTCCAAAATAGGGGCAGCATCAGGTCACCTTTTTCTATCTCAATTTCCAAGGTCATAGAACCATAATTAAGTTAGAGTTTCTCCTAGAGATATTTATCTCTATCCTTAGGTTTCATATGCAACTAAAATCACACAATTTGGGGGTCTTTAGTCTGATTTATGACTCAAACAATATGATTGACTCAAATAAACCCTAGACAAAAATCCACTACACAATGCTCTCTTGTCATATTCAACCAATTCTATCCAAGATAACACCAAAATAATAACAAAGCAACATCCCAGAAACAATTCCACATCCAAATGAATCTTTATATCCATTCAATCATACACAAATATAGAAATCAACTAAGTGAAGTCCCAAACCTTAAAATTGACAAAGTAGTTCTTCTAATGTTTTTCCTTCCCTTTCTCTTTGGTTTTGCTTGAATTAGCAACTGAAAAATGATGGGATGAAGAAGGTGGAATGGAGAGGAGAAAAACATGAAGTTAAGCCATCAAATTTCGTCCATCTCCCTTTTCTATATGCCTTTTCATGAATGTTCTAGTCTTAGACATACGTTTCAATCTCATTGGTCCATATGTCACAATCCTATTGGACCATATGTTACAATCCTGTTGGACCACATGTTACAATTCTATTGGACCATGTGTTGCAATGCTATTAGACCATATGTTACAATTCTATTGGACCACATGTTATAATTCTATTGGACCATGTGTTACGATTCCATTGGACACACATGATTTAATCTTATTATTCCATGAGTTAACTTTAGAAAATTTGCATATTGGTCCTTCTTCCTTTAATTCCCAAATTTGCCTATGATCTTATCAATTACTTTCATTACTCTATGTCTTAATTTTATAATGACATAAATTTCATGCAATTTGGTTAATTATATCGGGAGCTATACCCTAAAAAACACAGGCTATTCGAAAACAAGGACAGCAGCCAGAACTCAACTTCAAATCAAAATTCAAAAATCTTAGAGTCAAATAAGATTTAGGTTCCTTCATGAAATTTTTATATCTATGTCTCTAGATTAATTTACAATTGGAATTATCCAATTTAGATGTATACATACCAATATATGGCCAAATTACAGAAGTATATTCAGTAGAACCTATCCATTCAACGAGGTACACATCTCAAATCAACTAACTTCGGTCTTATCATGCAAGAGCAACACAAAAATACATTCAATTTAACCAAAAACATCCCATTTACTTATGGAATACTTGTTTTATCAATTCCCCTCACATCACATACATAAATCCAAGCAAACATATAAAAAATTTCCATACATATTTCACGTCTAAGTATGTATGTACATGCCGAAGCGAACAAATTATCCATTTATCCTTATCCTTTACATTAGGTACATTTACATCTCTTAATAAGATGTACTTAATTCATTATGTTCACTTTTTAATACACTCTAGACATGCTATAATACTTCCAGGGTATATGTTGGGGTGTTACAGCTCCTGTGGCCAAAATGGTAATTGTTCATACTGTCTTAGCTGTTTCTGCTGCTCAACATTGGGAATTACATCAAATGGATGTCAATAATGCTTTTCTGTATGGTGACTTAGCTAAAGAAGTATTTATGTGCATGCTTCCTGGTTTTGGGCCTCCCATCCTAGCAAGGTTTGTCGTCTTTATGGATCCTTGTATGGTTTACAACAAGCACTCCATTGTTGATTTGCCAAGTTGACTACAACTCTCAAGACATATGGTTCTACCAGTCCTATATCGACTACTCTCTTTTCACCTTGCATAAGGACTATGAACCTCTATATGTTCTTGTATATGTTGACGATCTTCTTATTGCAGGAACAATGCTGATTCTATTAATCATCTCAAATCCTATCTAAGTGGTTGTTTCCCCATAAAAGATCTCGGCCGGCTGAAATATTTTCTCAGTTTTGAGGTAGCTCGCTATCCTGATGGTATTTTCCTCTGTCAACGTAAATATGTGTTAGATATTCTCTCTGATGCTGGTTTGACAGCCGCTGAACCGACGAGCTTGCAGATGGAGCAAAATCACCGACTTGCTTTGGCTGACAGGCCCTTCTTGTTTGATCCAGAGGCTTATTGTCATCTAGTTGGCTGCTTAATTTACTTGACCATAACACACCCCGAGCTTAGTTACTTTATTCATATATTGATGCAATTTATGCAACAACTGCGGTCCGAACACTGAGAAGCTGCCCTTCGTGTCCTGTACTATTTGAAGGGTGATCCCAGCTAAAGTATACTTTTGCGTGTTGATTCAGACTTGTAGTTGTTGCGAGTCTGATTAGGCTAGTTACCCTTAGAACTGTCATTTTGTTACTGGTTATTTTGTCCAGATTGGTCAGTCTCCTATCTCTTGGAAGACTAAAAAGAAACATACTGGGTCATACTCGTCTACTGAAGCTGAATATCATTCCATGGACACTATTACTTGTAAGTTGATTTGGCTTAAGAGTTTGCTACGTTCTCTTGGCATTGCACACCCGCAGCCCCTGCGTTTGTTTTGTGATAACAAAGCCGCTTTACACATTGTCTCTAATCCTTTCTTCCATGATCATACTAAACATATTAATATTGATTTCTATTTTCCTCACAATAATATTCAAGTTAGGGTGATCTCCACTTCGCATATTCATTCTACTCACCAACTTGCTGATATTTTCACCAAGGCTCTTGGCTCCCAATAGTTTATGTCAGTTCTTTCCAAGTTGGGCATCCACAATCTGTATGCTCCAACTTGAGGGGAAGTATTAAGCAATGTGTATCTTCGTATCTTTCATATTAAGCAATGTATATCTTCATATCCTTAATGTTTATCTAGGCGAGATATTCTAGGCGATTTCTTTGGTAATTGTTTCCTACACTCTGTGTATATATTGGCTGTAATACGTGAATGAAGCAATGGTTTTTTGACTCTCAAATCTTTACAATCTCCCTTGTATCTATCTCTATTATAAAGTAGTTTTTTTGTGTTCCTACTTCTAAAGTTCTAGTTGACTATAAGCAATGAATTTTAGACTACAAATTTCATTAAAGGGGTTTTAAGCTCTCCTCAAACTATTTACGCATGGGAAACTTTCTTGTCCAAGAAAAAAATCTAACTTAATAACTTCCCTTGTTGTTAAATAACTAAATATACCAATATCAAGTATTAACACATGACATAAATTATGTTATACCGAATAAATGTGAGGAAGTAATATAGTTAATTTATTGTGAAGCAGGTTCTCATCCAAATTCAACACTTCAGCATCTCTCAAATTTCTCTGAGTATATTGATGTCACAGTATATTAGAAGGTCTAGAGGCAATCTATTGTTTGTCCAAAACCTTAACAATAATGCCATTCATTTAACGGTTATAAAAAATATATCCTTGACTTCTAGAGAAAGAACAATTAATAAAGATACCAGTGGCAACAATTGCAAAACAATAAATATTTTCAACGCAAATTCTTTTTGGGAGTTTCATTATATGCATAATATATATAGTCTTATATATGATTAATATACACATGTGAATTTTAGAATATACTAATTAATTGGAGTACTTTTCATAAGTTTTGGGGTGTTGCAAATATTTTGTAGAAGATATGATTATGTACTAAATTGTATTCATATGTATAAAAAGAAAGATTTATTATCTAAAATATATGAAATCAACCATTTTTAGATCTTGAGAGCATAAACACATTCAATCAAATATTTTAGTTGTTAATATTATGGTAAATTTTTTAAGAAAATACAATGTGAGAGGACAATTATAATCTTTGACAGAAACTAATTAAATTAGATATGAACGATTAGGCAAAGATTAAAACAACTTAATTCCATTGTTAGATCTAAATATTTTAAGGCTATTAATTGGGTCGAAAAATTAAGAGTCGGAATTAATAGAATTAAAACGCCGTGTCAGACTATATTAGTTCGATTGCACTGCAATGACTAAAAGACACTACTTTCATAAATGTGCTTGAACCAACCATCTAACCTACTTAAAGTAGATGAACCGATGAAAACTGTAAAGGGTTACGCTAAATCTCTGAAGTTTCAGCGGGTGATATTAACACTCTTTACTGTTTACATGCATTGTTGCTGCTTTCCCATAAAACTTTCTTCAAAGGAAACTACCTCGCAGTCTTACTTAATGGTGTGCTTATTTTTCGTGGAAGAAAGCAACTTCTTTACTAGGGCCAAGACTCAACAGGGCATGCAAAGATAATGTTTTGGTCCTGCAACCGATGAGCGTAATAACGATATTCATTTTACTGTGGAAAGAAACAAATTCGAGTTTCTGCCGAGAACCAACAGTGATTATGCTTGCAGATAGGTTCTATCCACAATTGTTGGATTATGCCTGCAGATAGGTTCAATCTACAATTGCTGCAGATTCATAAGCTTTTAAAACTTGGGAAACTTTGAAAATTTTAAAGAAAGCTACCAAACTTAAAAGAACGTCTTCTTCCAACAAAGTTCTTAACACAACCAAACCACCATACCGACCGAAACTATCTCCACTACCATGCAAACAGTGCATCGGGACGTCCAATCCAACTTTAAAAAAATTAAACTGAAATTAATTTTGAATTTGAATTTAGTTAAAATTGTCTTTATCTATTAATTTTAGAGGTCTGTCGTAGGTCTTATATTAGTTTTTTATAATTAGTTATATTCAAAAAATTAAATTCGACAATTTGAAGTCAAATTTGATAAAATTAAATTTGACTCATTAAATTGGATGAAATTATATTTGAATTAATTTATTGTCTTTAATTGAAATGATTCGTTAATAATACATGATTAATAAAAATTAATATTTAATAAAATTAATAATTTTTATGATATAATATTTTATAGTTTCAATTTAAATTAATAAGTTATTTTTATTAATTAGATAAAATTTAGATCCCGATAGTATTAATTTATAGATGATAGTTTTCCTGCACTTACCTATAGTTGAACATCCATTCTGGATTACTTCTACTGCACCATACAATTGCACACTGAAAAAATTGCACGCATCCAAGAAACACCATATCTATGATTTGTCCACGTCAAACTATAACCTATATTATATAACTTCAGATCATCATTTTTTTGCATTTTGAGTAAACAGTATATTCCCAACAGTCTTAACTCTAATTTGAGTCTAATGTCAAATTACCATGGAATTGGAAAAACGTGATTTAACTTGCTAAGAGTTTTTAGCACTAAGAAACCCATCAGATTAGCACTAAATTGGGATATCAACTCTACCAATATCAACTACTAATGTGTGAATTCTTTTTTTTTCAAAAGCTAATTGATTTCATTAATAAACGGTTATGTACAAACCAAGTATGCAACTTTACTAATATAATACAAAAGCAACTAGATTAAAAGGTCATATAGCCCTGTGATCAACCTAGTCCAATGTCCATCTCCTCCTCATGCTTATAAGTTATCCGCAATTCCCCTTGCTAGCAGGATGAGTCGAGTTTGGAGTGTCACTCCTGATGAATCTGCTTCGCACTCCTACTTTGTTGTTTGAAGATCCTGTAATTCATTTCTTTCCAAATTTGGTAAACCATTGTGGCCCAACTTATCTTAAGTGCTTTGTAATCTGCCTGGTTTCGCATTCTCACTTTCACTAACCAATTGATAGTTTCCTCCCATGAATCAGTAGAATTATAAGTGTTCAAATTTGCTTGCATCCGTCTCCAAATCTTCCTTGTATAGCTACACTTGATCATAATATGTTCCAAACTTTCCAGTTCCATACAACATAGCTCATAACTCAAAGAACTAATGTTAAACTTGAGTTTGTCCTTCATGGATAGTCCCCCCTTATCCCCAACCAAAAGATAAATGAACGTGAAGGTACTGTTGGCATGTTGGTGCTTAGTCTAGAATGAAATTAACCTCCTGCTACTATGATGAAGCCAAATCCATTGGTTATTTCTTATCAAACTGCTCACTCTGGTTTCAGAATTCACCAATCTTCTTAGATGTTGTAACTCCTTGACCTTGTATAGAGGTCCCCTGCAATGCCAGTAGTCAAACCAAAAAAGAGTTTTATTACCATCTCCAATTTCATGGGACACTAAGCTTTGCATCCACTATCTTGTGCTTAGGATTTCTTTGAGTGTCTTCGACATGTCTTGCTTTAACTTCAATGTCCAAATGCTTTTATTTTTAATGATCACATTATGAATCAATTTCACCCATAGGTCCTCCTTTCTACTACACAACCACCATAGATTATTAGCTAGGCATGCTTTATTGAGCTTCCTTGAAGAATATAATCTCAATCCCCCTTACTCCTTTGGTCTACATATTTTTCTCCAACTAATCTTCACTTTACATCTTCCTTGATTCGAGCCATTCCATAAAAACTCCCTTAGTCTTCTATCCACTCCCTTGAGTATGCTTTTGGGTATAGGAAGTTGATTGAGCTAATAGTTTATGATGTTGCTTAGGATTGATTGTATTAAAAGGAGTCTACCTGTATAGATAAGGAACCTATTTCTCCATTAATTAATCCTTCCATGTATGGAATCTAGCATCGGTTTGCAATCAACTGCACTAACTTTTTATTGAGAGATTGGTACTCCAAGGTACCTGAATGATAAGCTTCCTTGCTTTATTCCCATTTCTCTTGCTTTGATAGCTACTTCATTGCTAGAGTTGTTCTATAAATAATAATAGCTCTTTTTAGGGTTATATATTAGACTAGACAAATTTTGGAACTCCTCCAAGGAATGTAAGAGTATATCTATGGATTTTCTCTCATCCCTACAAAACAAAAATAGGTCATTTGTAAAAGTCAGGTCCCTTTACATTTGTGGTGGAATTGGAATTCAAGGTTTGTTCTTAGCTTGCTTGCTAGGAGTATTGTTAAGGCTTCCATATAGAGTACAAACAAGTAAAGGGAGAGAGGGTTGCCTTGCCTAAGGCCTCTCCTTGCTTTTATTAGTTTAGTGTGTTCACCATTCACCAGGATGGCCATTGAGGTCGTGGTAACACACTCTGCTACCTATACCCTGAATAGATCTAGGAAATCTGCAGTTTTCATCATATTAAAGAGGAAAAGCCAGCTAACTGAATCATATGTCTTGGCTAAATCTACTTTGACTATGCAATTTTGCAATATTGCAATATCCTCTTTGAGTTGTACCCTTCCAATAAATCATAAAATAGGAGAATATTGGTGCTTACAGACATCCCTTTTAAGAATACATTTTGCTGAGGCTGACTATTTTTGCCAAGTTTGCTCTCAAAATATTAACCAAAATCTTTGTAATTACCTTATATAAGAAGTTGCAACTAGCTATGGGTCTAAATTGCTTCAGTCTTTTTGTGTTGCTCTATTTGGGTACTAGATTTATATGTCTTATTCCACTCCTTGAGAATTGTTTTTTTTAGAAGAACTCTTGAACTGCTCCTACAACCTCTTCTCCTAGTATGTTTTAGCTTTTTTGAAAAAATCCTCCATTGCATTCGTCAAGTCTTAGGGATTTATCAGGATTCATAGATAATACAAGCTCCCTTATCTCTTCCCTTATAACTTCCCTAATCAATCGGCTCTTACTGCCATCGTCAACCTTCTTGATTCCTAAGATCACCTCATTAGGAATATCCCTAACTAGGGATATTAATAGGTTGGATCGCTCCTAACTTAGCCCTGCACAACTATAGGCTGAGCACCCCGTAGTCAGATAGGCCACGATATATTTTTTTCGTCATTTTTGATGTTACGATAAGGCCACAGGCTGAGCCAGACCGGCCTAAGCTCAACCCGTGACTCAGTCGGGCAGAATAATTTTGGCAAATGGCTCGTTTATGGACTTGTCAACCTGGGCCAAAATCGAGCTGGATATGGCAGGCCGGGCCAAAATTAACATTCCTATCCCTAACTTGAGTTTCATTCCTATATTGTTTGTAGAAGTAGTCAAATGTAACCCTTTTCTTATCCTCCTGGTCTTCATGCTTCTTACCTGCATCATCTACCAGTAATTTAACAATATTCTTTTTCCTTCTTACAGTTGTAGAGCCCATAAAATACTTAGTACACCTTTCTTCATCCTTTAGCCAAATCATTCTAGATTTTTGTCTTAGAAATGTATATATACTCATCAAAGTTTGGTTGTACTTCATAACCAGCTCAACTTCCTCCTTCCTTAGTTCCACATCTTCAAGATTTGCAAT
The DNA here is from genome assembly GCA_027563885.1 of Erythroxylum longipes. Classification (NCBI taxonomy): domain Eukaryota; kingdom Viridiplantae; phylum Streptophyta; class Magnoliopsida; order Malpighiales; family Erythroxylaceae; genus Erythroxylum; species Erythroxylum longipes. Next base: position 21,884,017 of record JAOQMS010000009.1, on the reverse strand, counting down.
TAGCATCCTTTAACATTCCTTTAACTCCTCTAACCCTTTTTTTCTCCTTCTATTCTAACATCATTGAGTTCTTGCTAAACTTTTTCAACTCCTCTCTTAATTCCTTCAGCTTGGTGCTCAGTATAAAGCCCTTGGTTCCTATAACTCCCAGCTTCATCTCCTCTTTAAGAATACCCCTAAACTCATCTTTGTCCATCATATGATTATATATTCTGAATGAAGCACTCCTCTTCCACTTAGTTGTTGCTAACTCTACCATTATAGGGCTATGATCTGACACATTAGGTTTCTTAAAAGTGGTATTGCTTAATGGAAACTGATCTGTCCACTTGCCATTCACCATACATCTATCTAGTTTTTCTGTAAAGAACCAATCCCCATCTTGCTTGTTGCTCCAAGTATAAACATTCCCATACCACTTTAAATCAGCCAGCCTTAAGTTTGTCATCTAACTCTTGCAACTCCCTGTTATCCTATTGCTTCCATCTTCTGCGTCCTTTTGATTTTGTAGATTTGAGGGTACAATTGAAATCCCCCAATACTGTCCAATAAACTATGGTGTAGTTACTAACTCTTTCTATTTCTCTCTAAGTACACTACCTTTGGAATTTGTGATTAGCAGAATACATAGTTGCAATAATAAACACCTCACTTGTCTTTTTGTTGAGAGCTTTATAGTGTATCAATTGGTCAATCATAACTTGCTTCATGACATCCAATTTTTGAGTATTAAATCCAATTATTACCTTAATCTTTTCTTTTTCCATGCTGTACTCCTTTCTCGCATAGTTGTGTTCACTAGGTTTAGGTCCTCCCCTACCTATTACTTAATCCCTTCTTCATTATTTTCCCCACGTTGGTAGTCTTGCCTGTTTAGAAATCAATTTCTTCTACTGCTATACCATCCTTATTGTTGTCGTTTGTATTCTTTTCTATGAAGTTCAGCCTCTCAGCCCTCCATGCCTCTAACCCTACCTTGTTAGGCCGTTCCAAGTTAGTGGCCTTGTTTATGTGATTATCACTACTTCGAAACCCTCCTACATGTAATGCAAACTCCTCCGAATTCATTTCTTCCTCAGGGAATTCCTCTGCTGCATGCTTCCCTTTATCTGTCAAGTTCACCCTTCCTAATTCTTACATTTGGTAATCCAAACATCACCTGACACTACTTTTCCAGTTATATTGTTTTCCTTTTAAGCAGAAGCATCCTTGCTCCCCTGCTATCCCTCCTAGTTTTCCTTTTTTCTCTATACTTGTTTTTCCTCTTTAGATTTAGGTTTCCACATATACGAAACCCTTATAGAGTCTTCTTCTAATTCTCCATTCTCCTTTAATCTCATTATTCTCAAGGAATGAGGGAGTTTCTTCGATATATCAACATCAATACACCCAATTCTCTTTATAAGAATAGTATTCTTATCTAATCATAGGGTTTCCATATTTTACTCGCAATATAGCTCATACCTTCTACGGATTAATATTCCAAGGGCACGTTATGAATACTGACTTAAATGTGGATGAAGTTCATCTTGCTTCTATCTAGATTCACCCCCAGTTGCCACCTCTTGATGAGAATAGGGTGTCCCATCAAGTGCCATAGTCCTGCTTCCAGAATACTCTACAAGTTCTCCTCTATGTTGAACTTGAATACAAAAAGTTCATCCTTTTTTACCATAGCATTCTTCAATCTCTTGTTTCTCCAAGCAGCTATAGCCCATTTGTTAATTAGAGGAAACGCCAAACGCTTCTCAAGGAAAGAGCTTACAATTGAGCTTTTCCATTTGTGCACACCTTGAAGTAACACTTCCAGAGGTGACTGAATTGGCCTTTCCTTGTCCGATTCCATGAACCTCAGTTTGCCAAGACTCCTAGAGCTGCCAATGATTATGCTCCATGTTGTCTTCCCATTTCCATTTGCCTCCCTACAGTGTTGTCTGCCTGATGAGCCTCCCAATGTGGGAAACTCTAAATGGTTAATTAGGTTTGCTGTTGTGTTTTGGGAATTCTTTATATCGAGGAGAGGTTGGGTTTTTTGGGTATCGTTGTCAGGTGCCTCTTGCTCCATTTAGTCTTTGGATGGTCCAGATATTTAAAGGGTTAGGTTTTTGGTGAACGGAGACAGAGAGATCTGGTGGGGATGGCTGTATAATTAATATGTGACTTATGTTACAAAGATGTGAGTAGAGAATAAGAGGCATATATTGCTTTCTTATGTATAAATCATAGAATGTACTAACAGTATTAATAGTACGTACAATATCGAAAATAGTAACTGGAGAAGCTAAAATACAGGTTTGTTATAATTGAATTTATAGGTTTGTTATAACTAAATTTAGACTTGGTAAATGGTTTGTTATGTATTCCTATTACGCCCCTGCAAGATGATGTCTCGCCTCGTGACATTCATCTTGTCTTGAAAGTGTTCAAATTTATGGCAAGAGAGGGCCTTTTTTAGCACATCTGCAACCTAGTTGTTGGTGGATACATGAGAAACCATCATTTTGTTGGACTGAACCTACTGACGAACTGTAACACCCCATTACCCTAGGGTATGCACCGGGACGCCCGTAGGTCATTCCGACACATATCCTACGATACGGGAGCGCTATGTACACTCACTACAGTACTCCACATGGCATCATATCAATTTAAGTAATTAAAACTGCAATTGTAAATCACAAGATTTTTAAAACCAAATCCTTTCTCTTTTCATTACTCAAAATCAACAGTTTATACATCAAATGTACAGTCTGTACATACAAAAACCCTAATACATATACTATGAAAGAGGAAGAAATACAACAACTCCTAACTAGGTCATCCCAAAAAATCTGAAGTCCCAGCTGACCCACCTGTATGCCATGACCTCTCTCGCCAATCTGGTCTACACAGTCTCAGAGAAATCCCTCTGGAGCTAGGAGCCTAATCTCTCGGTCCTGAAAAATAGGTTGCAATTTTGGGTGAGTTTG
>JAOQMS010000009.1:21858045-21880948 GCA_027563885.1 Erythroxylum longipes | reverse complement strand
TTGCTTTTATTTGTGTTTGTATCAAATGGCAAATGGTTATTAATTAAAGTGAAATAGTTTGTGTTATTGATTTTCTGTTTATGTTTAAAAAAATAAAATAAAATGTATACCGACTTTTAAGTGTTAAGTGATGTGGCACGCCACTCTCGCGGGGCACGGATTCGGATATCACCATCGATATCGGGTTCGAGTCCAGCGGGAGTGGGGTGTTACAGTTTAGTAGTTGGGGTAAGTGGTAGGGGATAAGTTGCCATAGGAGCAGTCAGTACTGGTGCTGAAGAACGTGGCACTAAAAGTAGTTAGAAGGGCTTCGAAGAGGAGGTCAAGGTTGTGGAGTTTGACAAGGTGGGAGACGTGATGAGGGAGTTGTACGGAAATTGATCTTCAACGAAGGTGACATGATGGGATACATAAAGTTTGTGGGTTTTGGGGTCAAGACAGATGTAGGCAAACTGAGACCCAAAGTAGCCAAGGAAGATACATGGAGTAGACATATTTTGTAGTTTGTGACTGGTATAAGGACGAAGCCACGAAAAACATAGACAACCAAAGGAGGGAAGGTGATCATATAACGAGGATTGACGAAACAATGTTTCATACAAGGTTTTCATGGCAAGGATTTATAAGGGCATTTGGTTTATAAGGTGGATAAACGTAAGAACTGCAAAGGACTAGAAAGTGGGGGGTAGGTTGCTCTAATGTAGTAGGGCTCTAGTTGTTTCAATGATGTGATGATGACAACTTTCAGAAGCACCATTCATTTCAGTTGTGTGGGGCGAGGTAGTTTGGAGGGTTATGCCATGTGACTGGAGGAATGGTTTGAGTTTGATGTATTCACCTCCATTATCTGTATAAAAGGTGAGAATGGGTGTTTGAAAAAAAAATTTCAACGACTAATTTAAAGCTCTAAAATGTAGCTGAAACATCAAATTTGTTCTTGATGGGATATAGCCATATGTATTTGGAGAAATGATTAACAAATATCACATAGTACCAAAAACCATCAATCGAAGAAACAGGGGCAAGTCCCCAAATATCTGAAAATAAAATTTCCAACAGTTTATTCGTAAACAAATGTTGCCTAGAAAATGGTAACTTGTGGCTTTTAGCACGCTGATACGAGACACAGACAGACTCAGTACTAGAACTAGATGAAATTTTATTTTTTGACCTAAGAAACTGAAAAGTTTTATTTGACGGATGACTAAGGATGTGGTGGAGGATGCCAGAAGTTAAGACTTAAAAGTGAAACACCTTTGGCTTGGTTGACGGAATACTGAAGTTGTAGAGGTCATTGTGGCACACCCCCATAAACAGTACCGATTGCATCTACAAATCCTTCACCTGAAAGAAATTAGGAAATAATTCAATAGAGACATTATTTACAGTGTAAAGACGTTTAGCAGAAACTAAGTTTTTGTCAATATTCGGTACATGAAGCACTTTATCACATAATAACGGGCGAGAGTGAGTAAGTATATGGAAACTACTAGTATTGTCAATAGGAAGTGTATAACCATCTCTAACTTGTAGTCTATCGGTACCACTATATAGAGTATGAATTGCCATGTTTTGCAGCTGATTGGTCACATGGTGGGTGGCACAAGAGTCAAGAATCCATTATGGGGAATTAGAACATTGCCACTACTGGAGTAGTGGGCAGCCAGTTGTCGAAACCTTGTAAGTTTGCTGTGCTGCTCCCAATACATCTTGGCCGAGTGACCCGGGCATTCACAATATTGGTATATCACTGAGTTTTGCAGTCCACTGCCTGAGTGTGAAGCAACTAATCCATCCAAACGAGACGAGCCCACACCAGATCCCGCACTAGATGAGCCAGTGCTTGAGCGTGGCCTGTGTGATTGCACCGACCGTCCACAATATTGTTGCGAGTGCTTTGAAGCTTGGCCCGATACACCTCTCTGCATCAAATTGGCGCTCAGTAGCTCCTGCGATTCAAGTTGCTATGACTGCCTGTTCACAAAGGATTCAAAGTTAATTAGTTTGTCATATAATTCATCAGCTGTAATGGCCATGTCCTAAGCTCTCAAGGCGGCGCTAAGCTCTTTGAAATCCAGAGTTAGGCTATTCAACGCGTGCAACACCAAATCAGTATCATCAATTGGCAACAAGATCACCACAATTTCGTCCGCAAGGTCCCCAAATTCTCTTAAGGTAGTTAACCACTGCAGATTCACCCTTCTGTATTGTTAAGAGGCTTTCTTTAAGGGAGAGAAGTTGTGCCATCGATCTGCCAGTTAAGGTCTTGGCCAACAGATCTCATCCTTCCTTTGACGTCTTCACTGACCGAAGTAATGTTATAACAGATGGGGCCATTAACGACATCAAAATGTGAATCAAGAAATTGTCTTATCTTGTCCATAGTTTCCACTCAGGCGTTATTGTAGCAGGGCATGGGTACGAGCCATCAATGTTGCCGTCAACGCTCCAACAAACAGCGTGAGCATTAGAGCTTTCTAGGAAGAGTAGTTTGTGCCGATGAGTTTGGCGTCGGACAACAGATCAAAATTAATGATGATAACATTTGATGAATATGAGAAGTCGATTGTTGTTGACAACGAAAAGTTATCTGGAGCCATGTGAATGTGATCTTGAGCAAATAGGTCATCGGCAATAACTTAGATGATTGTAGACGGATACAAGGTTGTTCTCGAGTGATAGGAGAAGACACTCGGCAAGGACAGGGTCAGAGATGCAAAATTGTAGTGCATGGTAAAGGTCACAACAAAGCGAACAGACACTCAGTAACAGTGAGTGCTCAGGGGTTCTCGAGCAGAGTGTTGGGCAATCAAGGTAGGATAAAAAATGATTTAGCAACGAGCTCGTGGCTCTGATACCATAGAGAATAAGAGGCAAATATTGCTTTCTTATGTATATGTGTGGTTTCAGCCGGAAAAGATCGATATAAACTCATTATCCAAACACTCTATAGACTTTTTGAATCATATAATGTACAAGTAGTATTAATAGTACGTACAATAGCAGAAATAGTAATTGGAAAAGCTAAAATACAGGTTTGTTATAACTGAATTTAGAGGTTTGTTACAACTAAATTTAGACTTGGTAAATGGTTTTTTTATGTATTCCTATTAGTGAGGACGTAATATAGTTAATTTATTATGAAGTAGGTTCTCATCCAGATTCAACACCTCAACATTTCTCATATTTTTTCTCATCCTTAGAAGGTCTAGATGTAATCAATTGTTTGTCCAAAACCTTAACCATACCATAACTTATCCGTGACAATTTTTTGTAGAAGATATGATTGTGTACTAAATTGTATTCATATGGACAAAAAGAAAGATTGATGATCTCTAACATACATGAAATCAACCCTTTTTAGGTCTAAATTCAATCAAATATTTTCTTTCATATTAAAATGCACTTTATTTCCTGATAGAAAGTGAATAGACAATGAAATTGATTTGATAAGAATTTATGATATATTTTGCACTCAATCAACTTTTAACTTTTTTGAAAATTAATATAAAATTAATAATCATTATTACAATTTAGTATAAAAATTGAATATGTTAAAATCAATTTGTAAATATTTATTAATAATAAATTTTAATTTTTTAATATTTGAAACTTAAGATTTTATCATTAGAAACTAAAAAATTATATATTTTTTTCATTCCTTTTGCTTTTTAAATTTTTTTGAAAATTTGTATTTCACCTCGGTTGGAATTGACGTCACAGTTTTGGATCCCACGTAGACGGTACAAATAAACAACCCCGTTATCAGTAACTCTGACTCGACGGTAATAAACTAATAATCCCGTGCTTGAGTGCACACATACTCTCTCTTTTTTTTAACCTTTCCGTGATCAATCGTAGGCTTTTAGCCCTGTTTCCGATAGACCGCCGGTTCTAGGATTAGGGCTCAGCTGATGGGAGAGAATCATCAGTACCAGTATTACCACAACGGCCACCAACCGCCGAACTACCACCACCAGCACTACCCATATCATCAGGACAACTTTGTCGACCAGAATCAGGAGTACCACCAATTCAACAACAACCGTGATTACTATTCCAATTATGACTCTAATTGCCAGATGAGTGGTCCGCCGGTTGAGTTACATGGCAGTGGCGGAGGAGGATTCCGGTTCAACGGCCGCAAAAGAGGACGGTATCGTGGAGCTTCTCCGGGTAACCGACCCATTTATCACCCCTCTATTGTAAATGCGTATTATTGATTCTAAGTTGCATGGTGTGATATGTTCTTTTGGTTTGTTAAATGTTCCTTATCGTGAAATAGAGTTTTAACAATATTCGGTTGTTTTCTGTAACTTGATGTTTGCTGCATTTTTTGCTTCTTTTATGCCACTGAATTTATGAATTTTGCTTTGTTTTCTCCTGCCCTGCTTTTTAGGTCGCAACGATGGCGGCTGTAATGCGAAACTTTATGTTGCTCCAGTTCCACGGACAGCAACTGAAGTAGAAGTTAGTTTTTCATTTTATTTGATACAACGGTTTTCTTCCTTCCTTTTTTTTTTCAAATATCAAGCAAAAACTGACTATAAGGATGACTTTTAAATGCTTGCCAATTTTCAAACTTTTGATTATAACTTTTCATCTAGATCCGCACATTGTTTGAAGGGCACGGTAGTGTTGCTGAGGTCATTATACCATGGGATAAGTGGATTGGCCCGGATCAAGGTACTTGAATTGATAATAGATTACTGCTTGTCTTTACTGGAATATCTATCATAGTGATCATTTCACAATCAATCCAATCGACTATTGAAATATTCTGTTGATTGTTGTGATGACTATAGCCTAGCACTTCTTCCAATGTGGAAGCTTGATTAATCTGTCCATTTTATTCTTCCCCAGTTGCAGTATGGTATTGTTTGCCTTTAACTCATCACAAGAGACATACTCTTAGAAATGAATTTTAGTATGAATTTCTTGATCGGAATTTGGTATAGCTAACTAGATTGTAACAGTTGTTCCCTTCCAGTGACCTGTGTTTTCTTTAATCTTCACATCTTTAACATTTGGTATATTCTTCCCCTTGTTATGTACCCAGTAAAAACTAACTTTTGATGCCTTGTTGATGGCACATATCTGTGGGAGATCATTAAAGTTGTAGGTGTATTCATGCAGGATTTTGTTTTGTTAAATATTTGACACTAGAGGAAGCTGACAGGGCTATTAAGGCTTTAGATAGCCAGTACATTTTTCCTGGGGTAAGTAAATTAGCTGTTAGTTCTGTCAAGAACTTATGCTTTTAATTAAGTTGTTCATTGATTGATGATTGGTTTCAATTCAGCTAGCAGCTCCAATCAAAGTGAGGTATGCTGATGGTGAACGGGAGCGCCACGGTAAGGGAAGGGAATAGCTACATGAGCTGTGTGCTTTCCCATTGTACTTGGTATTAATTTCCATGCTTGCATTTAAATGTCAGTCGCACAATCAAGCATACCAATGAGCTTATTCATTGACTTTATGTTGCTAATATTCTTCTTTACTCTCTTCTTCTTCTTTTTTTTTCTGCTGGAAACCCTATTATGTCTACTTCTGTATTTATTCCTCATTTTGTTATTTGGTAGGTGTATTTGTGGACAAACTCTACGTTGGTTGTGTGAACAAACAAGCTTCAAAAGAGGAAATTGAGGAAGTATGAGCCATCACTTCTTTCATTTTATTTTGTTTTCTTGAATAATGGGAACATATTAGCTGATCATTCATGTTCAAGTCTTGGCCCTCCTTGTGAATGGTTCAACATGGATCTAATTGAAGAATATGTGTGTGCCTGTGAGTGCACGCAACGGCAAGTGAGGAATGACTGTCCATTATTATTTAATTAATTAAGTAATCTTCCGTGTGGGATTAACTGATTCCAGAGTTGAAGAATGCAAACAATGCAATTACATTCACATCACATCGTCTTGCTTATGAAAAACACATATGCAAATTGCTTGAGTGTCTATATTTGGTACTAGTTGTAATCTTCATTTGTTTCTATTGGAAATAACTTAGTGGAACTTTACTCTTATGTTATGTTTGTATTGATGAATGCAATTGGTTTAATGTATCCTTTCTGTGTTAGATATTCTCTCCTTTTGGCATTGTTGAAGATGTATATATTGCACGTGATGAGCTGAAGCAAAGTCGTGGTGGGTACTGTGTCCAACTGTTGTTTCTTTTGAATTCTCTCCTTTGTTTTAAATACTTTGATGATAACATACAGGAAGCTGATTTTTGCTATGATGTGCTCTAAGGTGTGCTCCCTTAAGCAAGGATCAGCAGGGGCTTTTTTAATAGGCCACATAAGTATCTTAGTTCGAATTCTGGGACTTTTTGCTTCTCCCTTAATACTTTTATCTATTTTCCCTTGTTGATGATATCTCTCATATTTTCCTAGATTCTCTGCTGCAAACAGTTTGTCTCAGTACTAGTTGCTCTTGATTGGATTTTTACATTTGGAGGTCTCAAGAAATGCATGCCTATGTTGGCTATAATTTTGTTGGTTCTGATATGATGACCAATTTTTTCTGAAGGATGTGCGTTCATTAAGTTTTCTCGCAGAGATATGGCCGTTGCTGCAATTAGAGCACTAAATGGAAGTTTCACAATGAGAGTTAAGTACGGGAATTGTCTTGTTCTCAATTGTTACAACCCTTCTGGTGTTTATTAGGCTATTAATATATTCTCCTGGTAACTTTTAGGGTTGTGATCTGCCATTGATTGTACGTTTTGCGGATCCCAAAAAGTCAAGGGCTGGAGAAATAAGGTTTACATCTTCCATATTAAGTTCTATATTCAATTTTCAAATTTGTTACATTTTCTTGATGTTAAGATAAGGAATGGCCAACTAAACTGAAGATCCGAGCCTTTAATTTGCTTTGATTAGGTTGTCATGAATCAATGGAAATTTCCCTGACTTTCTCTTCTGATTCAAACCCTGAATAATCTGTCTTTTTCTAGGGGAAATTGTCCAATTGGTGCTTCAAATTTTGGTTCGTGCTCTCAAGAACCAGTCACTAGGTACAACACGTGGCTTCAGCTTCTCCTTCCTTTGTGCTGAATAAGTTCTCCTGAGTTGAATTGTTGCAGGTCAGTAGCCAATTTCGGTGATTCTATGGGAGGACATGCTGTATATCCTATCCCATCAGCTTCAACATACTATCATGCGCAACCTGTTTCCTACATGGCAAAACAGGAGAATTTAGCTCATCATATCATGGAACAACCACAACCTCCTCTTCAGCAATCACAGTCTGATTTGTGTCAGATGCCACAACCACATCAACAGACTCCTCAGAAATCTTTTATGTCATCACAACAAACACAACCACATCAACAGACTCCTCAGAAATCTTTTATGTCATCTCAACAAACGGATACTGAAATGCAGAAGACGCAGAATGTAGAGCAACTGCAGAATGCGGAGACTTACACAAAGGTGATAATTGTGAATGTTTAACCGAATGACTTATCTAAATTAAGTTGGTTTTGGGTGAGATGTTGTAGTCCTGTTCAGATGTGTGTTTTGATCTATTAGTCACACATCCTGCATCATTTTTTTTTGTAAATTTTATGTACCGTAACTGATATTTGTTATGCCTTGTGAGATGCACTTGCTGCACTTCGTGTTGGTTACATCCGTATGCATCATGTGGACACCAGAAAAATTTGCAAATTAGTCTTATCAATTAAGTCCATTATATGCCGACTGCCATGTTGAAAAGAGTGATTCTCTTGTTTGTTCAATACTTGATACCTTTAATCTTATGCAAAATGTGGAGAAATTCCAAGATATTTCCATCTTGAATCCTATGGCATTTCTTGATTCTCTAACAAACTAAATGTGATGAGTGATACTAACCTGCAGTTTCCAAGTACTGAAAGCAATCCTCAGACTGCTCTGAATCCTACTGAGCCTGCTGCAACTTCAAGTCCCCAGATAGTGGACTCCCCAGAATGTGATTGGAGTGAGCATGCATGCCCTGATGGTTACAAGTACTACTACAACTGTGTCACTTGTGAAAGTAGTGTAAGCTATCAACCTCTAATTCATTGCATCCTGCTATTTAACTTTCAACCGTTTGACAAGTTGCACCTTAATTGGATGGTTCCCGATGATGGCAATTATGTATTTCCTCCTAGACACTTTCTAAGTAGAATATGTTAGATTCTTAAGGTGAAAATTACTTGTGGAATATATTATTACTAAGCCCATCTGATTATTGACCTGTAGTGGGAGAAGCCCGAGGAGTTTGCCTTGTTTCAGCAGCGCATGCAGAAGCACGTAAAGATGCAAACGCCTGATCAGCAACCATTTTCATTGCCTAAAAATATCTCAGCCGTAGAAGTTGATCAATTACAGAAGGTGCAGGTTTCTTAATCATGAACTTTTAAGAATATTCCGGCTGAACTTTAGGATAATTTTGTAGATAGCTTTTAATATTCCCGGGAATGCTTTTCCTGTTATTTTGTACAATGTGGATATGATGTCCGTGGCTAGCACTTCTAATTTAAGGATCGGTTGGAGTTACGCCAATTGCTTTTATTGATTGGGGTTCTCATCAGCTGTTAAATAGCATATAGATATCCGTGCTCATAGACCAAGCAACTGCTGTCTGCAGGATCCTGACCTTATGCAAATACAATGAGAAACCAGCCCAGTTGTTGATCCCACCTGTTTATAAAAAGGTTCTCCATGCTCAATTGCTGCTTACTCGATCTATTAGCATGATAAGAGTATGTAATTTTCGTTTGGTTGCCTTGAGAGGAATTAATGTAATCATTGACGAACTTCTGAAGCATCTGATACATCTTGAAGAATAATGCGCCTAAAAAACAAATATATATGTATTACTTCCTAATGCTTCCAAAAGAAAACACTTTGGACACAAATTCGTGCCTCAATTTTACAAAGAAGGCAAAACTTGCATGATCAGGTTAAAGAGTAACTGAGAACAGCACGCACTAGCCCCTAACTGAACTAGTACTTTTTTGGGCCGAATTATTAAATGGAGAAACCAAGTAGGAACCTTAAAATGATCCAAGGTTTCTTTTTCCAAGCTTTTATTTAATTCTCCACCCTTTCGTGGAATCTAGGTATCACACTCAATTCTGATGCCATTTAAACATCTCTCCACAAACAACACAAATTACTCGAAAAGGGTGCTGTAAATCAGTTTTCATTACGTTAGGTTCATAACTACGTACAAGATCGAAAACATTTTGCCATTATCAAACTCCACATTTACTAGGAATGGTTTTGTGGATTCCTAGACAAGGAAAAAACTAGACTAGGCTCTCCCTCTATTAAATGACCAACTGAAGGAAACCCCAAAAACAAATGCACATTCCTTCTTCACCAAAAACAAATGGTACCGGACAAAAAGATAGGGCCACAAGCATTTAAGGCGGTGAAAACCCAATATCTAAATCATCTTGTCCTCTACTTCAACAAAAGCATGCATTTAAAAAATAAGAAGATGACGACGAAGAAGAAGAAGAAGGCCTGATACGAGTACATATAAACTTAACTATACTATAGAAGTCAGCTCCAGACACGAAGAAGAACCCATGTAACAATGGTCTGATCCGGGTTTCTGTCTGAGCGAGTAGGGTTCTGAGTTTATCACCTATCAGCAAGGTGATTACATATACTGATAATATAATGAAATGTCTTTCATCTACAAGTCAGTGTGAGGAAGCTACAAAAGAAGTAATTTGAAGCTCTCAATTACTCTTCCTTTATCATACGAGAAGGGACAATGTCTTGAAGAAGACCATTATCCTTGGCCAAAGGAGACCCTAGTGCATTGCAAAAGCGCCTCTCACCCAATGAACTAACCATAGAAGAAGTCCCATTATAACCAAAACCCAAATGAGGGAGACTATTACCGTATGATTGCTGGTGCTGTTGATAGAGCGAGAAATTGCTTCTTTGCACTGGCGTAGCAAAAGGGGTTGTGGAGAAACCAGACTCTGGTGGTGCTCCGATAAAACTTGGGCGAGGCATGACTGGACTTGGATGAGTGTGTTGGCCCTCATAAGTGGTCACCACTACACTTGGATCAGTAAATGATCTTTCAATTCTCTTCTTTACATTACATGATGCGGCGGTGCAACGGTAGTAACTCCTAAATCAACACAAATGAAGCATTATCTTCCGAAATTATCAAAATCTCAACTTCAAACTTTAATGGATTAGTAAATGTGAGAACATCCAAGTTAATGTATAGTACCTAGGGAAAGGACTATTCTTCACAGCTTTTTGTCCGTACTTTCTCCATCTGTACCCGTCTTCCAGATGATCAACCTCGCTCTTCGTCATGAATGCAAACTTCGGTTCTTTCGGTCTCTTCTGATTTGTCTTCTTTGGTTTCAGCCTTTATGCAAGTAGAGAAAAAAAGAAAAAAGAACATGCAGAAGCCATCAATCTTCAAGTTCAAATTTTACTCAACAATGCACAAACACACATGTATACTCATGTTCTTGATCACATTCCAGATGAGGATGGCCACGCCACCATACGGAAAACACAAGAGCATATCAAGTATATAGCAACCCTATCTTTTTCATCAAATGAGGTTTCTTCTAAACATAAAAGAAAAAGAAGAGAAGTAACCATTAAAGACTCACTCTTTCTTGGTCTTTTGCTGTTCTATTTCCTCATTGTCCCTAGCCTTAACTTGTTCCTCATTCAAGGCCTCACTAGAAGCCGATGAAATCGACGAAGAATTAGGTGTTGCAGGCTGATAATTCAACAACTCTGACGACTCCATCTTCTTATCAAGTGGATTCGATGCTTGCGCTGTGGATGGCACCTGTAGAATATCAAACAGAGAAGAACCAAATTCCTGCATACCCAGTAGCTCCATGAACCCTAATGAACTCTTATCTCCCTCACACAACTCCAACACGCCCTGTAATGGGTAAATGCTCTGTACATGGTCAGGAAATGTAGAGGAGCCAACCGCGTTCTCTATCTTTACCTCTTTTGTTCCCATAGCTCAATTAAACCACTTCCAAAACTTCATGAAAAACCTATAGATAAGAGGAGACAAAAGATAAACGTTGCAATATAGATGGATAGTCTAGTGTTTGGGTCGTCAGGTTTTTACGGTAGGTAGGTGTGTGGATCAAGAGAGAAAGAAAAAGTATGTTGAAGAAAGTGAACATTTATGAGGCTGTGTGTTATGAGGTTTTGGTCTGAGATGGGAACGCCAGAAGCAATGACCGGCAAATGTAGGTCGACATTTTGTACGGACGTTATCAGTCCCGGTCTGAAAATTCAACGCACGAGCCTCGATATGGAGTGGAGAGCTGACCGACAACCCAAGTGGTTCGACCCTTTCATACCTAGACTCTTGACTGGCTTGATCAACTCGTTTCCAAGTGTGAACTGGGTTTAGCCACCCGTGAGACGCTCACGGCTTGTGAAATAAAAATTTGAGTGTCTTCACGCATGTGCATGTGGACATAAATGAATCCTGTACAAGATATTAACAGATTATGTTTTCACTTTCCAATTAAAAGTCTCTCTTTTATGTGCCTCCCTTTTTGGAGATGACCATACACAACATTGGTGTGTGGATTTCCTTATTGACTTCCACTCGTTAAAATATTTAATTTTGAATTACTTATGTTTTATAATAACAATTTAAGTTGTGAGTTATAAGTTATTATATATGTAATCATAAATACAAATACAATTATAATGATTATAGGAGATAATTGCCAATAATTGAAACAAATAAGAGCTGTATTTAAAAATTTTGTTAGTATTGGTGACAGAATAGACAGGAACGATGTTATATTAGTCTAACTTTTGCAACAAAGAAGACTAAAAATGAATCAAAACAGGTAAGGCATTTGATCACTAAGAAAAAGAAGTAAATTATATATATAGAAAAGACAAAAAGGGAGATAACTTGAAATGGGATTAAGATGTCAGTGTAGTTGGAATACATATATATGGATGGGGTGCAGATAATGAAGAAGAAGCTGCTTGGTTTGCATATCTTTAAAAGCGAGAGAGGTGATGAAATGAACCCACAAGGCAGCAAAAAGAGAGAGAAGGAAAAAAGGAGAAAGATACGGATTTCTCTTTACGAAATTTGGAAAAGTTGATGGCAACCGTGCGGTGGAACCACACCAGTGCCCCCACTCGTGTTGGGATCGCACGCTGACATAATTTGCGTGTAATTCATTCTCACCCCTTTGCATGCCTCATTTCAATTATTTGCTTTCTCACTTCTTTCTGACCTAGTTCCCTCCATACATTTACTTTCGTGTCTTCCTCTGGTTAAACATTTCATATGTTTACTTGTACTTGTTTCACTTGTCAAACCCCCCATATATATATATATATATATATATATATATGAATATTTCTCTCTTTTTCCCAATTTTTATATGCCCTATTCCCTACATAGGTTTCAATATACTGAAGAAAGAAAATGTATATTCAACCCATACAGAGAAAAGCAAACCCATGAGACATGTCTTTTTCTTTTCACAGCTATCAGAAATCCAAAATAACTATTCCCATTCATTGTCATTGACATCACCATAAACCTATCACATTTAATGTGGTTGTCTCTGTAACTTCCAGTCTACGTCAAAAACTCTAAAACTACCAGAGACTTTGCTTTATCACTATAACCCTAGCTTCATTCCATACTAAAATCTAGCAAATGTTAAATATATACATTTACTCACTGTTCGTTCAATAAATACTGACTGAGGTTCTATTATTAAAGAAAAATATAAATATTTAATCTTTTCAGGGCCGTTGGGGACGTTGGCCGTTATGTATCCCACACGTATTTATTCGCGGGCCCTACACATGCACCGCCACGGATGCACGAGGCTGATCTGACACTCTACCATGCTCCTGCTCCTACCGTAACACGTGCCCAAGTTTGCGCCGCAGAGTTTGGCCTCCTCCACCGCCAATTTTGAATCGATTCTACGTCACCGTATAAAACTACACGTTTTTTTTTTAACTACACGTGTTTTTTAAAAATACAGTATGTGTTTATCAGATTAATTACACATTCTTTTTTAGGTTTCATTGGAAACTTAAATGACTAACGACTCGATTATTAAAACTAATGACATGGAAACTTGGAGGGAGCGCTAATTGTCTTATAATTCTATAGAACAATTACTGAGTTGTCAATCCGAAGAGCACTAATTGGACAGAGATAGGGAGCGGACAGCCATTTAGGTTTAACGCGGTTTGTAATTAAGAATATTCTGGGATTTGTCTTTCTGATAAAAAAAAGTATATATGGAGCATACCGATAATAATAATAAGTATCCATGCTTAGTACCGTAGACCAGAAGGTTAGATAAATGAGTTAGGTGTTTGACTAGAATTTGCCTTCTTGGATACGTTTGGGAGCTCGAAAAGATGAAACAAGAAGATACAGATAAATATGTTAAAATACATAGATGTTTTTGTTGTTTTCCGCAAAGTCATTGTCTTCGTTACCAGCTCAGTTTGTGGACACAGAGTTCGATACTTTGACTATGGTCACTTATCCTTCCAATTTTGATGCCTATCTTGTACATATTGCCCAACTTTGGTCAAATCTTTGAATATTTCCAGGGATTGGTGGGAGTAGGTTTTCTTAAAAACCCTTTTTTAATGCCATTGTTATCTTAACATAGTAATTAATATTTATAGACTTCTACTTTTAAGTTTCTCCCTCATGGTCAGTTGGAGATATAAAATGGAAATTGCAAAACTGGCCGTCGTTTCCATCCTAAATGAATGTTGTGTCGAACATAACTTGTATACATTCTTGTTCTGTCCTTTTATTCAATTACATAATTTTGAATAGTTGATTCGTCATATAATATATTTAAAATAAGTATATTTTTTATAAATTATTAAGTATATTTAATAATATATACTCAAAAAATAAAAAATTCTATCCTTGGATTCCATCTAAGTTTGTTCATGAGAGTGAATTATTGATCTTGTTCCCATCCTCCATTATTGGTTGGTTAAAGGTATTTCTTACGAGGTAACACATTTCACCTAACCAAATACTTTAATTAGAAAAATAAACAACCAATTTGAACTTATCCCTTTCACAATAAATAAGCACATCTTTCTTTGAAAAATCTTGTCCACAATCCCGTCTCCTCTTAAGAGACGTTTTGACGAGGAATGGAATCCAAACAAATATCACGCTTCTAGTTTATTATATGTGTTTGAATCTCTCCCAAGAAATAACGTACGCTCGTCATGTTGATCCAACATGCTTAATATATAAAAACATATATGTTGAAGCGCTCTTACTTTGACTTTGCGACTTTGCCACCATGTGCAGCTAGTCCCTAACTTGGGTTTAATATGAAAAGATTAAATTATCAACACTAGATTGATGATATGATTCACTAAAAAGGATTGTGACCCCCTAAAAAAATGCTATAGCTCTTCTTCACGAGCTTGTACATGCCAAAGCAATTGCTTCAATTATATGGTGTCATGTCAAACTTCTGGAAGGTCTACTCCATTTGAGCGGGATACGTTACATATGAAGATAGCGAGAGTGTGGGATGGACCCATCAGTATCTTCATGACAAGATAAAGTGAGGCATATCTCATCTATCAAGGGCCTCATTTACTTGCCCTCCAAACGAACTAGATTGCTTTCCTTGATCCGATCCATCCTACTTTAATAACGTGAAGTAGCAATAAAAATAATGCTCCATTAATTTTCCAGTTTAATATTATTAATTAGGGTTTAGACTGTTGGTAGAGAGGTGGAAGCACCATTTTCACGGGTTCACTATTACTTAAAACAACGTGCACTCCTAATGAAATGCTTTCCTACTGCTATTGCATATTAGCAGCTACAGTTTCTCACTTTTATGTATTTGGTGATTTGAACCTGTGAATCTCAAACTTGGAAAGTTCATAATAGCCATGACCAGAATCGAATCATTGGTCCATTTTCTTGTCAAAATTTGGTCGAGCAATTAGTAAAACTTCCCCAATTTTACCATCATTAGACCCGCATATGTCTTCCTGATCAGTCCATATCAGACGTACAATGCCATTGATCTAAAGAGCTATCATTCTAAAACATATGCTTTCTTGTGACTTCGGATGTAACAAATACCTTTCTCCAGACATAAACCTGTTATAATTCAAGAAAACCATCATTCATAAACGTGTAAAAATCACTATATCTTATAAAAAATATCACCTTTTTAGTGTTTCTGAAACTAATGGAGGTGCGAATATCAGGACTATATAAGTGTTTTTTTTTAAAATGTTAACTAGCGTTGAAACATTGATGATATCAATTTATAGTAATCTGGAAGAGACATCTTTGCCACTACGGTTGAGTTTTGGCCCGGCAAGCAAATCTTTACCCTTGCCAAAATGGTCTCCTTGACCCATCTTGCCTTTTCCCTACGAGAATATAGTACAATGGACCTTGAATCTATAACATGCGATTATTAAGACCTTAAATAATTTAATTTTGCGATATATTATATGACCTGTTTTGAAACTACCTTGCATCTATACTAGTTAGAGAAAGACTGCCAATCCTAAAACTAAAAAATGTTACCACTTCACTAAAATTCTAAGCAAAGGTTTAGACGCCTATATGTAATGCATAGCAGAAATTGCAAACATTAACAACAACAACAATTTTGATCCATAATACATAAGGCTTCTTGCAGGGGAGAAATATCAATTGTATGCAATTTTTTTTTCATTTTATGACATAATTTTGAGGTCCACAAAGCATGGGAAAGCCTGACCATGAATTACCCATAACAAAGTACTTACTTAGGAGAGTCAATGCAAGTTTGCAAGCCAATGTAGCATTCTTCTAGTCTAGAGTCATTTCTTTTTAAATTTTCTGGCCTAGTTTATCCAAATGAAAAAAAGACTGTGACAAGTGCGACTACAAGAGTAATTCAAAGCAGTATTTTTTTTGGAAAAGTTAAATGGTATTGAAATAAAAGAAGAGTAGGATGTACATCGTCCAAGACACAAAAGCTCTAGTTCTATGACTAAAAAAAAATGACTTCGTTTCCAAGACACTAACACGCTATTTCTATCAAACAACGTCGTATGTGTTCTGATTAACAAACAACTTCTTTAAGCATATAACAAAATGTGATTTTTAGGGTAAGTCGGTTATCCCTTTTCTTCCCCGCCTCTAAGTGTTCCAATTAGGGCAAGCGAAAGTCGGTACTCGATTGTTGTTGTAGCTGCCTCCAGGTAAGTAGATTGAGTCCGTTAGTTTCTTCTTCATCACCTCCTTGAATAATAACACCTCCGTTTTGGGTTTCAGGAGGTCCTTCACACTTCGAGGTTCGGTCTTCCTTCTCCAGATGTGGTTCCGACAAACTACCAAATCACTACTATGTCTTAAGGTAATCTATCTTTCTCCTCTGGTGTTGATGAGCATCCAAATCCCTTAGCACAGACATGCGTCTTTCAGCTCCAAACACAAGACCTCCAATGCTTTCAAAGATAAGTTTCTGACTTACTTCTGTTGCATCTTCTGGTTTTAGGTCATTGTAGTGTTTGGTTGAGCATTATCTGATTCTTCTACAGACTTCTTATTTATAGGAATGATAGTTGTCGAATGGATCAGAGGGGAAAAGATCAAGAGGCTTCCATTACCAACCTCTTCCTTCGGTAAGGCGATTCTGGTCTTCGGTTGTGCATTTCAATTTGCAGGTACTTCTTCCTTTGTTCTTTATTACTCCAAATCTCAGTAGTTTATTCTCTATGATGCTGCTAGATTAGGGCAAAGAGCATCTGGTCTAGTGGAGCAGAGGATTTGCTCTCTAATTCCACCAACCAGAGCTTTAAGAACTTCTTCTTTAGTGCGTGATTTTGGCTGGAATCTCCTGTTGTTTCTCTCTCACCATATCTCCCTCATGGCAGAGGCGAAAGAGATAACATATACATACTTGTTATATTTAGGAGTATGGTTCAGCTTCAGAAGCCATTTAATGGCTTCTGCAAAAGTGGTACTTGCATTAGAAATAAAGTTAAGAGCGGAAATCTGTTCCCATATGAATAATGAGAAGGGGCATATGAAGAAAAGATGCTCCCTTGTCTCTGTCTCATTAGCACAGAGTACATAGTCTGCATTGATAGACATGAATTGAATTCGATCTGCCTATATTTAATCTGTTTAGAACTATTAGCCATAGTGTGATAGAGGTACTAGTTATGAGAGATTTGTGCCACACAATAGGAAACAAAATCTGTCCAAGGTTGTTGGGATTCTGCCACTTCCTTACTTTTAAGCTGATAAAGGTATTAGGGGGTAGATTGAGGCACTGGAAACAGTCCTCTCTTTGCGAGTTTGGTTGATAATTAGAGCTCAGGTAGTGAAGCTCTGTTGGTATGTTCCACTGATTTCCAGAGAGGATAGATTTAACCTTAGCATTGAGAGCAACATTTTGCCATATTTGACGTGCCTGAGGATGCCCAATTAAGGACCTATAACCTGTCCAATTATCAAACCAGAAAAAGCTTTCTCTCCATTCCCCACCTTGCATGAAACTATTGGTTGGAGCATAGGTCTTAGCTTTAGTAGCTGAGTCAAAGGCCAAAAGAAAGTTGGTTTAATAGGAATAGACTAGTACTAGATCCTTTCAGTATATAGCAATTTAGCCAACAGATCCATATTGAGTTCTTTTCAAGGAGAATATTCCAGAGGTTCTTGAGTAGAGCTGCCTTATTGAAAGAAGTAATAGAAATCACTCCTAACCTCCCTTCTTCTTTCCTTTTACAGACATCTTTCCATTTCACTTTAGCAAAATGATGTTCTGAATTAGGGTTTCCCCATAGGAATCTTCTGAAGATTTTCTCAATGGATTTGATAACCCCCTTTGCTAGTGCTATATTTGAAGACCAATAAATGTGTAGGGAATTTAGTACCGCTTTGATTAGTTGTAACCTCCCTCCATATGAGAGCACCCGATTGGACCACATTCCTAATCTCCTTTGAATCTTATCAATCAAAGGGGAGCATTCCAAATATAGAATTCTTCTAGTGGTTACGGGGAGTCCCAAATAAGTTAGTGGAGCAGGTTTTCTGGTCAGTCCTATTATTTGTGAGATTCTGCCCTCCATTGAATTAGCTCCAGTAGATAGGATAAACTGGCTTTTATTAAGATTGATCTCCAAACCTGACAGTTCCCCAAAAACTGACAAAGTAGACATGAGCAGCTCAATAGAATTGGCACGTGCCTTAGAGAAAAGCAACAAATCATCTGCAAAACATAGGTTAATCATCCCCACCTTCTTACATTTAGTGTGAAATTTGAAAGCCCTACTGTTTCCAACTTTCTGTCGGATCAGCTGGCTAAATACTTCCATACAGAGGGTAAAGAGATATGGTGAAATAGGGTCTCCCTGTCTTAATCCCCTTGCACTTCTGAATAATTGTGTTGGCGTACCATTAACAAGTATAGAGTAGGTGGGAGAAGTTATACACTCTTGCACCCACTTGACAAACCATCAGGGAGACCCATTAATCTTAGAGTCTGTAGGATAAAAGTCCATTCAACATGGTCAAAAGCCTTCTTGAAGTCCACTTTGAGGATACAATTTGGTGGACTATTCTTCCTTTGATAACCTTTCATTAATTCCAGCACCAGGGAAAAATTATCACTAATTCTTCTGCCTTGTAAGAAAGTGCTCTGATTATCTGATGCTAGTGACTCTAGGACCACCTTTAGCCTATTTGCTAGGATTTTGGAGATAATCTTGTAGAGAAAGTTAGTACAGGCAATAGTCCTATAGTCATCCAATGTAGAGGAGCAAGAAGTTTTAGGAATCAGCCACAAGTGAGTGGTGTTGATTTCTTTTAACAATTTTCCCCTAGAGAAGAATTCCAAAACTGCATTTTTGACCCTTGGACCTGTATCTTGCCATGTCCTCTGAAAAAAGTGACCATTAAAGCCATCTGGGCTAGGGGATTTATTCGGATGTATCTGAAAAACCACTTCCTCTATTTGTTTCTCATCCACTGGTTTGATGAGAGAAGTAGCTTGCTCCTGGGTGAGTTTCTTGTTTATAAAGGAGTCAAGAGGGATAGAATTAGAAAGGATCCGAGAGGATCCATAAAAGTTGTTGAAATACCTCTTTCCCTCCTTTAGAAGGTCATCTTGATTAGTAACCAACTCCCCATTTCCTAATTTTTAGAGAGCAGATCCTGTTTGTACTCCTTCTAGCTAAAACAGAATTGAAATTTTTTTTTGAGCATCTTTCTCCATATTTTAGCCAATTAACTTTGGCTCTCTGTTCCATTAAACTGTCATGATCCCTAGCCTTGGAGATGTACGATTTCATTAGGGATTTTTCAATATTCAATAGGCTGGGGTTGGTTGGATCCATGTTCAATTGCTGCTGAATACTTTGCAGTTCCTCTTTAGCTACTTCAACTGCTTTTTGGGTGGAGCAAGTTCTTTTGTTCATTAAGAGTTTCATCTCCCTTTTGATAGCTTTAAGTTTCTATACACAAACAAATTGTTTTGTACCTACAACTTCTGTATTCAATCTGTTGGCCCCCCAAAATTTTTTTTCTTGATGAATAAGTATGATTTATATCAATTATAAAATCTTTATGAAAGTTGTGGAGTTACTTATTATGTTGATATTAGGAAGATTATATGATATGGGTTGATTGAATTAAAGTGTTAAGGTTATAGGGATGTTCAATGGTACTTTTGGTAAGAAAATTAAGGATAAAGAACATAAGACACATATAAGGAAGGGTAAGTAAAATGGACATTGTGCAATTGTTAAGGGTATAAAAGGGGAGAAGATTTGTTGTCTTAGAGGAGAGAAGAAGCTAATTCGTGGATGAGAATAGAGAGAAGAGAGAGAAGCACGAAAAAGAGAAGAGAGAGAGAAAGGAGAGAAAACAAGCTAGGGTTTCAATTTCTAAGCCTTCAAGAAAGATTTTGAGGTTGTTCGAGAAAGGAAAAAGGTAGAGGAAGAGAAGAGCTTCCATGGTGAAGAATCAAGGAAATCAAGAAAGACAAAAGAAGCAAGGGAACAAGAGAGGCAAGAGGAACAAGAGAAGAAGTATTTTTGAGCAAGTTTCTAAGCGAGGAAATCAAGGTGGGTACATGTTTATAGTAAAGTAAATAAGCCACTACTGTTTTTCCTTAAATCAAAGACGTTTATTGATTTCAATTGCATCATAAGTGCTACATTCATTGTTCTTGAATGATTTGTGAAATCTGCTACATGAATTGTGTGATGACTTATAAAAAGACTTTGCAAGTGATTTCTGAAAAGATACATGTATATGAAATCATAATTTCAAGAATGGTTTTCAAGATATTCATATATCAAGTGTATGAAAAGCAAGCTTTCGAAAAAGTGCCATTTTGGGCAACAAGTTTACAAGTTATGAATTATGTGTTCTGTGGGTTTGGGTTGGTCTCCTAAGTTAAGTCAAGTGCACTCTGACTAAAGGCTTCTCCTACCTGTCCGCTAGTGGCATAGAGCTCCTTCAGGGACTCCCATAAGTTCACGGCTACGCAAGATCATTAAGTGGAATTACGATAGTACGTTCTGTTCACAACTACACAGGAGCCTTATGGGAAATGTGTAGTACGTTCTGTTTTGGACGTTCCCAAACCATCTTGATGTGCTTATGTGCTCATGTATGTTAACAAGTTTGATGCATTCATGTTTTGTAACTTGGGGATTATGGCATGAAAACTTAAGAAACATGTGTTTTATGAATTCGATGAAAATTTTCGATGACAAGTAAAATGATTTCAAAAGTTTTGCTTATCTTTTTATTATAAACTGTTACCCACGAGCTTTCAAGCTCACTCCCTTTTTACCCCATCTTCAGGTGATAGCTAAGAGATCAAGTGACCAAGAGCCTAAGGGAAATTCTCCAAATTTGTTCAATTTGTATTTTTGAGTTAATTTTAGGAAAGCAATAAGTTTATTTGCTCAAGAACCCTATTTTAATATGAGACTTTGAGATGATGTTGTAATGTGGCTTAGAATGCCATCAAAGACTTGTACAAACTTTATTCTTTTGCTGGTAAGGAAATTTGAATTGTGTATGGATGATATTGAGATGATTTTCAGCTTGAACAGTTAGGTTGAGCATAAATTGTGAATTTATATATATACATATACACACGTACGCCTAAGTGGGATTCATGGGAAGGCAAGACAGCAATTATGATTGTTCAAATTATAGTTAGATGTGATGAGACAAAAAAGTTGAGATTTGAGAGTTAAATGAAGTCACTCTGGTAACAGAATAGTTAAGCTTAGGACTTTCTAAGCTTGAGAAATGCAAAATTTCAAGCCTTACATAGGGTAAAATTTGTGTTATAACTTAAGAAAAAAAATCTGGATTGACCTAGGCTGAATTAGACCAAGTCGTCTTCTAGAAAATTTTAGGTTTTTCTTTTAGCTTTCCAACGATATATAGTATGAAATTTTTGGACTTCTGGATCGAGAGTTATGGTCCTTAGAAAGGGAAATGCTTAGGAGGGAAAAGATGCATTGTCAGTAAAGATGCATCTTCTGTAAATCAACTTCTTCTATGATGACGTCATTTTTTCTATAAGGATGCATCGTCTGTAAAGATGCATCTTTTGTAAATCAACTTCTTCTGTGATGACGTCAACTTCTATGATGACGTCATTTCTTCTGTGAGGATGCATCGTCTGTAAAGATGCATCTTCTGTAAATCCACTTCTTCTGTGAAAATGTATCATCTGTGATGGCGTCAACTTCTTCTATGATGATGCCATTTCATGTGTAAGGATGCATCATCTGTAAAAATGCATCTTCACAGGATCTTAAGCGTTGCATCATCTTAAGTTGACTTTGCTTAGTCTTACGTTGACTTGGGTTCTGTCTGTCTTTTTCTTCCCCTGTATATTGTTTCACTTGCATTGCTTTGTCTGAATTACTTCTTCTGACTTTAGTTTCGTCTGTGTTGCTTCATCTGCCCTTTGGTTTAGTCTGCTTTTTCACTTCGTCTGTAATGACGTCACTTCCTCTGTGATGACGTAATAGGGTATTAAGCGTTGCATCGTCTTAAGTTGACCATGCTTCGTCTTAAGTTGACCGCTCTGTCTTAAGCGTTGCATCGTCTTAAGTTGACCTTGCTTCGTCTTAAGTTGACCGCTCTGTCTTAAGCGTTGTATCATCTTAAGTTGACTTTGCTTCATCTTATGTTGACTCTGCTTCGTCTCAAGTTAACTCCGCTTCGTCTTAAGACTTTGCCTCGTCTGCTTTCTGATTTGTCTGTCTTTTGTTTCGTCTACTTTCTGCTTATATGACCTAAACTTCTTCTATAGAGTTCCATTTGAGATATTTGTTGTTTCAAAATTAGACTAGAGAATTGGAGCTACAATTATGTTGAAGAATTCATTTTTCATCTGCTTTCTGCTTCGTCTATCTTTTATTTCGTCTGCTTTGTTTTGTCTATCTTCCACTTCGCCTGTTTTTCAATTCGTCTACTTTTGATTGGTTTCATCTAATCCTATCGTCTAGTCCATTTTTGACCCTTTTGACGATTGAATTTGTCTTCAAAGTCTATATGAAAGTTGCAGATATTGAAGCCCTCTTTCAGATAATCCAAAGAACGCTTTGATTAGACATCTATTGAAAGAAATATGCCTTTTGTCCCGAGGTAGGTTCAATATGATTTAGATCAAAACCTTATTTGATTCTTTCAGCCATAACTTCGTTATCCGACCTCCAAATGAAATGAACCTCAGGTCCAGATAGTCCAGAGGCATAGAGCTATAAAATGATCTGAAGGAATAGAATTTTAACCGAGCCTTTAAGATACTCAATATCTAGATGAAAGTTGAGCATAGAATATTTGCTTCAGTATAAGGAAGGATTTAGAAG
>JAOQMS010000009.1:21846281-21857945 GCA_027563885.1 Erythroxylum longipes | reverse complement strand
GGAATTGCATATGAAATAGTTCATGCTCATGAAAAACAAGTTTTTCAAAATATGCCATTTGGGCATTTGGTTTAAAAATTCATGAATTACATGTTATGTGGGTTTGGCGTAATCCATTCAAGAATGTCACGTGTACATTGACCAAATTAAAGGCTTCTCCCACCTGCCCACTAGTGGTACGGAGCTCCTTAATGGACTCCCTCAAGTTTACGACTACACAGGACCATTATGTGGAATTGTGTGGTTCGTCATGTTCATGGATTTACCCAAACCATGATGATATGCTTATGTGTTTACATGTGTTGACAAGTTTGACGAATGCTTGAGTTACATGAGTTGTGAATTGGTTTGACAAGTTGAGAATTTGAGAAATATGCGTTTTACGGATTTTCATGAGAAATTGCTATGATTATGAGAGTTTTCAATGGTTTTTACTTGTTACTAATTATAAGTCTGTTACCCACGAGCTTTAAGCTCACCCCTTCCTTCCCATCTTCAGGCGATGAATAAGATATCGAGTGATCGAGTCAGAGGGAAGGCATCACTCCAGTTTGCATGTTTTGTTTTAGAAGTTAGATTATGTAAAACAATGCTTTAGTTGCATTTTGAGCGATTCTAGTTTTTGTAAACTTTGTATTTTGGATTATTATGTAAGGGGGCTCGAAATGCCCACTAAAGCGTTGTAAAACTCTTATTTGTTTTGATGATTAATGAAATATATGTATGTTTTGCTCATGATTTTCCAAGCTTCTGCATTGCATTTTCAAGCATCTATAGGGATAAAATTTGTATCATGATTTCAGGGGAAAATCTGTATTAATCTAAGGCAGATTTGGACAAATTTGTCTTCTTGGAAGTTGTAGTTTATCCTCTTAGCATTCCAACGGTATATAGTATGAAATTTTTGGACCTTTGGATTGAAAGTTATGGTCCTTAAAAAGAGAAATGCTTAGGAGTATAAAAATCTATCATCTGTAAAGACGAATCGTCTGTGATGACATCACTTTGTCTATGAAGACGTCACTTTGTTTGTGATGATGTCATAGGGTCTTAAGCGTTGCATCGTCTTAAGTTGACTTTGCTTCGTCTTAAGTTGACTCACTCTATCTTAAGCGTTGCATCGTCTTAAGTTGACTTTGCTTCGTCTTAAGTTAACTCGGGTTTCGTTTGCCCTCTTCGATTCGTCTACTTTTTCAATTCGTCTGTCTTTTGCTTCGTCTGTCTTTTGTTTCGTCTACTTTCTGACGAACTTCGTCTACTTTTTGCTTCGTCTACTTTCTAACGAACTTTGTCTACTTTCTGACGAATTTCGTCTACTTTTTGCTTCGTCTACTTTCTGACGAACTTCATCTACTTTTTGCTTCGTCTACTTTTTGACGAACTTTATCTACTTTTTACTTCGTCTACTTTCTGACGAACTTCGTCTACTTTTTGCTTCTTCTGCTTATTGCATTCGTTTGTTTATTACATTCGTCTGCTTTTTGCCTAAGATAATGAAACTTCTTCTTCTGTATACTGTTCATTTTGTATCATCTAGTCCATCTTTGCCCTTTAGACGATAGAATTTGTTCCTAAGGTCTTCAAGAAAGTTATAGACCTATAAGTCCTCTCTCAAACCAGCTAACAAGGATCTTGATCCGATACCTATAATGAAAGTTATGCTAGTTTCCCTAATAGAAAAAGGTTTAATATGATTGAGGACAGAATCGAATGGAATGATTTTGGTGTCGTTAGAGACTTAAGACAAAGGGGGAACAAAATGTTCTGAAGAGATCAAAATGAAATTCCGCTTTGAGTTTTCCCATAAATATATCCGGAAATAGGTAAAGTGAGTTCTTTCTGTGGATTGAATGGTGTGGGCATGCCACCTTTATGGGATGCGCGTCTAGATGTCACTTAGGACATCGGGCACGTGACTCGCAAGGGCGGGGTCCCAACAAAAAATGTGGTCTCAACACATATAACTAGCTATGTTTGATAACACAAAACAAAAAGATATCTATGAGCATATATGTGATAACTGCTCTTAGGCTCAGAGCTCACGTAGGTGTCAAAAAAGCATCAAGTCTTACACACTTTCATTCAACAAAACCGATGAGATACTTAAAATAAGTAATGAAAAAACTAATCATGCTTATCTCTCTCATGCATTAGATCTTAAACCAAAGATACATCCTAACTTAAGAATTATTCATGAACAACAATAAGAAAATTATGAAGTTATCATAAGGAATAATTAATATATGAATCAACATATCATGGGATCCAAGAACAAATCACAACATTCATCATAATATAAACACTTTCCCCCCTCACCTAAATCATACATTGTCCTTAATGTATACATAAGATGCCCACAGCTCAATAAAGATAATAAAAGAAAATAAAGAATAGAGGACTCCCCTGAATAGTGAGCATCTGAATGTTATTTGCACACGCTTTTTTGTGATATTGGTTGCAGAGCCTACAACAGATTGAGAGTTTGAAGTGGTATTCACCAATGATTTTCTTTTTGTTGCAGTCTTAATGTTAGCTTTTTAACACCCTATGATCCTGACTAGTATTAAACAATAGACAACTCCAAAAAATATAGAAAACAACTTAATAACAGTTAAACTTGGACTAAAAGGATAACAAAAGTAATTAATAAAAATAATTTAAATACATAACAAGAGAAGGAAAAAGGTAAAGTGGGTGAGAAGAAGAAATTTAATAAGCAAAAAAATTAGTGAAGGAAATGGGAGACCAAAAAACTAACTAGACGGAAAATGAGCCTAGTGTACAAATGAATAAACAGTGATAACAAAAGTAGCTATAGGAAGGAACAAGACGATGGCTCTGCCAGTGCTTAGTCGACTGTGGATGTTACTATGTAAGTGGAGGACTAGTTTGATCGGCGGAGTGCACTGTGTGCATCTAGATGTGGCATGACTGAAGTGTTTATGCTCAGGTTTGGGTTGGTGTTGTGTGGGTAAAATGTGGCTGTTAGTCGATGGATTGCATCTGATGTTGTTGATGAAGTTGTGTGCAGTCTGCATCTTTGACTGCTTGAGGAGATGAGACTGAAGATTCCCTAGGCTGGTGGTGAGTTGTTGATGGCCACGTGGGTATGACTTGGTTTGTAGTGGAGTTGTTATGGAGACACCCCAAGTCCATTGGAGCTGCTGGTGGCACGTTGGGTGGCTTGCAGTCTGCATGGGTAGAGGGCTATGATTTGCTTGTAATTTCCTGCAAAGAGGAAACAAACAGATAGGAGGATTTTTCTTTGCTAATAAGTAAATAAAAAAATCGTTAAAGTAAAAACTGTTTAAGTAAATAAAGAAATTAAATATTAAATGAAAGATTAAAAATTTAAGTTTTTTTAGAACACTGAATCAAATAAGGCAAGATCTCGCTTGATGAGATTTAATGGTTTGGAATTCTAGGGGACTAAATTACATAACACGAGATCTCGCCTTATGAGATTTAGTAGCTTGGAATTTAATGGTCTTTACTCTGTAACACTAAATTACATAAGGCGAGATCTCGCTTTATGAGATTTAGTAGTCTGGAATTTTAAGACACTCCTCTCTCTCTTTTTTTAAGCTAATAAATTTATGTTTCAAAAACAAACAAAAGCATTAAACAAAATAAAATAAAACTATCATATTTTGGGTTGCCTCCCAAAAAGCGCAATTGTTTAATATCATTATGCTCGACATGGCTGGTTCTTCCTAAACTTCTATGTAATTGCAGTTTCTTACTCCTTTAGTAATGTTATTAGCCCTTCCTCTTGCTCTATAGTCAATCTTTTTGAAATGATTATAGGTAATGACTTTCCATCACCTAAATAGGTAACACCTTTAATCGATTAGGTAACATCTTCAATTCTATCTTCGGAGCCCATAAAACAAAAGGTAAGCTTTTCTTGTGAGTTATAGTAAATTCATCATTTAAAGGTTTTGAACCTATTAGTATTGCTGACAATGATTCTACAACTTCACAAGTTCCATCAACTTGGTCGTTCACTTTCGATTTAGCCTTAAAATCCAACTCATCTTCAACACTTTCTTCTTTAAACATATCCTGCACAAATGAATCCATAATATCTATATGATAAATGGGTTGAAAATCATTAAGGTACATCATTGCTTCAAAAATATTGAATTTTACTATCTCTCCATCAAACTCTATGGAAAGAGTGCCCTCATGCACATCAATTATCGTCTTAGCAGTCTTCATAAATGGCCTACCCAACAAAATTGAAGTTAAATGTTCAATACTATCTCCATCCTTGCTCAAGATGTAAAAATCCCCTATAAATACTAAACCATTAACTTGGACTAAAACATCCTTAATCACTCCAATAAGCGCACATACAAACGATCAGCTAGTTGGATAATCACATTAGTTTTTTGTAAAGAATTTAGATACAAAGTTGGATAAATTGAATATGGCATGACATTAATGGATGCACCTAAGTCTAGTATGGTACGCTCAATTTTCTTATTATCAATAACATACAGAAGTGTAAACATACCTGGATCTTTACATTTTTTCTGTAATTTCCTATTTATTACAGCTGATACATTCTTACCCAAAATTACTCTCTCTTTGTCCTTCAGCATCCTTTTATTTGTGCATAGCTCCTTCAAGAATTTTGCATATTTCAAAACTTGCTTGATGGATTCAAGAAATGGTATATTGATTTAAACCTTTTTAAAGGTTTCTAGGATCTCTCTTTCATGCTCATCTTCTTTTGGTTTAGCCAACCTGCTTGGAAAAGAAGGTACACATGATTAATTGATATCGATGAAGATAGATCATTTTTTACCTTTATTGATTCTTGAGTTGGAAGTTCTTCCTTCTTTTCTCCATCATCGTGCTTTTCTACCTCCATTGGTAAAGAAGTTCCATACTAAATTTCCTTATCACTTCTCAAAGTCATTACACTCACATTCTCCTCAGGATTCACCACCATTTAGGAAGGTAATTTTTCGGATGCTTGCACTTCTAATTTACTTACAGAGGTGGCTAATTGAGTGATATGATTTCCTAAGTTTTGAAAGCTTGTCCTTGTTTCCTATTGAAATTGTTGAGTGTAAGTAGCAAGTGCCTTAATAATTTCATCTAAAGACATACCTGAATTTAAAGATTGAGGTTGGGCATATATAGAGGCTTGAGGTTACCTATTAAAATTGTGAGGTTGATATCTTTATTGCCCTCCTTGATTCCTATAGCTCAAGTTTGGATGATCCCTCCATCTTGGATCATAGTGATTGAGTATAAGCCATATTTTCTTTAAGGTTAGCCAGGAAATCCACCTATCGCATTAGCTTCTTAAAGAGAGTCTTGTTGCAATGTAAGACACATATCCGTAAGATGTCCAGAAAATGAGCATGTTCCACACACTTTTGTTGATTGCAATTGACTAACAGTCATTTGACGAACTAGAGTGGCTAAATTAGAAATTTTATCCTTAAGGTACAAGTTACTTACCTTATTCACACACTTAATAGCTCCATCCATCCTTATCTCAAATTGTTGAGAATTTTATGCCATAATTGATATCAATTGTCTGGCCACCTCAGGTGTTTTGTTTACTAGAGCTCCTCCATTAGCTGCATTGACCATTAGCAATAGTCCTTTATAAAAATATTAAATCAATAGATGGTCAAGAATCTAATGATGTGGATAGTTGACACATAGCTCCTTAAACCTTCCTAATATTCATATAATGTTCCTCTTGTAATTTTTCTTATCCCACATATCTCCAGAAACATTCTTTTCATCTCGTTCCACGTTGTTACTGAGCCAGGTGGAAGATAATATAGCCAATCCTTTTCCTTATCTTTCAATGAGAATAGAAAGGTCTTGAGATTAATTTGTTCTTCTGTCACCCCTTGTGGTTTCATTCCAGAATTGATAACATGAAATTCTTTAAGGTGTTTATGCGAATCTTCACCTGGAAGACCATGAAAAATAGGCAGTAAGTGAATCAAATTAGGTTTCAATTCAAAATCTACCTCAACATCTAGGAATTGAATATATAACAAATTTGGTGTCGCTAACTCCCGCAACGTTCTAGGGTAAAGATTTGCCATCTTTTCGTCCACTTATTGAAAATTAGAGTCTTCAACAATTGTTAGATCTACTTCAACTTTCACATATGAACATGAATGACCACTTCCTTAGTCTCTTTTCTTAAACGATGTGTCTTCTTAGTTTCTAGATTATATTGCAATTTACTTGTTTGAGAAGCACAAGTTATACAACACAAGAGGTTAGCAGTAACTGTAAAATAAAAATGCAAACAAACTAAGATAGTTCCTCTACAACGACACCAAATTTTGGTCTGGACGTCGAAACCCCTAAAATAATTCTGATTCTCAAAATTTTTGTAGTAGTCGTGGAATCAGGTCGAATTCTTAGAGAACTAAACACTAGCTTCTTAATTTCAATTAATAAAAGTAAATGGGGGGGGGTTTATTAAATAACTGATTAACTAAAATTAATAAGAAAACAAATTAAATCAACTAAAATTAAAAATAAGAAAGTCAAGATTACCATACTTTGATTTAAATGAAAGATCTCATCTAATTGTAACATTGATTATTGGTCTAAAAAGAATATTTTCATGATTCAAGCAGTTAGTCTGAAACATATTAGGATAGCCATAATAAGTCTCAAAATTTCCTAAATTAATTGGTTCAAACCCAGCATCCAAACCAAAACATATAATCCATTGAATAGGTGTGATAGCATTCTATATCAAATAAATGATAGCAACAAGCTCCGTGAAAAAGACTAAACCCTAAATTAAATAGTCGAGATAACTGCAACTATTCAATTTAGTATTCTTATTTATTATAATTTAAATATTGCAATTCATAAATAATTTATTTGCTACTTGTACCAATCTTTCATGATAATTACAGATCTTTGAATTCCTAGATAGAAATAGAATAATCAATATTAAATTAAATTGTCAGATTAATCGAATATTAATCATTCATGAAATATGAGAAATTAAAACAAGAAATACTTGAATTAAAACATAAATAAAAGTTTGGAACACAAAACCTCACAAAGTTACAGCTAGAATATCAAATCCGCTTGTACCAGAACGATTGAGTTTAGCCACATATGACTTTTGCTCCAATAACAAAAATAGAAGAAAGACTAAGAATTGCAAAAAACATAAGAGGAGAGAACCTCTTTCTGTTGTGAAGAACATCCCTTTCATAGGATTTTTTGATCTGATCCTAGTCTAATTCTAAATTGTAAAGATGTCTGTCTAAAACAAATTCAAATTCAAACACCCACATGATAGGGATAAGAAGAAGTTTCCCAGTTAAACTCCAACTCTTCAAGTGATCAGCCTTATCCACTACAACAATATCTTCACTTTATCCAAAATTTGTGATTATCATCAATAGAGTCCCGATTTATTTCAATCTCCACGTTTCATCTCCTAAAACAAAATAAATATTAATGTCCATATTTAAGCATCAAAATAAATCCCCAAAAAAGGAGATAATATCAAATAATATAGCAAGATAACCTCTTATCAATGGTTGCTACAGTTTCATCAATAAAAATAATATCAAAATGCTTCATCTAAGTTATAGTATCACATATTTGTTTATAAGTTATTTCAGAACCTGTTTATTACACATTAAGAATAACTTTTTTTAAATCTTGACATAACTAAAAAGATTGGCATTAAATCCGAGCTCAAAGTGAAAGATGCAAAACAATTCTTTTATCCAAGAGAGAATTTCATAAGTGACACGGTACGTTTAACCAATCAATTTAGGAGCATTCATTATGTGAAGCATATTTCATATATAGACAACTCACTAAAAGAAAACAACAAAATCCGTGATGTTTTATTGATAAAACGTCACTGAATGTGAAGACTTTTCGTGACGTTTAAAAAACGTCACGAAAAGTTCAAAATTTCCATGAAGTTTTATGAAAACGTCATAGATTTGTAACACTTGTTGCGTTGTTTTTTAATTAAAACGTCACAAAATAGAAAATATGATGTTTTGTTGAATAAAACGTCACTGTTGGCTATTTAAAAGTAACATTTTCTTCTCACACGTTCATTTCCCACAATTTTGCTGGTTTCTTCTTCTTTAGTTTCTTCTCTCTGCCTTCTTCCCACCCAAAATTAGTTTCTTCTCTCTGCCTTCTTCTCTCTATAGCAAGTGAAACACAACACAAGGTTTACGTCGCTCGGGCTCTGTATTTCGCTTTATTGGTGGTCGCCATATTTCACCGTCATCATTAGAGCCCTTGATTCTCAAGTTTTCATTTGCAAGGTATTGTTCCCTTTGTTGAGTAGTTTTTTTATTTCTTTGTTTCGTATCTTATCTTTCTACTTGTGCTTGCGTTTTCTTATCTCAGAATGATTATGTAACTTAGGGATTCATATCAATCTGTTTGATTTAAAAATTTTCTCTTTAGGTTTTAATTTATTGTATCACAGTAATGATGAGATTGGATAAGCTTTGGCTTTGTTTCTCAACTGTATTGTCAATTCTACCACTGCACTACCCAGTGCTTCCTGAGCTTAGATGTTCCTCTGCCTTTATATTAAGTTAAATTGCAGAAAATTAATTTCGTGAACTACTTTCCAAAAATATGTATAGGCTATTTTCATTACTTTCCAAGAAGTAGTAACTGTATTCATTCGAGTATACCTCAAATTTAAGCTTCTCATTTTCCTTAACAAGACTTATGATTATGGCGAATTGAATCATAAGAAGCTTTGAGAAGATCATAGATTTTTTTTCAAGTTGCTTTACCTTCTATTGAGCCTTTCTGTTCTAGAATCACAAATCCAGTTTCCTAGGTTGCAATACTAGCTTCTTATCCAACTGAGTCTTTTTCTCCAACAGAAGAACTTTTTTAACAAGAAGCAAATCTCATATTTGGAATCTAATATTCTCATTCTAAGTTCCATTGTTCTTATTCTATCTCATCACATACAAAGCAAAATTAAAATTTTTAGGTCAAGATATTATAATTCTTCCAGGAACAAACTTATTTTTACTAGAATTGGAAGGGTACTCGGTCTCGATATGGCTGACATATTTTTCCAAATGAGGGATTTTGAAATATTAATTTCACATGGCAATTAATATTTTAATGCACGAGTTTTACATACTATTATTTTAATGCACGAGTTTTACATATATTTTTAATCTTAACTGTATTTCTTCTATTGCTAATCCCTTTGTTAGTGGATATATGAAGCAATTGAGCAACTGATGTCTGTAAAATCTAGTTAAAGAAGCTTCCTCATTTCCTTGTTTCTTCTTCTAGCCCTTTGAATGATTGAGTTATTGGTTATTTTGCAAATATGACAGATATCAAATTAGTTCTTCAATCAACTCCTTGAGGAAACGTACGTAGTGAAAATGAAAACTTTAAGTTGTATAACCAATCAGTATTGTCTGCAGTAATGATAATCCATGATGTATATAGTTAGTGATCAGCTATTGTTAATTGCAGATTTTGTTTTAGATGTCTCATATAATATGTACATGAGATTTACTGTTTGGAGACAGAACAATTGGGGCTATAGACCTATCTATTAATGGTTCCTTTCATGACATTTACTATATTGAACAATATCTGTTTATAAGATTTTATACATTTAATTGCTGAAGTTTAGTTCTAATTTATCATGCTTTATGATAGATACTATTTCCAAGTGTGAGGAGGAGATAGTTGGAGGAGCCATTGGAAAACAAAAAGCAGGTATGCTAACTTATAAGTATCAAGTTGCTGGATTGTTAATTGGTTTATTTGCATTCATACTATAGCTATTGAATTTGCTATATGAAATTCCATATTTTGCACTATGCAATTCCACTAAAGTATTAGACAAATAATATAGTAAATAAATTTCCAAGAGTTGATGTATGAATTATAGAGCTATTGTGTATTAGGTGATTGTATGTTTCTATTTATTGAGACCTTTGATGAAAAGTGTCAAACTACCTCATTAAGCATACGAGTAAGAGTCTTTA
Source organism: Erythroxylum longipes (assembly GCA_027563885.1). Lineage (NCBI taxonomy): Eukaryota > Viridiplantae > Streptophyta > Magnoliopsida > Malpighiales > Erythroxylaceae > Erythroxylum > Erythroxylum longipes. Next base: position 21,847,920 of record JAOQMS010000009.1, on the reverse strand, counting down.
TGTTTAAGTCTAGTTGATTTACCACCAACATAACATAATGTTCTCATTCTTATATTTAATTAATAGGTATTTTCTGCTCTATGGATAAGAGTTGGATGAACAGTGTTAGGGTTTCCCATGAATACATTGATGGAGTGAGAATGTTTATGAATTTTGTGGCTGACAAAAGGGCAAAGATTGTGAAATTTCATGCCCTTGTGCACTTTGCATGAATTGTTATATGAGGTCTCAGATGAATGTTTTTGACCATTTAATGCAATTCAGTATGGACTAATCATACACCCACTGGGTTTTACATGATGAACTGCTAAAAGATAGGTTTATATATAGGGAATAAAGGCTTGATGTTGCAAATGTAGACATTGATGGGACTAGCAATGATATTAATGAAGGTGATGGTGATGAGGAGGAGGATGGCATGCAAAAATTGTTTCATGATATGGGTACTTTATTAAATGATTGTCCAATTGATCAGGATGGAAGGAGTCCTCCTATAGGTGTCGGAGATTCTATTATGGGTGCCTCTCATGAATTGTTGAGTAAAGCAATTGAAGAGTTGTACCCCAGATGTACAAACTTTTCAAAGTTGTCGTTTTTAATAAAGTTGCTTCACTTAAAAGTATACAACAAGTGGAACAATAAGTCATTTGACATGTTGCTTACTCTATTGAGGGATGTATTACCTAATTGTAAATCTTTGTCGAAGTCCTATTATGAAGCAAATCAATTTCTACAAAGCCTAGGTTTGGGTTATGTGTCGATACATGCATGTAAGTACGATTGTTCCTTGTTTTGGAAGGAGTATGGGGACTTGGAAAGTTGTCCCCAGTGTGGAACATCAAGATGGAGAATTAATGATTGAAGGGGTAAGAAGATACCTCATAAAGTATTACGGTACTTTCCATTAACACCCAGATTACAGCGATTATTCATGTCAAGTAACTGCTAAACAAATGACATGGCATAATGATAGGCCTAAAGGTGACTGTAATATCATGCTTCATCCTTCTGATGGAGAAGCTTGGAAGAGCTTTGATGAGCTATATCCTGAGTTTTCTAGAGAACCACGCAATGTTAGACAAGGCTTAATAACAGATGGATTTAATCCACATGGCAATTTGTCACTTTTATATAGCGTGTGGCCTGCTGTTCTCTTAGCATACAATTTACCCCCTTGGATGTGTATGGATGAGTAATTTTTTATGCTATCGCTGGTTATTCCAGGTCCAAAAGCAGTGGGTAGAGACATTGACATCTATTTGAGACCACTAGTAGATGAGTTAAATGAGTTATGAGAGAACGGTTTTGATGTTTTTGATGCTTCAAAAGGAGAAAAGTTTTGAATAAATATAGCTTTAATATAGACTATCAATGACTTTCCAGCCTATGGTAATATTTTTGGGTGGAGCACTAAAGGCTATAAGGCATGCCCTGTTTGTAACAAGCACACTTCTTCTTGTAAGTTAAGAAGTAAGATTGGTTACTTAGGCCGTCGGTGTTTTCTTCCTTACGATTATCCATAGAGAAAAGGTAAGAAGTTTGATGGCAAGAGTGATCATCGACCTATACCTAACTTACCAGATGGAGATGATGTGGTGGAACAATTATATCATGTGCAGAATATATGTTATGGAAAGCA
>JAOQMS010000009.1:21833694-21846181 GCA_027563885.1 Erythroxylum longipes | reverse complement strand
ACAATATCCTTGGTACTTTGATGAATGTTGAAGGTAAAACCAAAGATACAATCAAGGCTCGACTTGATTTGGAAGATGTGAACATTTGAAAGGAATTACACTTGAAAAGGGCAGCTGACGGAACTATTGTGGCAAAACCTCCAGTATGCTATATAATGTCTTCCAATGAGAAGAAGAATTTTTGCGAGTTTGTAAAGCAGGTGAAGTTTCCAGATGGTTACGCATCTAATATATCTAGATGTGTTAATGTTGATGAAAGGAAGATTACTGGACTTAAGTCTCATTATTGTCATATACTGTTACAAAGCATTTTTCCATTAGGCACGTGTGCCATCTTGAATAAAGATGTGACTGGTGTTTTAATGGACTTGTGGGACTTATTTCGCCGAATTTGTAGACGAAGTTTAAGTAAGGATGACGTACAGAAGATGTGTGATGAGATAACTATAATCTTATGCAAACTTGAAATGATATACCCACCGGCATTCTCTGATGTCATAGTACATTTGGCTATTCATTTTCCAAATGAAGCCTTACTTGGTAGACCAGTTGCGTATAGATGGATGCATCCAATTAAGAGGTATTATTTAAATTTATCCTATCACTCTTAAAAGTTAACTAAATAGTGTCCTATCTAATTATGGTTAATCATTTGTTAAGATTCCTAAGTACACTAAAGAGATTTGTTAGAAATAAAGCACGTTTAAAAGGGTCAATTGCTGAAACGTATGTTGTTAAAGAGTGCATGACATTATGTTCAACGTATCTAAAAGGAATTGAAACCAACTTCAACGTGCCAGAGCGAATCAATGATATGGTTAATGGTAGTGACATATCAGTTTTTTTCCTACGATGTAAGTTGATTGGTGCTGGCAAAACAATTTCTCTTCCTACAGATGAGCTAGAGATTGCACATTGGTATGTGCTTATGAATTGTCATAAGATTAGGCCCTTTATTAAGTAAGTTTTTCTAACCTATTGTGAAATTAAGATACGTAATAAGTAGAGATACTTCATATAATCTTGATTGAATTTTTTTTCATCCATAGTGAGCATATGGATGAGTTGAGGTAACAAAGTCCATTATACATTGACAGGAGACAGAGAGAACAATTTTCTTCATGGTTAAAGCATCGGGTGAGAAGAAGGTTTGTACGTGGTCTACATTAATAATTATATATAGATTCTAGTAAATAGTTATTTGATTTTTTCATTTGTTATAGGTAACGACTTTAACTAGCTTCCATAAAGGAAGTATCTTTGAGTCTTTATATGCATTAGCATGTGGACCTTATAGTTTGGTGCAGAAGTATACTGTATGCAATACAAATGGCATGCGATTTTGCACTGAAGCTCGTGATCTGCGTAAGATTACACAAAATAGTGGTGTTGTAGTGTTAAGAAATTATGGGGAAGATAATATTACATTTTATGGGCTGCTGACAGATATTATCAGGCTTAAATACGTTAGAGGTAAAAATGTTGTGCTTTTCAAGTGCAAATGGTACGATCTTGGAAATTCAAATATGAGGGTCAACGGCATTGTAAAAAACATCAACGTAACTAAGTTCTGGTTCAAGGATGACCCATTTATTTTAGTAAACCAAATGAAGCAAGCCTTTTATGTGGAAGATTTGTTATTCAGTCCAAATTAAAGGATTGTACAAGAATGTGAATTTAAATGTGCGTATGATATCCCTTTATATGGTAATTAAGAAGGTTCAAATGACGTTGAGGAGTCTGATGAAGTTCTAGTAGAAGTCGAGGAATGTTCCTTAGAGTTTTTAGATCGAAATGATATTGCATTTGATGTAATAATAATGTTTTATTGAATTTTGAGCAACGATTGAATGATGATTTGGAGGACTTAGAGACAAGTAGTAGTGAGAATGAATGTGATATTGTATTGGAAGAGTCCACCGATGACAATGATGAATAAATTCTTATTAATTGTATTACCGATGACTGGTAAAGACCAAGTCATAGCTTCATTTTCGTGCTAGTAATTATCCTTCTCATATATTAATTAAAAGTGTTCTAGACGTGTCGTTTTGGTTGTAGAATTGAATGCAAGTGATTCATATAGGACCTGGTCTACCCAAGAAGAAGAATAAGGCAGCACCAAGCAGCTTAGTACCAACACAACTATAGTCGCGGTACCGTTAGCTTCTTAGAAGTGTAGCTGATGAGCCATCTGCTCTTACACAGCCAAAATATCGCACACCTGCACCTTGTGAGCCTACTCCAATACCAAGAGATGTCATATCTACACCTATTACTCATCCTAGAGATAAGTGTCTACAACTTTTGAATATGCGACGCAATATTAGTTCTCCATCAACTTCTCAAGAGATGCCTCCAGCTTCTTATAATCAGCCACTAGTAAGGGACACTATTCTTCCCAGTATTAGTGCTCACGTTTCACGTTATCCACATAGGGAACCTGAGTCGGTAAAAATTCAGAGGAATCATTACCACTTGATACCTCGACAAGCACTGCAGGTATGATCTTTCACATCACATTGGTGAAACATATAAGTTTAATAATTTTGTTTATCTAACCAATTAAGAGTATGTTATATGCTTATTGTAAAATATTCCTTTGCTATATTTTAGGATCCATAACTGATCCGAAAAAGACAAGGGGTATCATAAAAGGACACGGATTGGCAAAGATTAATAAGGTGATAGGTAAGAGATTGAAGATAGAGATCTCTCCCACTGAAGGACAACCAACCAACTCCATACAGTCTGCCAAATTATCGAGTGAGATTGGTGTGGTATCCCGAACTTCCTTACTTGTAAGAACAAAATGGAAAAAAATAACTAATGAGAAGTTAGACATTGCATTTGATAAGTTAGACATAATTATTATAAAACTATCTAATTTGTACGTGTTTTCCATATGCCTAAAGCTTTGACCAATAATTTATAATTTTTTACAGTAAAAGTTGGAAGTTAAGGGGATGAGGATAGGCAACGAAGTACACGCTACTGTCAAGAAGGTTCTTTCTTTAAGGTCTAAAGATCAAATATATCATTTATAAAAGCATTATACCAAGCACGGAAAGGATGTTAAGCCGCATAATGTAACAGTGGCGGAGTGAATGGATTTATTTGAATATTGGGAGCAATCAGCTACAAAGGTTACTTAATTTGATCACAAAACTTAACGTCACAACTTTATTGACAACTGATTATATTTTAGTATTTATGAATTGGGATTTATAGATGTTATAATAGATTTTGTTACGTTTATGATTAGGAAAAAAGTGAAAAAGCCAAATTGGCTAGGAGTCAGGTCAAAAGTCGACCAAACTCCAGCTCCAAAGCCTTTGTAGTGATACGACATGAGATTGTGAGTTATCATCTTTTTAATTATATTTTACTTTGATTCACATTTCAAAATTTATAATAAATATTACTAGTAATATATTTCTATACAACATAGTGACAAAGATGGAGAAGAGTGTGACCGGATGAAGCTATAGTATCATACTCATTATGATGAAAGTAAAGGTCAATGGACAACTACCGAATGCAGAGAAAAATGGGTGAGTGCATAGTTCATTTACAAATATTTCTTAAATAAGATTGTGTATCTAATTAATTCTTAATTGTTTAGGAATTAATGTGTAAGGAATTGGCAGATTCAATAGAACAAGGTCATCCGATGACAGAGGATGAAGTGTGCGACAAAGTCTTAGGCACTAGATCAAATTACGTTGTTGGCATGGGAGTTGGGCCTCGACTACAAGGGAAGACTTCAGTCAGAAAGAGACTTCGAGATGAACTAAAGAAGTCGAAAAAGGTTAATCAAGAGTTACAATCTCAAGTCGATGAATTACATAAAAAAGTTAAACAAATGTAGGATTGACGAACTACTGAAGTCGAACAACAAAGAATTGAATTTGAACATCAAAAAAAGCTTTTGGAACTTTTATGTTCTACACATAATATTCGTTTATGTTAGATATATGTACTCATATTGATATATTATATACTTATGACTGTTTACTATACACTTATGACGTACTTTTGATATTAATTAGTTTATTATGATATATTTGCGAATTGCAGTTAAATAATACATTGTCTTCAGATATGAAATTCTTTTGATACATGAATAATTATTAAAATTAATGATATACTAAAAAATTAAAGAATTATTAAATAAATAAAATTCATAAATAATATTTAATAGTTATTAAACAAATAAGATTTTAAAAAATTTGTATTTTAAAACATAATTATTTAAATTAAAACATTATTAAATTAAAATGATTTTTGAAAAATGGAAAAAATAATAAAAAATACAACTATCTGCGACGTTTTTGGAAACGTCACGGAAAGTCACATTCTGTAACTTTCAAAAAAGTTGTAGAATGTGACTTTCTGTGACGTTTCCAGAAAACATAGCAGAAAGACCAATCTTTCAGTGACGTTAATTAAAACGTCATGGAATGTCCATGTTTTCCATGATATTTTATGGGAAGCATCGTAGAAACATTTTGCCAATACCACATTTGACGACGTTATTTGTGACGTTTTTTAAAACATCGTAAATTGTATTCTAGGACTTTTTTTAGATTTGTAACATTTTTTAAACGTCGCAAATTGTGTTGTTTTTTTATAGTGACTTTGACTAATGCGTCCTTGTTTTGTATTTGTTCCAAATTACAGTCGAGGAGAACACTTTGGGTCATACGAGTTTTTTCTTTTGTTTCACTCTCATGGTTATGTTATGAAACGAAGCAATGATATCTCTTACTTTAATCCTTTAACAAATTTCATCTTCCATCATGAGTCACAAATCCACTAATCACCGTATAAAAACATCAATCTGTCCATAATCATTATTTAAAAAGACCAAATTGTTCTTTAATAAATTTAATTTATCAACTTATCAGATTAAATTCCAAAAATATTCCACAACCGTCTTACTACCAAATTGACCATGAAATACTCTAATTAGGGTTGATATTTATTAATTGGATGCTTTAAAAAAATTTCGAATTAGTTTAAAATCATCAATACCCGTTATTTTTCAAAAAAATATTTTAGTCCAAAACTTTCATAATCCTTGAAATCTATTCGATTGGCCTTGTTTTCGACCCGATTTATTATCATTAAACCTTAATACCTATTCTGGACAATTCACTATTTAAGCGAAAATATTATTCACTGAACAAAAAAATTTATATTTAATGAAAGGAAAAGTTCGAGGTTTTACAATTTTAAAATTAAAAAATTTAAATATGTTGGATTGACTTGTTAAATTAAATCAAAATATTATTCATTATATACAAAATTATATTAATTCTAGTTAATCTAATGTCCAATTTGGACAATGCTTCAAAAACTGTGTATAACATTTTCATCCAACCTTTGATTAAGATGATTTAATATTATATAGAAAATTTATGAAAAGATCTAATTTTATTTTTTATAAAGAAAATTTGGGGAATATGATCTAGAACTCGAATGTGTCTTAGAGTATGAACTTCAAATAAGCATCTCCATCAATGACTGTGTTCTTCAATTTTTTTATAAAAATTCAAAATAAAATGTTTTAGAACACTTCATAAAATTTTCGTAACATCTTAAATTATCTTAATCAGAGGTTGGATGAGAAAGTCATATCCAATTTAAGAAGTATTGTCTAAATTGGATATTAAATTAGCTAGACTTAATTATATATATATATACTTACTAATATTTTAGTTTAATCTAAAATATCTATTTAATTCTTAATATTTTAAATCACGATAAATTTGATTTGTTAAATTAAAATAAAATATTATTAATTATATAAAAATTTCATTTAAGTCAAACTAATTCAATATTTAATTTAGATAATATTTCTTAAATTAAGACTAACTTCCTCGTCCAGCCTCCGAATAAGATAATTCAAGATTATACGAAATGTTTAGTAAGAGCTTTAAAACTTTTATGCTTTTTGAATGATTTGAGAAAAAGCAAAGAATACAATCTTGGATACGGCTATATCTCAGAGCATGTTTTCTAAATAAGCACCTCCACATGACTATATCTCAGGGCATGTTCTTTAAATGAGCACCTCCATCAAAGAACATGTCTTGGAACATGAACTAGGCCTTATTCTTTACACTTTCTCAAAAATTTTAAAATATAAAAGTTTTCGAAAACTTCTTAAACTTTCTATAGTATCTTGAATCATCTTAATCACAGTAAGTGAGAAAGTTATGTGCAATTTAAGAAACATTGTATAAATTACATAGTGGGATAGGAGTTAATTTAATTTTTTATATAATTAATATTATATTAGTTTGATCTAAATATTCATTTTAAAATTAACTAATTTGAATTATGATGGATTGATTTAATCCAATATCTAATTTAGACAATGCTTCTTAAATTAAATATAACCTTCTCATCCAACCTTCGAATGAAATGATTCAATATTCTATATAAAGTTTGGGAGAAGATCTAATTCTTTTGTCTTTTAAGTTTTTTAAAGAAAAAGTAAAAAAAAACATAGTCAGGGACACAACCATGCCCAAGTCGTGTCTTTAATTAACTTTTTTTTTTGAAAAACCTTAAAACACAAGACTTAAGCTTCCTAAGTTTTCTGTATCGTCTTGAATCATCTTAATTGAAGTTTGCATAAGAAAGTTAAGCCTAATTTAAGAAGCATTGTTTATATAATAGATTAGTTATACTTAATTTAGTTTATATATAATTAATAATATTTTAGTTTGATTTAAAATATTTATTCCAAAATTAACAAATTTAAATTATAATGGACCAATTTGTTAAATTAAATCAACATATTAATAATTATCTACAAAATTAAATTAAGTCTAACTAATCTAATATTCAATTTAGACGTTGCTTCTGAAATTGGATATAACTTTCTCATATGACCTCTAATTAAGATGATTTAAGATTATATAAAAGTTTTAGGAAGAGATCAAAAGCTTTTTTCTTTTAAGTATTTTGAGAAAAAGTGAAGAACATAGCTATGGACTTCAATACATCTAATAAACAATGCTTTTATAATGAATTAAAGATAGCTGAACAACACCCCATAAACCTTGCATCTATAATAGATAAATTAATAACAAACTATTTAGTACTCTTTCATGATATTGCTTCATGTGCTAAAAGAAGTATTTAACTAAATGTTGATTTTCCACTACTAAGAGGTCCCACAAAATCTAAATTTGAGTATTCAATCACTTCTAAAGAATCATATTTAAAAGTTTGATCATGTAGTTCTTTATTCTTTGTTGGTACCTTGATATTTTCTTTGTAGCTTTTCGATTAACAATTTTAAGGTTGCTTTGCTATCTACCTAACATTCCAACTAGGAAACTAACATATGATCTTGTATAGGTTTATAAATATATTGAACTACCAACAACTGGAGTATAAGAAATTGTTTATATCCCTTTTGTTTTATATTATTATTCAGAAATTATATGAGACTAAAATTGTCCTTTTTAAAAAATAAGGATAATACCTACTAAAATTTTTTCAATATTAAATCTCTCTAGAATTCTTTTAATATAACTTGTCTGAGATAGTTCCAACAATTCTTGAGATCTATTGCATAAGATGCCTCTTCCATACTTTTCATCTCAAAATTCTTAGAGAGAAAATATTTTCTCATGTAACATGCCTAAATTATTAGGAACAAGTAAGATACCATCAATATATATATTTAAGAAAACAAACTTTTCCCACTAATCCTTTGGTATGTACACTGATTAATGATGTTTCTTGAAAACTAAAATACATTATTCTATTATTAAACTTAATATATTGTTGTTGAGAAGCTTATTTAAGTCTAAATATTAACTTCTTAAGTTTACAAACTATTTGAGCTTTTATTAAAAAAACCTTCAATTTATTCCATGAATGTATCCTTTTCAAGATCCCTATTAATAAAGGTTGTTTTAACATCTATTTGGTATAGCTTTAGATCATATTGAGCCATCAATGCCATTGCAATCCTTAATCTTCTTTGAGATAGGAGAAAATGTCTCTTTATAATCAACACTACCTTTTTAAGTATAACCTTTGATAATAAGGCTAGCCTTATATCCTTCAACATTTTCATTTAAGTTATGTTTGATTTTAAAAATCCATTTGCACCTAACTCGGTTAGAATCTTTTGGGAATTCAACAAGATCTTAAACTTTATTGTCTCTCATAAATTTTAATTCATGTCTCTCATAGATTTTAATTCATCTTTCATGAAATTAATCCATTTTTTAAATTTGCTTATTTTGTGACTTGTGAAACTAAAATTGGATAATTGATTGTAATATGAACATTGAACTTTTGTAAGTAAACCATATAATCATTTGAAGTAGATGACTTTCTTTCTTTTTGAGATCTTCTCAAAGGTATTATTTCTTATGATTCAAGTACAACATGTGGTTATGAGTTAGTTTTTGTAGGTGTGTTCCTTTATTCAAATATTGTCTAAATTTTCTTTAAGTATTATGCAATATTTAAAATGATTATGGATGAAGGAGCCTCTACGGATATAGAAACATTTACCCTTATTTTATTAATATCCATGTTTTTAGTTCACTACTTCCATTAACTTCACCATTCTTAGTAAGTCTAATATTTCCAATTTCCATAATTTTATGACTACGATTTGGAAAATAAAACCTAAATCTTTTAGATTTTGATGGATAAATTATAAAGTGAACAATAATTATTCGAGAATCTAATTTCCCTTTATATGGATGGATCTTTTCCTCTATTAGGTAACCTAGACATACAAATATATCAAGGTAGGTATCCTTCTAATTTATAATTCAAAAAGGGGTTTTAGAAATGCCTTACTAAGGATCTTGTTCAATAAAAAAAGAATAGTTTTAAGGGCATACAACTACAAAGATTTAGATAATAAGGAGTTACTCATCATACTCCTAACCATATCTATCAATGTTTTATTATACCTTTCAGTTGAACCATTTTATTGAGGTGTGCCTAATATAGTGTATTGTGCACATATGAGAACTTTGTAAATATACCTAGACATTATCTTGACTCATCATATTTCCTATAGTATTAACCCCCTTTATCAGAACTCATTACTTTCACATTTTGTATAATTGTCTTTCAACCTTAATAATGTATACCTTAAGGAACTTTACTGCTTGATTTTTTTCTTAAAAAAATAAACATAACCATATTATAAGAAGTCATCAATAAAATTAATAAAATATCTTTTTCCATCATAAGATTTGTAAGTATCAGTGTGTATAATCTTAAGTAGCTGAGTACTTCTTATAGCTCCTTTCTTATTATGTTTAGATTGCTTTCTCATCATGTAATCCACACATGGATTACATATACTTCAATCAATATAATCTAGATTTAGAAGCAATCTTTACTAATATTTCAAACCGTTCTGTGGAAACATGACCAAGCTTCTATGCCATAAGTAAGGGAATTTTTCATTTGATGCTTCATGTTTGATTACAACATTACCATGAAAATAAGAAAAGGTTTAGCAAATTCATTATCAATTTTTAATTAATATGCACCTTTAATAAGAAAATTGAAACAATAACTAAAGTGCTCTTAAATAAATAAGTCCAAAATATCCTTTAAACCTAATAACATCAAGTTTTAAAACAAAATTTAAGTTCATAAAAATTGAATGCATATAAAGAGTTTCCAAAAGTTCTAGCTAATGATTATAATTCAGGGTTAAATGATAAGTCTCTATATCTTTAATTGGAGCCTTTATATAGTTTCCTATAAATAGAAAATTCTCATTTTGCCTTTTGGTTCTCATTGTAAGAAATCTATCTATCATAATGGAAAAGTGAATAGTAACATTAGTATTAAGCTAAAAAGAATTAAGTGGAACTTTATATAATTTTGATTGAAAACATATATAAACATAATGTTTACCTTTCTTTTTGAACCAAGACTTAAGTTTTCGATAGTGTTTTTACCAATGTCCAACATGCTTATAAAACTTACATTTTTTCGCTCTTTGTTCGTTTTGATTTGCAATTTAGCATTAGTGTACTCTTCTTTTTAAAATTATTAGCTTTTTTTCTTCTTTACTAGCTTTTTGATGTACTAGGTTGATGGAATGACTCCCTTGTTTCTTGAATCTTGCTTCCTCTTATGTAAGCTTACTAGACAATTTATTAATATCCCATTTTCCCTTTATAACATTATAGTTAATTTAAAAAGGTTTATACTCAAGAGGTAGTGAGTCTAAAATGAATTGTACTATAAAAGAGTCATCAACTGTCGTTCTTAGTATCTTTAGCTTTGTTGTAATATTAGTCATCTAAAAAATATGGTTCTATAAACTCTGTGACCCAATATTCTTCATGGTTATAAGTTTTGTTGGAAGGGTACCAATAAGAGACTGTTCAATAAGAAAAAAAATTCTCTTACAAACTTACAGTATTCTTTTGTACTTTTAGTTCTTTTGGAATAACTGAACATTAGGCTTAATCTATCATAATAATCTTTTACCTTTTGGTATGAGTTCTCTCCCTCATCACTTATATGTGTAAGAGCAAGAGGTTGATCTTTCAATAGTGCTAATTTAAGTTCTAAAACAACTAAGTGAAAATTAACTTGTTAACGCCATTCAGAGACACTCAAACCATTTAAATAATAATAAATAAAGCCTGTGAATAAAGAAAAACAACTGCAAAACTTATATATAAATTCTCATATTAAGTATAATATCATATATGGAATCAAAATAAACAATTAAATGTATATTATAGTTCCCCTTTGAGTGGGTACTGTAATATACTATCATAACCTGAATGCTAATGACAATCAGTTATATATAAATAAATATTCTTAATCAAACACATTTGTCACCTTTGGATGTACAAATATATTTAAAAAATATTGATTTAATGTAAAAATATATTTGAAAAATATTGATTTAATGTTGTGTTTACTCTCTCATATAATAATTTGACTCATATTTGTGTGAATTGTATAACTATGAAATAATAAATAACAATCTATCGATCACTGTACTCATAAGCATTTCATCGAATAATATGTATAATTGACCTTTTATTTATTTATGCATGCCATTATAGTGTTACCACTTTGGTAAATTACAAATTAATAAATGAAACACTTATACATAAATAACAAGTCTTTCTTTAATATTATGCACTTATAAAACATTTGTGCGGAAACATGATAAAATGCATTCAAAAGAAGGCCAAACTTCTTATTGCACAAATTATGAATTAATAAATTACTTAAAATTCTTTAAAATTTCCGTCCTATCTTTTGAGTCTCATTTAAAAGGAGAAAAGTATAATTTAGTTGTCAAATACCTTAATATATTTTAACTAACAAAGTTATAAATTTATAAGTAGGGGAAAAGTTATAAATACTAAATAGTGGTGTAATCATAATTATGGAAGCAATGGCAAAATTGTAAATTTCTTAATACTAGTGGTATAATTGTGATTTTTAAGAACTACTAGTAAAATCTTAATTTTTTTAAAGCAATAATAGTATTGTTATTAAAAACTAGTGACATAATTCTAATTTTGCTTTAAAAATGGCAAAATTGTAATATTCTTTAAACTAGTGGCAGAATCATTATTTTAAAAACTATTGGCAGAATTGTAAAAATTTTAAAATAGTATGCAAAAATTTAATTATGCAGTTATCTTCAACCTTGAGATGGTCATACCATTTTCAAACCACCTTTGACTCATAACTCGACCTAACAATTTCTTGCTATTTAATAAATAGATTTCAATGATCTTGTGAAACTTTTGCCCTTATCTTTGTTGTTCTATATTGCAGGTTTCAAGTCATAGAAAAGATTCAATAGATGGCCATTAAGACCTTCAGGCCTACATCACAAGCAATCACAAACATAAAATTCTTAACATTTTAAAAACATCATTGAGGATCCAAGCCCTCGTAGTTCATTAAGAAAAAGAGATTTACAATCCCAAAGATGTTTACAAGATCACACTTTTAAACCTTTTCCAAAAATACCTTACAACATATATAAAAGCAACTAATCCAATTTCAAGCAAACACATACATAAAAAAGATAAGACAAACACAATAGCACTTGATGATATAACCAATCCTATGGCAAAGTCCCAATTACTGCAGCATCTGTATTATTGGACCCCGTTTTCGAAGTCCAACTCGCATGCATAATATCTTAATACGTGAGTTTATCTCCCAAAGAGAACACCTTGACCATTATCGGATTATCTTCTCCAAAATCCCCTTATCTAGGCTTAGCTCAGCTATTAGAACAGTCAATTTCTACGATGGTAGTCGACTTGTCCATTTATCCCTTTCAACTTGAATACCTCAAAGATTAGCGTTGGTGAGTGTACCCTTTACACATATACCTGCTTCGGGGCTATTGTTATAACTTGTCCTATAGGCATCCAAACTAGGGTTTCTTTGGATAGATTGAAAAAGGACCTCAAAAGCTACAACTTTC
>JAOQMS010000009.1:21809789-21825140 GCA_027563885.1 Erythroxylum longipes | reverse complement strand
TATGAAAATTATTATAATAACTTTTAAAATTTGTAAAGATAACATTTAAAATTAAATTCACTTTTCATAAATGCATATTTTTTACTTTGTATTATTCTTAATCTTATATTTATATGAGAGTTGTATGATGTTTTCTTATCTTAATTTATTAGACATATATGAATATAATAAAAATAAAAATAAAAAATTATTATATCAAATTTCTACTATTATAATTTTTTGAGATAAGATAGAAGTAAAGTAAAAAATTATATAACATAATATAATGAAGGATTGTTTTTTAATTTTATAAAATTTAGAGATTATTTTGTAATTTTAAAAGATATCCAAAATGGTACTTGATATGGACGAGTACCAGTACCGTACCATACCAAAAATCAGGTACGGTATTCATAACAATGGTCTGAATATTTTAGTGATTTTTAGGATACCATCAATAATGTGACCAATATGAAGATCATATTTGATGATGAGCTACAAGCTCTGTTTTTGTTGAGTTCTTTACCAGATAGGTAAGAAACTTTAGGGGAGACCATTAGCGTGGAAATTTACTTCGGATGGTGTTTTTTTCTTTATATGTGATCAAAGAGAGCATGTTTAATGAAGAGATTAGGAGGAAGGAGGTCGGTGTTGACAAAGTACAAGCTCTTATGGTAGAGAATAGAGGAAAAAATAAAAGTAGAGGTCCCAAAGAATATGGCGAGGCTAAGAACAAGTTTAAATCTAGAGATGGCAAAGAGACTAAGATATGTCATTGCTACACTAAGCTTGGTCATATAAAGAAGTTCTACTACCCTTGGAAGAGAGACTAGAAGAAGCAAGATAATTAGAAAGATGGAGACAAAAATAACCCTAAAGCAATAGGATGATGAGGTGTCATTAATTTATGCAACCGGTGAATGCCTTCATATTATTTAATCAAATTTCAATTGGCTTGTTGATATTAGGGCTTCCTACCATTGTGTTCCAAAGAGAGAATAGTTCAAAAATTATAGGAGTGATGATTTTGGAACTGTGAAGATTGGTAATCATAGTTCTGCTAGCATCCTTGGCATGGGTGGCATCTATGTTCAGATCCATGTTGGTGCATGATGATTTTGATATGTGTTTGAAACATTCCTAACTTGAGCCTTAATTTTTTGTCTGCAAATGTGCTTGACGAATAATGAAATTATTGCACCTTTGGGGATGGGAAGTGGAAGTTATCTAAAAGAGCAATGACAGTTGCCCGTGGTGAATTGTGCTACACCCTTTACAAGGCACACTTAAAGGTGCATGCTAAAAAACTATACGACGTTGAAGAGAAAACTTATTTAGATTTTTGGCAACATAGATTAAGACATGTTAATGAGAAGATGATCAAATTGCTAGATGTCAAATTTCTTATCCCTACAAATCTACCATTTCTTTAAACCTCTGTGCTTATTGCTTAGCTTAAAAACATGATCAATTGTTTTTCCATAAAAATTCTACCATAAGGAAGGCTAAGTTAGACCTAGTGTCCTCCGACATATGTGGTTTTATTGAGATGGAGTCTTTGGGAGGCAATAAGTGTTTTGTTACTTTTATCGATGATGTTACACTTAGGTATATATGCTGAAAATAAAAAGGTAGGTGTTTGAGATCTTTCATAAATTTCATACCATGGTGGAAAGGGAGAAAGGGAGATAGGGTGAAAGTTAAAGTGTCTCTGGCTAACAATAAAGGTGAGGGCATCTTTAATGAGTTTGAGAACTATTATGCAAGATATGAAATGACATGATAAGATAGAACTTGACATCCTATAGTGCAATTGTGATGCTGAGGGGATGAATAGAACCATTTTGGAGGAGCTTCATTGCATGCTTTAAATGTCTAACCTATCAAAGTCTTTCTAGGGTAAGGTGGTCAGAACCATTGTATATTTGATCAACATAACTCCTTCATTCCTTTTGGATCTTGAAAGGTAATGATCTGACCTATTTTTATCTGAGGATATTTAGATGCAAAGCTTTCAAGCATGTGATAAAGGAGCAAAGATCAAAATTTTGATTTGAAGACTAACCCTTGTGTATTTATTAGATATGGTGATGAGGAGTTTGAATACGGTCTCTACAACTTAGAAAAGTAGGAGGTTGCCAAAAGTCTTCTATGAGCATGAGATAGGTGTAAATCTCAGTAAAGAAGATAAGACTACTTTTAATCCGCTGCTCCTACTTTCGTTGATTAGCCTACAAGTGAAGAAGGCGGCAGACATAAGCTGATATATGATGATAATGATTAGGTGCAATTGGATGGTGATGAGTCACATAAGCCATATCCTATGGATAATATAGAAGAGGTCTAAAAGTATCATGAGCGAGGGGAACAACCTGCTTAAATTTTTAATTTGAAGGTTAACCAGAGAGAAGAAGCCTTCGATAAGATAACAAGTTTAGAATATCTCCTAGTCACCATTGAGGGGGAGTTAGAGAATTTTCAAGAGATACCCAAGTTTAGAATATCTCTTTGTCACTATTAGGGGGGGGGGGGGGAGCTAGAAAATTTTCAAGAATTGCAATGAACCCAAGATAAAGATTTTTAGCTCAAGGTATTGTAAGAGGATATTATTCTTTAAAGAATAATGAGACTTACGAGTTAGTGAATCTTCCACAAAAATAGAAAGGCATTGAAAAATAAATGGGTGTTTAAGATTAAGAAAGATGGAAACAATTTGGTGGAGCATTAGGTGAGACTAGTGGTAAAGGGATACAATCAGAAAAAAGGCATCAAATTCAATGAGATCTTTTCAACAGTGATCAAGATAACATCTATAAGCACAGTTTTAGGTCTAGTTTCTAGCTTGAATCTTGCACTCGAATAACTTGATGTGAAAATTGCTTTCTTAGATGGTGACTTGAATGAGAGATAAAAATGGAGCTACCAGAAGGGTTTATAGTTAAAAGGAAAGAGGACTTAGTATGTATATTAAAAAAAGGTCTTTATAGATTCAAACAGGCACTAAGGCAATGGTATCTAAAATTTGGTTCGTTTATGATTAACAATTGTTATAAGCAAACATTAGCTGATCCTTATGTGTGTTTAATAAATTTTTTTCGTAATAACTTCATCATCCTTCTCTTGTATGTGGATGATATGTTAATACTGGGACAAGATGATGACATGATTTTCAGGTTGAAGGAGGACTTATCCAAGTCCTTTGATATGAAATATTTAGATTCTACAAGATAGATTTTGGGTATAGAGATCATTTGTGATAGCAAGGCTGTAAAGTTGTAGTTGTCATAAGAAAATTATATTGAACAATTAATTAAGATGTTCAATATAAAGCATACCAAGCTTGTTAATACCTTATTAGTATCTCATTTCAAGTTGAACAAGCAAACTTTTCATATCATCAAAAAGGAGAAAGACTGTATGTCCTCAATTAATATTCCTCTGATGCACTAGATATTATACACGTTGTTGGTTAGTAGGTAGATATTTATCCAATCTAGGAAAGGTATACTAGGAAGCAGTAAAATGTATCTTCAGGTACTTGTAGGGTAGTTCTAGATTGATTTTATGTTTTGGTGGTGGTGAGCTAATATTAGAAAGGTACACAGACGCAAATATGGTTGGTGATCTTAATAATAGAAAGTTTACCTTAGTTTATATGTTCAAATTTTTATAACGAGCCATTTCTTAGCAATCTAAGTTGCAGAAGTGTGTAGCCTTGTCTACTGCTAAGACAAAATATGTTGTAGCCATGGAAATAGGAAAGGAGATGCTTTGGTTGAAGTGTTTTCTCCAAGTTACACATGGAATAAGATGACTACATAGTATTCTGTAATAGTTAAAGTGCCATGAATTTTAGTAAAAATTCCATATATCATTCCTGCACCAAACATATTGATATTAGATTTCAATGGTTGTGATCTATGGTTGAGGAGCAACTAATGAAGTTGAAGAAAATTCGCACAGACAAGAATAATGTCGACATGTTAACGAAGGTCGATTTTGGGAGCAAGCTTGAGCTTTATAGTAAGCTCGTTAGGATGGTTTTCAAGTGATCAATTAGATGGTTGACATGTTAATAATGTTGACATGTTAATGTGGCCCAATTTTTTTTAAAAGCCCAAGGCTCTAGCTTATTATTCAATATAGTTTTTACTTTAGACACAATTTATTTATGAGAGATTTTGATATGTGCCAACTCTTTAGTTTTTTTCATATCTCTATAAGGGGTGAGATCTCTATAATATGATACATGACCTCATCTATTAGAGAAAATCATATAGTTTTAACTGCTCCTACCTGTAACTCTTCCTAGTTGAGTTCATATATATCTTTTGCATTATTCTCTTGCAACCCTTTTAACATGCCTTATTGCTTTAACAAATCCTTCACTCTCTCTTATTGCAGTCCAAAATTATCAATTTCATTAAAATTCTCCACTTTAAATGATGTAATCAAAGTCATTTTTATTTCAAAGATACTTTAATACCATCTGTTGAGAAAATAAGTAGCAAGAATAGAGAAAAAAGAAAGAAAGAAAATAAGAACAAATTTGTTCTTAGTGAGTTTGGTCAATTGGGTTTGCATACATCCTCAAGAGTCAAGAGAGGTTGATTCACTATTGAATAATTGTGATCATGGTTACATCAAACTAGGTTTACAATAGCATATTTATATATAAAGTCTAATTGGCGTGACTATACTAAAATAGTCCTTTTACCATGTCCAACTTAGTTCAACCGTGACTTTTGTAGGTCTTAGAATTCTTTTTAGAGTTTAAAATTCACTAAAACAGTGTTAGCAAATAATGACTTCGATCACATCCAAGTCTTGAGACATGAATGTTGTCCAACAGGCTCATATCTTTACCTGTACCTTCACCTTTGATTTTTAGAAAGGGATATATCTTGGGTTATGCATGTATCATAGATCATATCTACTAAAATAACTTCTAAGAAACGTCTTTTTCTATATTGAAACTCGAAAATTACATACAAGTATATATGAGTTATATACAACATTTATCTAACCAACTTTTATGTTCGCTTGGTGCAATAATTAATTGATTTTCTATATATATTTCTTGTAATGTGAGCATGGTCACAAAATTTTCAACGGAAAGAGGTAAGAAGCAAATCAAAATCTTTGCTTTGTCCTTATTCACAATAGTCACCTCTAGTCTTGGTCTTGGCATGATACTGACTATTTGAATTAAAGTATTAATATGTTATTCTAGATATGTTTCTTCCTGCAACTTTAGTTAGTATAGTTTTTGCTTTAAATATAATTTTTTGTGAGAGATTTTGACTTGTTTCGAATCTCCAGTTTCTTTCATATATCCATAAGGGATGCAATCTCCATAACGTGATACATTATCTCATTTGTTAGGAAAAGTCATATGGTTTCAACTGCTCATGCCTTTAAGTCTTCTTAGTCAAGTTCATCCATATGTTCTGCCTTATTTTCTTGCAACCCTTTCAACATGCCTTATTGCTATTGTCACAGTCTAAACATCTCAGTTTTGTTAAACTGCTCCATTTTAATCGTTGCAACCAAAGTCTTTTTTTTTTTCAATGATACTTCAATACCATTTGTTAAGAAAATAGGTAGCAAGAATAGAGAAAAATGGGAAAAAGAAACACAATATGTTCTTAACGAAGTTTGACCAATTAAGTGTGTCTGTATCCTGAGAAGTCAAGAGAGGCTAATTCACTATTGAATAATTATGATAATGGTTACATCAAACTAGCTTTCAATATTCTATTTATATATACATCCAAAAAGATACAAATATCTTTAAATAGTCCCTTTCCTAAGTTCAACTTAATTTAACCATGACCCTAGCCTGTCTTAAAACTTTTTTTTAATCTACTGAAAACAAGTTAACAAATAACGCTAACTACCACAAACTCATCTTGGGACATTACGGCTGTCCCAAATCATGTCTTCCATCAAGAATACCTACGTCACATCGATATGCTTGTATTTTAGTCGTACCTTTACCCTAGGTCACACCCAGCCATATCCAAGATTATGTCCACTCAAAAAGTTTTTAAGAAGCATGCTTTTAGATCTTGAAACTCCAAATTTACATACAAGCATATATATATATAGTATAACAAATCATAATGAAATTCTGCAGTTATTTTTTATTTAAATTTTCTTTACATATCTGTAAAAACTTAACAATCTAATGCGTTATGAGACAAATAAGGACCTTGGGTATTTTACATAAGCTTTTAGTGGTGGCCTTCAATTTGGACATTGCCGCATGCAGCTTAAGTTTTCTCCTCCTAAATAAAACAGAGAAAAAAAACTACTTATAAACTTCGGAAACTTCACCTGTAACACAAAATAAAGTTTCCAACAAAAAAGTAATTAACTTTTGAAAATTATCATTTATAGCACAATGATAGAATGTCATAATAATTAATATTATGTCTGACGTGATATCATATAAATAAATATATCAATTTTATTTTAGTTAAAAATAAAAAAGCTCTATTTTAGTTTTTAACATTCCAAAAATACCTAAATTTGAGTAATCCATCGTGAAACTGTATCAAAGTTCAAATTCTTTTTAATCTTCTCTTTATTCAAATGAAAAAAACTCCCCAGTACTATTTTTCCCATCCCATCATGCCTCATTATTTTGCACACATCTTTTTCTGATATCCAAATTTATCAATGATTTTCTTTTAATACCAAACCTAAAATGGAAAAGTACGTAATCCTCGATTTCTTTATAATTGAAAAGCCATCGTCCTTTTCTAATTTTCTCCCAATAACGTTTTGAAAAATTAAACATAGGATCGAATCTAAATGCAGCAAAATGAATTTAAAAATTTTCTACATAATCAACTTTAACAAAATTTAATTTAAAACATAAAACAAGAAATTAACAAAGTTATACTAACCTGCTTTGATTTCCTATTGTAATTTTTCCTTTCGCTTTGAATCTGTCAATCCACGAGTCGTTCAATCGTTCGACCTTTAATGGTATCCATAGATTTATTCAGAGAAAACTCAAATCTAATTTGAGAGGAAAAATGTAAGAAGTGCTAGCTCCAGATTTTCTAATTTTTCCTTTTATATGAAAAATCATATTTTTCATGTTCTTGGATTTTATCAAAATTACAACTAAAGTCAAACTTTAGCCATAATTACAAATTAGTCCTTATAAGATTAAATATTTCATATTGATACTTAAAGTTTCTAAAACTTCTCAGTTAAGTCCAACTTAATTCAAAATTTACTTTCTCCTTTATAGACCTTTTATGTGTGACCCATTAAGTTCCTAATATGTTGGTCATGATTATAAATTATAATTATAATTCATAATTACAATTTGATAAATTAAAATTTCTTTTAATTTATCTTTAATTCCCTAATTAAACAATTTTTAATTACAGATCATGATTGAAGTCTAGCAACATGTCTTGACCACCCAAATATTAGGAATGTCAAAGTGGTTTGACTTAACTTGTCTATGCACAGCTATGATGTATAAATTAATCCTTTCGTCATCTGATGTTCCAATTGAAATTAGAGTATGTAATTTGTGTCTACTCTAAATAATCCAATCATGTTTGTTCTTGCTAATTAGTAAATGATTTATAATTAATATTTGGAAATAACTTTTCTAAATTTCAATTTACTCTGGCTTGAGATTCCCAAAATCATTACTAATCAAGAACAACTTAATATTCTCCCCAGTTAATTTAGGACAATGAATTGTTTATTGATTTACTCAACTATCTTCATATATTTCATACTATATCCAATAACTATCAAATTGAACTACTCCAAGAGTAGAACATCAGTAGCATCAAAACATAGTAATTCCTACATAAGATAACTTTGGTAATCTCAAGTTTAAGGATCAATTATATAACCATCATAATGAGATAATCCACATACACACAAGTAATGTTCCATTCGATATTTTCATAATCGGGTCAGTTCAGTGAACTTATTCTCTAATAAGCACCCACATGTTTGTTTAAGTGTCTCTACACTTTAATCTATGAGATCAATTACTTTCTTCATAAGAAAGAAAAAAACACGTGCTAGTCTAACTATTTCATCAATACCTCATCTTAATGACACTATGACTAGGAACATTTTAGGAATAATAATAAAAAATACAATTCAAATTTCATAATTATAATCACATTATAATTTCTAATTGCATAATAATTATTCCATGAATTTTATCTTTATGATTAATATTTAAATAATTAAAAAAACACAAAGATAAAGAATGCCTTTTATTGAATAAAAATATTGTCATACAAATAAATTTACAACCAAAATAAATTGGCTGCAAGGGTATAAACTAACAATCTCCCACCTGCACTAAAGCCAATCACTAATGTATCGAATACCACAGCCATCCATATGTCTATCATGTCTCTTTTGAGATAAAGGCTTAATGAGAGGATCTGCAAGATTCTCTTCAGCGGGAACTCACTCTATCAAGATCTCTTTTTGTTCAACTATCTCCCGGATCAAGTGAAATTTTCTAAGTACATGCTTGGATCGCTAATGAGACCTCGATTCCTTTGCTTGTGCAATAGCGTCATTGTTGTCGCAGTACAATATTATCGGATCAACAATGCTAGGAACCACTCCAAGTTCATTAATGGACTTCTTGATCCAATTTGCTTCCTTCGCTGCCTCAGAAACTGCAACATACTCAACTTCCGTTGTTGAATCTGTGATGGTTGGTTGTTAGGAACTCTTCTGACTAACCTTACCACTTCAAAGAGTAAAAATGTACCTTGACTGTGATCTACTATCGTCTTGATTAGATTGGAAACTGGCATCCAAATAACCCTAAACTCTCAGCTCAGTTCCTCCATAGACTAGAAAAATATCTTTAGTCCTTCTCAAGTACTTCAAGATGTTTTTCACAGCTGTCCAGTGACCGTCACCAGGATTAGCTTGATATCTGCTTGTTATGCTCAAAGCATAAGCAGCATTTAGTCTCGTACATAGCATCGCATACATGATTGATCCAATAGCTGAAGCATATAGAACACCATTCATTTTATTTCTTTCTTCTTGTGTTTTAGGACATATGCTCTTGGACAGATAAATCCCATGCGATATGGGTAAGAATCCCCTCTTGGAATTCTCCATGCTAAGCCTCTTTAACACTTTGTCTATGTACGTGGATTGGGACAAACCAAGCAACCTTTTTATCTATCTCTATAGATCTTTTTACCTAGTATATAAGCTGCTTCTCTCATATCCTTCATGGAAAAATTCTTGGATAAACAAATCTTAATAGACTGGAGCATTGAAGTTTCATTTCCAATAAGCAATATGTCATCCATATAAAGCACTAAGAAAATGATTGCACTCCCTCTTACCTTCTTGTAAACACAAGGTTCATCCAGATTTTTTATAAAATCAAACTCTTTGATTGTTTCACCAAAATGGACGTTTTAACTTTGCGATGCTTGTTTCAGTCCATAAATGGACCTTTGCAACTTGCATACTTGATCAGGAAATTCTTTTGATTCAAAACCTTCAGGTTGTGTCATATACAAATCCTCTTGCAAATTTCCATTGAGAAATGCTGCTTTGACATCCATTTGCCAAATTTCATAATCATGGTATGTAGCTATAGCCAATAAAATCCTTATAGACTTAAGCATTGCTACTAGCGAAAAAGTTTTATCAAAATCAACTCCTTATTTTTATCTGTAACCTTTTGCCACTAGCCTTGGTTTGTACGTATGTACATTTCTATCAATGTCAAATTTTCTTTAAAAACCTACTTGCACCCAATAGGTACTATAACTTCAGTTGCATCCACCAAAGTCCATACTTGGTTAGTGTTTATGGATTCCATTTCAGATTTCATGGCTTCTTGCCATTTTAAAGAATCGATGTTTGACATTACTTCCTTAAAATCCATAGGTTCGTCATTCATAAGTGAAGCATCATCATTTCATTTTTCAACGTGCAGATATAATCTAACAGTAGGATGACGTACCTTTCCAGAGCATCGCGGACTATGTGTGTCTTGAACCATTGGTTGTACATCTAATGTATCAACTTGTGGTTCTTATTCCACTTGAATGTGTGTTTGTGGTTCTAGAACTTCTCTAAGTTCCACATCACTTCCACTACTTTCTTTGAGAATAAATTCTTTTTCTAAGAATGTATCATGTCTTGAGACAAACACCTTTTGCTCAAGAGGATGATAAAATTGATATCCAAAACTTTCTTTTGGATACCCCATAAGCATGCATTTATCTAATTTAGCTTCAAGCTTATCAGACATTGCACGCTTCACATAAGCATCACATCCTCAAATCTTCAAGTGTGATTTTTGCTACAGATTAAAAGTTGGAGTATTTCAATATTTCTTTTTTAAAGTTTAGGCTAGAATTACAAAATTGAGTAAAGTTTATTACTTTCTTCTATCAAGGTTGATAGCATATATACAAAGGCATAAATTTAAACAACTATCATTCTAAAACATATATCTTTTGCAATTTAGGATGTAATAAGCACCTTTTTATCAAACAAACACTATGTTATGGGTCTAGTTTTATTTTATAGACATTTGTTTAACCAATACCACTAAATCTAAGTTCTAGAAGTCTAATTTGTCTTTATAGATTCGAAACAAAAATATTAGGCAAAATAGAAGTAGAAACTAATGAATTGGAGTTGTTTCTAGAAGACTAGTTTGTGTTTGAGTTGAATCCGTCTGATACAATAATGGACACAACCATATGGATAAACATATAAGCTTATATAACTATGTATGAGTTGATTAATGACAATAGAGTTAGACATGCCCATGTCATTGGTAGACACGACCATGTCCACTAATCGTATAAGTCACTAGAATCGTGGATTTTTGCAACATCAAGTTTTGAAGCTTAATTATTAGACACGGTCACCAAACACTACTGTGTGGTGATGATGCTAGTATAAAAACCTTATCTTTTGAGATATAAAAGGCAATTTTTAGAGGTAGCAACTATTGGTTTGAATATCAATTTATGTTCAATTTTGGAATCTTATTAGATTAGCTATAATTGTATTACGAGTTTTTTTGAGTTAGCATTAATAGCTCAAAATGTAAATGCTTGTAAAGTTACTATCTAATTTAGTGAATTTTCTTATTGATTTCTCCTATAGTTTTTCCCCTCTACACTGAAGGTTTTTAAGTTAATTCATGTGTTCTATTTATCTTACTATCATTTATATCATTTAAGTAGTTTGATTTTAGCTGAGTGGTTTTGTTGATCTTATGGTTGTTATTATTTGGAGTTCTACAACATTTATCAAAGTCACAGATATAGAGAGTAACAATAATTTTATAGTTAAGTTGACATTAGTCAACTACCCAATATCAAGATCTATAATGGAAGATCTTATTTATTGAAAAAGATCTCTACAATCATATCGATTTGGAAAAAAATATAAAAGATGATGTCTCGTCTAAATTGAAGAGGATGAAAGATAAAGAGTTGGAAAAGATGAAGTGAAAAACCTTAGAAACTATTAGATAATGGATTGACATCAACATATTCAAGTGAAAACCTTAGAAACTACTATACAATAGATTAAAATCATCATATTCAACCACATATCCTAAGAGATTGATCTTATTGAAGGGTCTTAAGAGGAATACCATTCATAACATGACCTACTTGATCAAAAGTCTTATAAACCTAAAGTTGAAGGCTAGAAATTCAATGTTTGAGTCGATAATTTGAATATGGTACCATACTGGTCAATACAGTGCCAACTAAAAATTACCATTAAACACGAAAGTTTTATGCTAAACTTTAATACTAGTTGGTATTGGCTCTTTTGATTGGTTCCAATCGTTAAACAAAATATCAATCAATACCAGTCACAATTGTAATTTTAAAAATTTTCTTGGAATAAATTGAAAAAGTTCAAATTTCTTCTATATAAAATAATAATTACCTATAGATAGAAAGAAATATGATAAAATTACGTACAATTTATTTAATAAATGATAAAATTACATTCAATTTATTTAATAAATAGTAAAGATACAAATGCAAATATATTAAATAAAATTTCTTTTATGTAATTAGACTTATATAAAGTGATCATAGATTATATAACTAAATATATTAGTTTAACATAATTTAAATATATTTAATGACATATATATATATATATATACTTTTTAGTTTATATATGTGAAAATTATTATAATAACTTTTGAAATATGTAAAAATAATATTTGAAATTAAATTCACCTATCATATATATGTAAAAATTATTCTTAATTTTATATTTATATGAGAGTAACGATATTTTTATTTATTTTAATTTATTAGAAATATGTGAAAATAATATTAATAAAATAAAATATTTTTATATCAAATTTATATTATTACAATTTTTGAGATAGGATAGAAGTAAAATAAAAAATTATATAACATAATATATTGACGGACTGTTTTGTAATTTTATAAAATTTGAAGAATATTTTATAATTTAAAAAATTATCCAAAGTTGTATCAGATATGGACAAGTACTAATATCGTATTGTACGAGAATAAATCGAGTATGATATTCATAACATTGATCTTACATTTTAGTTATTTTTAGGATATCATCGACAAGGTGAATAGTATGAAGATCTCCCCTGATGATGAGCTACAAGCTCTGTTCTTGTTGATTCCCTTGCTAGATAGTTGAGAAACTTTGATGTTAACTATCAACAACTCTGCTCTGGATGATGTGCTTTCTTTACATGTGATCAAAGAGAGCATGCTCATTGAAGAGATTAGGAGGAAGGAAATCGGTGTTAACTAACTCAATTATAAGGATTTCAAAGAGAATATTACTTACATGTTTGTTGATTTTCTCATTATGACGACTATATAATTGATCCTTAAATATCCCAAGTGAAAATTACTATGTTTTTTATGCTACTTATGACATTCAATTTAAAGTAGCTCATCTAGTAATATTTGGATATAATATAAACTATATAAAATATTTGAATAAGTTAAAAAAGGACTCATTATCTTTAAAAAATTAGAGAGAATGTTTCATTATTCTTAATTAGTAATGATTTTAATGAATTCTCTAGTTAGAGTAAATTGAAATATCAATTATAATTCAACTTCTAATTAGCAAGAACGAACATAATAGAATTTAAATAGAGTGGACATTAATTATTTACTCCATGTCCAATTGAAAAATTGGATAAAGAAAGAATTAAATTGTACATTATTATTATGCATGGATAGGTTAAGTCAAACCACTTCGACGTTCTTAATATTTAAGTGATCAATGTTGATGACGTCGATTAAGATTATAAATTATTTAATTATATAAATAATTAAATGATTTTTAATTTATATCATTCTAATTCGGAATTAGAATTAAATTATAATTATAATAGAATTAGACTTCAATTAAAATTAGAAGTTTAATTTTAATTGAAAAAACTTACAGTCATTTCTATAAATAGAAAAAAGATATTAGGGTCCCCTCTTCTCACCTTAAAAGTATTTAAGTTTTTTTTTATTTGTGGATTCTAATAGAAGTCGAACATTTGAACATTTTGTAGTTGACTTTTAGAAGGAATCTAAATTAAGTACATTACAACTCTTTTATTTTTATTCAT
Source organism: Erythroxylum longipes (assembly GCA_027563885.1). Classification (NCBI taxonomy): domain Eukaryota; kingdom Viridiplantae; phylum Streptophyta; class Magnoliopsida; order Malpighiales; family Erythroxylaceae; genus Erythroxylum; species Erythroxylum longipes. The sequence continues at coordinate 21,811,516 of JAOQMS010000009.1, read as the reverse complement.
ATTTTCAAGTTATTCAATTCAAGAAATTCGAATGGAAAATCATAAAATAATTTTTTTTGCTACGGTCGTAATTCGATAATGATTAATTTTTTAATAATAGCATCAGAGCGCCCTTTAATTAATTATCTTGAAGAAATTATGTGATTATTATTAATTTGATAAGTTTTAAAGGTTGTTGCAAAATTTGTATGAGTTTAATTTGATCATACTTTATTTTCTTGAAAAACCTAAGTTTTGTTACTAAAAATTGCTAAATCTGTCGTTAGCGTTATTGTTTGGTTTTTGAAACCATTATGTAATCTTATGGTCTCTAGAAAAACACTAAAGTCTTGTTTGGGAACCAGTAATAAAGAGGTGGGAATGAAAATGTAACATTTTCCCTAAGTTTTACTTATTTGGTTACCGAGAATGAATAAAATAAGGAATAATAGAATTGAAATTGTTGGATCCCATTTTTTTTAGGATTTTTATTTTTTATTTTTTATTTATTTTTTTTAAATTATCAAGCATGAAAATAAATTAGAAATTATGAATTAGAAATTTTTGAAGTTTAATATGATATATTATGAATTTTATATGGTGGCATGAATTAAAAAGAAAGAATTAAAAATTAAATGGAGGAGTTAGTAGGAATTTGATTTAATAAGAAAGGGCAAAATTGGAAAAACATTTTTTTTCTTAAGTTAATAAGAAAAAGAAGAGAGGAGTCGTGAGGGTGAAGGAAAATAAAAGAAAGAGAGAGTGTTGTGGAAGAGACTAGAAGGAGAGAAGGAGAAAGAAAGGGAAGAAGAAAGAAAGAAAGAAAAAGGAGAAAGAAGAAGAAGGAAAAGTTTAGGTGAGTTCTTTTGGTATTCTTTGTCTATTCTTTTTGTTTTGATAGATTAAGGAAGTAGAGAAAGTAGGTTTTATGTGAAGAAAATGAAGAGAGAGAGAGAGAAGAAGAAGAAGAACAAGAGCTTTATCTTCTTGGATTCTTATAACTTTAGTTAGATCTTAGTTCTTTGAGTTAGAAAAATCAAGAATAGATTAAGCTTAAGTTCATTCATGGATAGTTAGGTTTAAGGAAAGCTTATTGTTATATTGAGTATAGGTATATTTATGTGTGTGGTTGAAGGGAATCAAGTTAGTCGAAGTCAAGAACAGGGAAAAGAACAAGCTTGATCTTGGAAGTATCAAATAAAATAGGTGGGTATGTTTATAGTTTTGTGATTATAAGTCGAAATAATTGTGTGTACGTATGTTAAGTATGTTTGTTTTTACTCATTGTGAATGTGGAAAAAATGTTCTGTGAATATATATCATGTTGCTTTGTAAAAATTCTACTACTTTTGCGTGAATGAAAAACAGAAAATCTAAGAAACATGAAAGCATGAATATGTTCTGAAATGTATGAGCATTGGAAATCTGCTTATGTGGGCAAGAGAGGAATCCATTTCGTTAGTCACATGCACGATGACCTATAGCCTTCTCCCAGCAGTCCGCTTGTGGCCACGAGATCCTGGAAAAAATCGGACTCATTTTGTTTCACGGTGTAAACTTCTGTTTCTCCGTTTTATTTTACGGAACTCTCGAGCCATTATGTTTGTGCATTGCATTTTGAATTGTTGTTTCATAGTTTGATAACAAATTGATTTTTGTAATCTAATTTGTGAGATGAAGTATTTCACGTTTATGAAAAAAATTGTCAAATTTAGATTGTGAATGTTGTGATATGTTAAAATCCAAAT
>JAOQMS010000009.1:21778220-21795136 GCA_027563885.1 Erythroxylum longipes | reverse complement strand
GGTGTTCTCTTTGGGAGATAAACTCACGTATTAAGATATTCTGCATGCGAGTTGGACTTCAGAAACGGGGTCCAACAATTCGACCTTCATAAGATTAAGTCCACACAATCCACTAAACATGGGCCAGTAAGACTTAGGTTGCAACACACATGATAATCACTTTTCACCTATACAAATAAACAAAGTCAAATTAAAACATCCTTTTTCAAAGGCAATTATGAAACCAAGGTGAATTCGTCTCACAGATTGCTCTCTTTACACTCAAGTGTTTAAGGCTAAAGTGTTTCCCTCAAATCTCCCTCTAACATATTGCACTACCATAGACTTACAAATTCATCAGTTATCATTCATTCGAATTACATGAGCTCATAGATCAGAAGGACTTTATTCTAGGTTGTAATGGGGTTGGATTCAAGGGTGAGGTAAAAATGGAAAACGGTTAATCACAAGCATTCACAAAGTACCAAGTAAAAGGGACAACCAACTACAAATTCTGAGATAAATACATGAATACAATAGACTACAACTACTCATTACTAACTACTGCTACTATGCTTTATTCTTTATTTTTTTCATTTTTTTCATTTTCCTTTTCTTTCTTTTTTTAGTCAATGAATAAAAAAACAATAGTAGCATATATCGTCAAAACATGAGTAGAAGTACCTCTAAAAATACCTCAGAATACAATACAAAACAAAAGTCCCTAATTTATAGACATTAAATGCTTACTTGGTACTTTATTAAACTTGTGATAGGGTAAGACTAAAGGGATTTTTGGTTTCAATGTAACGTGACTAATTAAAAAACAAACAGGGTTAAAGGCTCAAAGGGTTTTGCAAAGGGAAAATTGACTCATTGGGTCATTTAAGCTAAGGGGTTTAAAACAAGGAAGGCCTTAATCATTTCCATAAACCATGTAGTTAAACAAATTCAATCTGGTTTAGTGCAAGTTCTAAAGGCAAGCCTAATTAGAGGAGCATCACACAATACAGGAAATAGAATGACATAAAGATGATGTCATTAAGGCTCAAATTTGCTCATAGGTTTAATTCAGAGTTCACTTTAATTCCACATATTACCTAATCACTCAAATGTCAAACTTTGACTAAGCGTACAAGACCAGTTATGGCAATTAATCAACATGGTTCACCTTAGACTCACATAGCCCAGTTTAATTTCATGCACACCCTCAATCTCATCCAAAATAATATAACAAAGCTTCATGGCTCAACATACGACACAAGCATGTAAAGAACAGAAAATTTTAAAGAAAAGAGAATCAAAGAAAGTCAAGACTACATAGTCAGACACATGTATTCCAATTCCCCCACACCAGACCAACATTGTCCTTAATGTTATGACATAAGAATAAAGAAACAAAAATATAAAAGAAGAGAGAAAAGAATGCTTCTCTATTCATGGACAGCCGAAATCATAGAGTTGGTGGTTGAGGAGGTTAGAATCCTTAATCTGCCCAATATGCTATTAAATTTTGCTCCATTTAATGCATTCGATGTTAAATCTAGGCTAAGAGAGAGTCCAAATTGGGTTGGGGTTGGCTATGGCTCGGTGTCTCAATGACAGCCTGACTCTTTGTGGTTTGTCGTGGGTTAAAAAGAGTTGTTAGTCCCGGATTGGTGAAGGACATTCTTCTACGACTCATGTCGACAATTCCCATCTTGCATAAGCATTCCATATCCAAAGGCTTTATGGAACAAGCCACCATCATATTAGTATTATCAAGGTCTAATACATCCAAATTAATAGCCAACTTAGTGATATAAGACCCTAATATTAATGGTTTGGATTTTTTATTTAATACGGATTGAAATTGCATTAAAAACCAAAAACCCAAATTAATATGAATTTGTCTATCTATACACCATAAAAAATAAAATTCAGCCTTAGAAAGGGTACCCAGAGAATCTCGACGCCTTGAAAAGTTGTACGCTAAGAGTTGATGTATGATTTTGAAAACATGATTTTTGAAATATGAACTCTTAGATGTACTGGAGCTATATAGATGAGGGTCCATAGAAATTGACTCTATAATTTAGATGCATTAAAATCACTATGATAGTAACAGCGAGAGCTTAAAAATGGTTCATTTTTTACATCATCAGTAGAGATAAACCCATGGCCAAATTAAACTCAGTAATAGATAATGCAAACTCCTTACCCATAAGCCTAAATTCAACAATCCCTTCAGTGAACAAGTAAAAATCTTCATAAGAATTAAACTGAAATGTGTTGTAGAATTCTCTTGTTAATTCAACAAATATAGGACAATCGATTTTAGCAAACACACTCCAGCAAATTGGTCCCATCATTTGTTCAAAGGAATCATGCATTTCTAAAGCTTGAAGAGTATCGGTAAGAACATAGTTACAGGGGTAAATTTTTCGTTGGCTAAGTTGCTGAAAATTTTCATTGTCTTTCGAAAGTCGAAATGAAGTGCATCCTCCACTGCTTGAGTTCCATTTGCTATGTTGTTCCACTTGATTACCCTTCCTTGTTTGATTTTGTGTGGAGGGTCTGGTGTTGGTTTGGATATCGAAGGTTTTGCTGGGATTGATGTTGTTGTCGTGCTCAAAGGAGTTTGGGTTGTTGCTAAATGTGTAATGGGATATGCTACCCTTCTTGAATCGCTCTTCTTCCTTGGCATGATGGCAAACTTGATGAATACACAGTCTTGGATTTGAAAGAAAGAACACAAAACCACAAAATATTGCTTTGGGAATGGGGGGTTTACGGTAAAGAAGATTGGGTGAAGTTTCGTAAAGAAGATGTAAAAAGATTGGGGTTTCGGTAAGATGAGATGAAAAAGGTTAAGTTTTGTGTGGGTGGGCATTCACAAAGTTGTAAGGTGATTGGAAGTTGAAGGAAAAATACGTGAAGGAGGGAAGTACATTGGGGGGGCCAGTAAACTTTGGTGATGACAGCGGGAAGAAGAAAATGTATTTCATTTTTTCGTTTTTTAGTTAATAAAATTGCAGAAATTAAAAGAACAATTGGTAATGCTAAATGAAATGGAATGAATTTGTAACTTAAATAAAAACAACTGAACAGAATAAAAATGAAATGGAATCTAAAATTTTTGGGTTGCCCTTAAATGTGCTTCTTTAAAGTCGTTTGCTGGACGTGTGTATTGACTTACCTGATTAGAGATAGGTTGGGGTTACCAGCCCTATCTCTTCCACATGCTCGACCGTAGAGTTTTCATAAAATGGCTTCAAACGGTGTCTATTAACTTTAAATACCTTGGACGTATTTAAACTTTAAATTTCTACCGCATCATGAGAAAAAACGTTAGTAACAATAAATGGCCCAACCTAACGAGATCGTAATTTTCCTAAAAATAACTTAAGCTTTGAATGATAAAGAAGAACTTTTTATCCTATCGAAAATTGTTTCCAAAAAATGATTTTATCATGAAAAGCTTTAGTTTTTTCCTCATAAAATTTGTCATTTTCATACGCTTCATTACAAATCTCTTCTAACTCCTGCAATTGCAGTTTCCTATTGTTACTAACCTCTACTTGGTCCATATTCAACTGCTTCATAGCTCAATAGGCTCTATGTTCTATTTCCACAAGTAAATGACAAGGCTTACAGAAAACTAACCTGTATGGCAACATTCCTATTGGAGTTTTGTAAGTAGTCTGGTACACTCACAAGGCATCATCTAATCGTAAGCTCCAATCCTTTCTATTTGAATTCACCACTTTTTCCAGTATAGACTTAATCCCCTATTGGATACTTCAGCTTGTCCACTTGTTTGCAGATAACAGGCTGTAGAAACCTGATGTGTGACACCATATCTCTTCATCAAAGCCTAAAAAATCTTATTGCAAAAATGGGTCTCTCGATCACTAAAGATAGCATGAGGCATTCCAAACCTGGCAAAAATGTTAGATTTAACAAAATCTATAACAGTTTTGGCATCGTCAGACAAAGTAGCCTTAACTTCAACCCATTTCGAAATGTAATCCATAGCAAACAAAATATAATTCTTACCAAAAGAAGAAGGAAAAGGACCCATAAAGTCTATTCCCCAGACATAAAAAATCTCACATACCAGGATGTCAGTAAGTGTCATTTGATCTCTCGATCCTAAGCTACCTGTTCTTTGACAACGATCATAAGACTTGCAAAACATGTAAGAATTATAAAATAGCTTAGGCCAAAATAATCCACATTTAAGAATTTTTCGAGCTGTTCTTTTGGGACCAAAGTGTCCCCTACATAGATAAATGGCAAAATTTTAATATGGAAGGAATTTTATCATTTGCAACACATCTTCTAACAATCTGATTAGCACAATATTTCCAAAGATGAGGTTCATCCCAAATGTATTATTTAGCCTCTTGCTTAATTTTATCTTTTTCAGCTCTAGATAAATCATAAGGTAAGGCCCAAGAAATTAACTATGTAAGCATACCATGGAATTACCTGTTGAATTACGAAGAGACTTTCATCTGAAAATTCATCTTGGATAACATCAGATGCATTGGTTAGAATGATCCTGCTAAGATGATCGGCCACTAAATTTTCAGCTCCTTTCTTATCGCGTATCTCCAAATCGAAACTTGGAGAAGTAAAATCCGTCGAATCAATCTCGACTTTGCTTCTTTCTTATTCACCAAGTATTTTAGAGCTGCATGGTTTGAATAAATTACCACCTTCGATCCCCATAAGTAGGACCGAAACTTTTCCAACCTAAATACTATAACTAAAAACTCTTTCTCTGTCGTGGAATAATTTTTCTGAGCATCATTAAGTGTCATGGAAGCATAGTAGATGACATAAGGTACCTTCTCCACTTTTTATCCTAGTACTACTCCAACTGCATAGTCTAAAGCATCACACATTAGCTCGAATGGAATATCCCATTTCGGCGGTTGAATAATCAGAGCTATAGTGAGTCGTTCCTTGAGTTCATTAATTGCAATCTTGCATGGCTCATCAAAATCAAACTTCACGTCTTTTTGGAGTAGTCTACACATGGGTTGCATAATCTTTGAAAAATCCTTGATAAGTCGCCGATAGAATCCTACATGACCAAGAAAGGAACAAAGTTCCCACACAGTCACGGGGTAAGATAAAGATCGAATAACATCTATCTTAGCCTTATCAATTTCAATTCCCTTAGAAGAAACTGCATGACCCAAAATTATGCCTTGATCAACCATGAAATGACACTTTTCATAATTTAAAACTAAATTAGTCTCAATGCAACGTTTAAGCACTTTTTCAAGGTTGATAATGCATGTTTCAAAAGACTTTCCATAAACTGGGAAATCATCCGTAAAAACTTCCATACAATTCTTCCTAAGTTTAGACAAAATACTTACCATACACCTTTGAAGTGTCGCTGGTGCGTTACATAACCCAAATGGCATTCTTTGGTAAGAAAAGGTGCCGAATGGACATGTGGAGGTTATTTTCTCCTAGTCCTTAGGTGCAACCAAAATCTCGTGATACCCTGAATAACCATCTAAACAGCAGTAGTGAGATTTACCTGCAAGTCTTTCAAGCATTTGATTAATAAACGGAAGCAAAAAATTTCTAGTAAACGAATTTAGCTTCCTATAATCTATACAAACTAACCACCCATTTTGAACACGGGTAGGTGTTAACTCACTCTATCACAGTTACCCCAGTTTTCTTCGGAACAACCTAGACCAGACTTACCCAGTTGCTATCCGAAATTGGATAAATGATAACAGCGTCAAGAAGCTTCAAGATTTCCTTTTTCACCACTTCCATCATAGGTGGGTTTAATCGACGTTGGGGTTGCCTTACCTCCTTAGCTTCATCTTCCATCAATATCCGATGCATATAGATAGTGGGACTAATACCCTTTAAATCTGCCACTGTCCAATCGAAAGCTTCCTTATGCTCCTTTAACACTTGAATCAATTGATTTTCCTACAAAAGAGTAAGTTTATTAGAGATTATATCAGGTAACATGTCTTTTTCACCCAAAGAGATGTATCTTAAGTGGCTAGGCAAACTCTTCAACTCCAATGTTGGTGGTTGGATCAAGGACTTCAGTAGCTTGGAGCTATTACGTGATAGCTCCATATACGACAACTTTCTCTCCAATTGATTGGATTTTTCCCATTGATAAAACAACACCTCTAATTCATGGTTGGGCAGTAGTGATGCTTTAATGCTTTGCCACTGTGATGTCTCTCCCATCTCCAAGAGTGTTTCACGTGTATCCCTTCCACTCAATAATGAATTTTCCTACACCCATGTGTCAATAAAATCCATAGAAACAATAGGTTATTCATCATCCAGAATTTTAATGGCATTGTGTATATTGAATTTAATTAGTTTACCATCAAATTCCATAGTCAATGACCCATCATGAACATCAATTTTCGTTCTTGTGGTTTTTAAGAATGGCTTTCCAAATAAAATCGGGGTTGAAGACAATACATCATGACTCCCTATCTGCAAAATATAAAAGTCAGCTGGAAAAAGCATATCCCCCATTTGAACTAAAATGTCCTCTAACACACCCTTTGGATAAGTATTTGAACGATCTGCTAATTGAATCACTACATTAGTTTCCTTGAGAGGTCCTATGTTTAAAGACTTATAAACATCATAAGGCATGACAGTTATGGAAGCACCCAAATCTAACAAAACTTTTTCAATTCTCAAATCACCAATTTTACATGGGATAGTGAACATACCTGGGTCTTGACACTTAGGTGGAAGGTTTTTCTTTTGCAAAATGGCTGAAACATTCTCCCCCAATTGCACTTTCTCATCAAATTTCAATTTTCATTTTGAAGTGCAAAGTTCCTTAAGGAATTTAGCATAATGTGGGATCTGTTTTATTGCATCAAGTAAAGGAATATTTGCCTAGACTTTCCTGAAAGTATCCCATATTTCCTTCTCTTGCTCCTCCTTCCTTACCTTGCTGACTCGACTAGGAAAGGGGGACTGTACAATCAGATTCTGCATGCCTGTCTAATTTTTTTCTGGCTGTTCAGTTGCCTCCTTCATTGCTTCTTCCTCAATTTCTCTCTTGGAGATTTTTGGTGGTGGTTCCTTCAATTCCTTCCCACTCCGTAACATGATAGCTTTAGCACTATGTTTGGGGTCAATTTTCGGTTGGGCTGGAAAATTTCAGAACTTTATGCCTTCAATCTATTAATGGCAGTTTCCATTTGGCTCACTTGATTTTCAAGATTTCAGATACTAGCTTGAGTATCCCGTTGAAATGTCAAGGTGTTAGTGGCTAAAGATTGAACTATATCTTCTAAGGAAGACTTACCTTCGGAATTAGATATCATTTGTTGATGTTGTTTAGGCACATAAGGTTGTCTAAATTGCTGGAAATTTGTGGTAGTTTGCTGTCCTTGTGAGTTCCCATAATGTAAATTCGGATGGTCGTGCCAACCCAGATTGTAGGTATTAGAAAATGAGTCATATTTCCTCTTATTTGGCCCAGCAAAACCCCCTATGACATTCACCTGTTCTGCATTTTCTTCCTGCAAAATCGGACATACATTAGTGGGGTGTCCTAATATCGAACATATTCCACATATCTATACTTCTTTTTTCTTTGTAACCGCAAGTTGTTGCACCAAAGATGTAAGGTCATCCAATCTTTTCTCCAATGCTGTCACATTGACTTCATTTATGTGTTTTGAACTATGGCCAAAACGGATCGAATTGTTGTGTATTGGAATCCATATTCGCTATCAAATCTCTTGTGGCTGTTGGTGTTATATGCACTAGATTTCCACCACTTACAGCATCAATCATACTCCTATCTGTGAGCCAAAGGCCTTCATAAAAGTATTGAATCAACAATTGGTCAGTTATTTGGTAATGAGGACAACTATTACAAAGTTTCTTGAATCTTTCCCAATATTCGTAAAATGTCTCACCCGTATATTGTCGGATGTCATAAATTTCCTTTCGAATGTTAGCAACTCTCGATGCTGGAAAATATTTCTCAAAGAAGAGTTTTTTCATTTCAGCCCATGTTTGCCCATTTTCTCCAGCTGAATAGTATAACCAATCTTGAGCATCATCTTTGAGAGAAAAGGGAAAAGCTTTTAGTTTGATTTGCTCTTCCTTAACATTTTTCGGCTTTATACCCATGCAAAACACATCAAACTCCTTCAAATGTTTGTAAGGATCCTCTCCTAGTAAACCTCTGAAAATCGTTAATAAATGGATCAACCCATATTTTAATTCAAAAGTGTTACTGTCCCCAAAATTTGGAAAATTAATGCAATGGGGCTGTTGAGCATCCATAGGTTCGGCTAGTTCACGAAGAGTGCGATTCGCAGCCATCCTTTTCATTTTCTGTAGGTTGTTGTTGTAGTTTCGTTTATTTTAGTAGTCACTTGGCTGTCTTCTCGATCTCTGAATCAAATAACAGTTGAGTTGTCTTATCGACTCGTGTAACATACATAAACGGTTAAGAAGTTTCCTGACAATGAAACCAAAATTTGGTAATTTTGTCACTTGCAACCAAATTAATATCAACTCTAGCAATAAAAGAAAATGTAGTTAGTGAAGAGTTAAGATCGTTCCCAAGAGGAATTCTAATGACAATTATTATACGAGTTGAAAACTAAAACAAAGTAGGGGGGTTTAAATTAACGTGAACTTAAGAAATTAAAAATGGCAGAAATTGAAAATTAACAAAAATAATTGGATCTAGAAATTCAGTAAACAAACCTTGGTTTTGGGTCACCGACGTTATCAAACTAATATGGATCCTCGATATAAAACTCAATCCATTAACAAACATTCATTGGGTAAAGTTTTCTCTTAAGATTAAATAAATAGAAACATGTATTCTAAACATTCTTATTAGTCAACAACTTAGACACGATCTTAAGTTTAATTGATTAATAGGTTTAAGAACTAAGAAACCAATGAACAAGACAACATATATGCGATATGCATTTAATCAAGTTAAACATCTTCTTAGAATTTCCAACTCTAACGTAAAGATGGTAATCCTAATTGCCACTTTGGATTAGCAAGACTGAACGTCAAATCCTACTAATCTGGCTATAAATTAAACAAATCTATTCCTAGTTACGCATCCTAGAAATCAATTAATTCAATTATGATAAGCAATTCGAAAGACACTTAATATTCATCAATAAAATAAAATTTATTTGAAAATCTCACATATACTAGATGATAACATGGCTCCCTTAAAACAAGAAAATAAGTTTAGCTACACATACTAAAAGTAAGAACCAATTGAAGAATAGAAAAATATAAAGTCTCCGCCCCTGGTCTTTTCCCAAAAAAATATGAAAATTCCTAGAAACATTGAAAAAGCTACTGCAGGAAATGTAAAGAACTAAAGACACTCTGCATAAACAGTAATTCATATGAACAGTAAATTTTTTTAATCAATTTTTATCTCCTCTCTCCTCCATCATGTCGTAATCTTAAGCAGATACATTCCCCACATATTCAGGTTGTAGATCCCCACTAATAAGGCAACATTTGATTTCCAAAATCATAAAGATCTTGGGTGGATCAAATCTGAATTGAAATTAGATTTTACAGATGATCTTTTCATTGCACATGCCCACGCTTAGTCAGCAACACGTCTGCTAGCTTGTATATGTTTCCTTATCTATCCATTTCACGACTTTTTACTTCATAATCAGCTCCAAGAATGCTCAAGACTTCCTAATAACAAAAGATGGGTAAGTCCATTAAGTTGAACTCAAATTATACTCAACAAAAGGGAATTAGAAATCAAAACTGTGAAAATTGCTCATTCTATCAACCTGCAAATCATTCCAGCATATTATCCTACTATCAATATATCATCTATATATAAGAGAAGGGTGATGAAGTTACTAGTAGAGAATTTTTTGGAATACCCATAAGGACACTTATACATATTTCTTATCATAAACGAATCAAACTTCTCTTACCACTCCTTCGGTGCTTATTTGAGCCTATAAAGACACTTCTGTAACTTGTATACCAAGTACTCTTTTCCTTTGACTTTGTCAATTACTCTATGTAAATCGCCTTTTCCAACTGGTGAGAAAATCTCATTGAAATTGATACCTTTCTTTTAATTGTTTCATTTCACCACTAGTCTCTCTGTACTTCATTAGCTTGTTACCATCTTTCTTGATCTTGAACACTAATTGCTGCATACTATGATTATAAGATTTGGCAAATGGATGTGAAAACAACTTTCCTTAATGAAAGTTTGGAAGAGGATGTGTACATGAAACAACCTGAAGGTTTCACATCTCCTGAAAATTCTAGGAAAATCTTCAAGCTTCAACGATCAATTTATGGATTGAATCAAGCTTCAAAAATCCATTTATGGATTGAAGCAAGCTTTTTGGAGTTGGAATCTTCATTTTAATGATGAAGTCAAAGAGTTTGATTTGCTAAAAAATGAAGAAGAACCTTGTGTTCACAAAAAGACTAGTGGGAGCGTAATTCTTTTCTTAGTCTTGTATGTAGACGACATACTACTCATTAGAAATGACATTCCTATACTTGAATCTATGAAAACTTGGTTAGGAAGTTGTTTTTCAATGAAAGACTTAGGCGAGGCAACCTACATCTTGGGTATTAGGATCTATAGAGAAAGATCAAAACAGATTATTGGACTAAGTCAAAGCAGTTATATTGATAAGGTTTTACTCAGATTCAATATGTAAGAATCTAAGAAAGGCTTCTTACCCATATCACATTGCATAGTTTTAAGTAAGGCTCAGTTCCCTTCAACACAAGATGAGCGAGACTATATGAGTAGGACCCCATATGCATCTGCTATAGTATCCATAATGTATGCCATGTTATGTATTCGTATGGATGTTACATGTGCTTTGAGCATGACAAGTAGATACCAGTTAGATCAAGGTAAAAGTCATTGGATAGCTATTAAGAACATTCTTAAGTAGTTGAGAAGAAATAAGGATATGTTTTTGATTTATGGTGGTGAAGAGTTCCAAGCATGACACAGTTGCTAATTCTACAATAGAAGCTGAGTACATTGCTGCTTCAAAAGCAGCAAAGGGTTGTTTAGGTTAAAAAGTTCATCATTGAACTTGGTGTAGTTCCTAGCATTACGAATCCTATGCATCTTTATTGTGATAATAATGGAGCCATTTCCTAAGCTAAGGACCTAAAATTTCATCAGAAGAATAAACACATACTCAGAAGTTTTCACCTTATTCGACACATTGTTGAAAGAGGTGATGTGAAAGTGTTCAAAGTGTCAACAAATCGTAATATAGCTGATCCGTTGACTAAGTCTCTCCCACAAGCTAAGCATGATCGTCATACTAGAGCATTAGGCATTAGGCATCAGACATATGGATGTATGATTATGTAAGAGAGAAATTTTGTGACAAGTTATTTTTGGATAATCTATTAATAATACCCAATTATTATTTGTTGTGTTCATATTTGATGGAGTTATAAATACATTTGAATTATGATCCCATGAATAATGTGTATCTCACCATTGGCCATCAAGTGCGTGACTTGATCATAAGACCATATTGTAACATGGATACAATTATTCTAAAAGTCCCTAGCCAATGTCATTAATGTAAGGGATCACAATGACCGTCGAGACTAGCATGTTGATTAAATGATGACCATGTTTCACGTGCCATTATTATGGAGAAATTAAGTCATTCACATGGGTGTATGTTGGAGAATATGCAATTGGATCGACCTACTATGAGAACACTTCAAAAATTGTTATATAAGTGTCATAAGTGGTTCTTATCACAACTACTAAGTGTAGTCCTTTGACTTGATTTTGTCACGGTTTCTTATATATGGATTAGTTTGTTTTGACATTGTCAAACCTCAGTAGTAAAAGGTGATTATAAAAGCAATGTTCGGGCATGCTATAAATCATGTCGAGGAATTTGGATGAACAGGATGGAATTTGTCTCTTTCTTATAATAGAAGAAAGATATCTCTAGGCACCTTGATGAGTTGAGATTGAAATGTTGCATGGCCATACGCAAACAAGGTGAATGTCAGTCGTTTGTTTCACAGTCTAACTCAGAGATGGAGAAACATGATTAATCTTAATAAATATGACACAATTTCCTACCTTATGCTCAATCAAGATATAATGAGACAAAGGGACCTAAAAGAAGTTTGGGTTTGCTGCTAATATTAAATAAGCCTACAGGGTCACACACCAAGCAGGCTAAACATTCAATGGGCTTAATTCGATTTTGGTCCTAGTCTAATTCACACTTAGGGTTTTCCTACATATACAGATATATAAGTGATTAGAAGATAAATGGTCATCTAATTAAAAAAAAAGATCGAACAACAGTCTTCAGAAAGAGAGAAAGGGGACGAGATTGGTGCTAGCAATGTGATATTTGACGTGCTCTTTTTGGCACTACCAATTTGTTTTCTTATTTCCGTTGCAAAAGGTATGATTCATTTTAAATCTGATTTCAATATTCACATAGATCTTGGAATTTTGTATTTAATATTTTACTGTTAATCTTTCAAAATCCCTTCGCCATCTTCAAAATACAATAGTATAATGCTCTTTTATCGACAAGCCATTTAGAATCTGAGTGAGTAATGTGGAGACAACCACTAGTCTCACAAATCAACTACACTTCATCATTTGTCCTTGATGTCATTATTATAGTGTTGTTATCATCTCAATCCTTTTGTTGTCTTACTTTTTCTGGTCTCTCTTTGACTTATAATAGAACTTCTTTATATGACCAAGTTCGATGCAGTAGTGACACGTTCTAGTCTCTTTACCATCTCTCTACTTGGACTTGTTTTTTAACTTCCCTTACTTATTGGGACCTCTACTCTTATGTTTCCTTCTGCTTTCTACCACAAGAGCCTGTACATGTTGACACTAATCTCCTTCCTCCTAATCTCTTCAATGAATATGCTCTCTTTGATCACATCTAAAGAAAGCATACCATCTGGAGCATAGTTGTTCATAGTCATAACTATAGTTTTTCAACTATTTGGTAAAGAACTTAACAAGAATAAAGTTTGTAATTCATCATTAAAGATGATCTTCATAGTAGTCAAATTGTTGATATGTCCAAAAAATTGTTGAGCTACTTCGACATTGATTTCCCATCCTTCAACTTTAATTTAATCAAAGAGGCCTTATTGTAAGTGGTCTTCCTCTTATAAAGACCCTTCAACTTCTTCCACAACGCGAAAGGATCTATCTCTTGACATTCGTGATTGAATATGTTAATATCAATCCACTGTCTAACAGTTCCCAAGGTCTTTCACTTCATCCTCACGCACTCTTTATCTGTTATATCCTCCGGTTTAGGCGGGGCATCATCTTTCACGTTTTTGTCCATAGCAATTGGATCATAGGGATCTTCATGGTACAGGAGATCTTTTATTATAGGTCTTCTTATCGAGTATTTGGTCAATGTGAACTTCATTATAGAGCTATTAACACTCTCCATACCTAAGGTTCTGATACCACCTATTAGGATTGCAAGCAATAATGCTTACAAGATCTTTAAGATCACTTAACTAATAACAAAAATCAAATGGAAAGATACTTGAAAGATTACGAACGAGGGATTTTATGTGAAAATCCTCTAATGTAGGGGTAGAAATTATATGACAAATTGATAATAAAATCTACTAAATAAAACGGTAGGATATAAAGGATAAATCTTTCGAGCTCTCTTACTAAAGAACACCTCATAATGTAACTAAAGCTAATCTCTCTAGCTCTCTCTATAACTAGCTCTCTTACTAATCCCTTAAGTTCTCTCAGAAACCTCTAAGATCGAGTACAAATTGACATATGCATATACGTAATCTTTCAAGCATCTTTCCATTTGATTAGTTTTTTATTAGTTAGTGATCTTAGAGATCTTTTATATTTATATATATATATATGATGATGATAAGGTTTCGTATACAACACACGGTCGCACACATAACTATATGTGGTGACACATAACAAAGATGCACTGTTGCAGTGAATTACATGATATATATATATAGGATTAAACTTCAATAAAAATGTAATTGATGAATGTTATTTAGAATCTAAAACTCTTCTTTTGTTACATGTATCTGTCTCAAATAACTTCTGTCTCTAAAACTTGTCTTTAGACTATGATGGTAAGGTTTCGTATATAACACACGGTTTGCACACATAACTATATGTGGTGACCTTTACCAACCTTTAAGCTTCAAAACTCGACATCACAAAGATGCACGGTTACAGTGAATTACATGGTCCACAGATTGTGTCCACCACTTAAACGACCATGTCTAACTCTACATTAGCGTGTCTGATCTCGAGGCGTTACCTTTCAACTTGCACATGGTTACAGAAGCTTACACGATCATGATTGACACAACTGTGTGCCTCCCAGATATAGGTGTATCCTCCATAAACAACATCCAATAATCTGTTTCTACCTCAAATCTACATAAAACTTCATTTCTTTTGATCCGTGAAAAATTAGTGATATTAAACAAACGAATGTCCATAAAATAAGGTTGGCCTTACAATAAAAGTTTTCAAGTGGAAGTTTGAGAGCCCAATGATTATCCATGATCTTTTATATTTATGAGCTCGTAATTATTTATGTGAAAGAAGAAGAGTCGAATGGTAAGTAAGAAGAGATAAAATAGTACATCTAGTTTGGAATAGCAAAGAAAGTTAAGAAAACAATCCACTGTGTCCGTTCTAAAGTCGCTTTGTTCTCTGAATTCTCTTCACGCCACAGAGGAATGAACAAAGCTGTCGTACATTAAATCCTAAGACATAACGAAAACATGCTAGGACGTACAAAACAAGCTCTCCTAATTCTATATATTGCAAGGATAACATATGATCCAAGAACAAATACCCAAGAAATCCCTCAATGAAAAAGCAAAAAAGAATGATACTCTTTCCAGATGAATAATAATTATTAATTTTCACTCCTCATCAGAACTTGATAATACCTTAACTATTATCTGCATAATTTTCACCTTCATCTGTAAAGACATTATATAATCAGCTGTCTCTCTGAAAAGCCCGTCCAACCCCATAGATTGATCACTTTGAGGTACCAACTTCCTCAAGGTTCTTACTCTCCTCACGATCCCATTCCCGCCTGATCTACCACCTTCGAATCGTGCTCTTCTCTTCATCGAAATTCTACTAGCCCTCTTAGTCCTCGCATGTCCGCCATGTTTTCTGATAAAACTCTGTTTCTTCACTTGACATCGCTTCTTGGCTTGTCCTTCCAAGACTTTGTCCCACAAAGACTGGTCACCACCTCCCTGGTTTCCCACTTCTTCGTTTCCTTGGACCATGTTCATCAACGAAACAAGAAGAGGGTTCCTGGAAATTCCCATAATTCAACAGATTTCGAACAAAGATCTTGACTTTCTTGAGTAGTTTGATTGTCTGAGCCTCCCAAAATGTTGGTAGCCAGAGAATCAGTTATCTTCATGTAGGACTTGTAAGCCCACAAATGAAGGCTGATATATACTGTATGCACATAGACGGCACTCCGGGGTTGGTGGCCAATGAGGATAGAGTAATATGTGGGGATACCAGCACAATTTCACCGAAGGACTCCAAGGAAACGGGGATAAATGATTCAGGAAAGGCCAAGTGTACCTACGGGTTATGCTTGTTGCTTTGGTCATGTTCTCCAGCTCAATGCACATGCACCCACATGATTCTAATCCACCTCCCAAGTCTCTTCCTCTAAACCACCTTCTTCTCATCAAAACACCCTGGATTATTCCTCCTCCAACACTTTCCAAATTCAATGAAACTATATTTGTTTTAATTCTGGGTCCTTTTATCATCTCATTCCAGCTCAATAAACTTGGCAACCTTCTCTAACCTGGCATTATAAAAAGCCTAACCCGACAGTTAGTTTAATAAACCCATGTTTATGAATGCAGAAACACTTTTTTAAAGAAACAACAAGAAGGTACTGATAAGAAGATGACTATTGTTGGACCTGATGTTGGATAAGGTAGATTTTCTTCTGACATTCATGAACCCTATGTCCCGTCAAGTTATGATTGCTATACCGTGGGATTTATTGGCCATCATGTTTCTGACATGTCTGTTACAAAAGCAGGCTTATGAACCTCGACTTAGACAATCTGGGACACAAAATATGCAAGCATCAACTGATTCCACGGAGGAAACTAATTCCATGTTAAGATTAGGAGGAATATTCTCAAACTGTAAGTACTCAGTCTCACAAGTACAAAAATGGTTCAATGCATGGATTGGCTCTTTACACATCGACAGAGAGATTGATTCAAAAGGTAGCACATGCATAGTAAACCCTTTATCTTTTAAAATAGATTGCCATTTCTACTACTTTCCTGATCAAGAGTGAAATCTCGATACAACACATTAGGCCGCAATATCATGCCGATGTTCACTACCCAGTTGATGGTGTTGGAAAGTCAACAATATCCCATTAATCATGGGACAAATATGTAATGTTTTATCTGGAGGATTTTAGTTTCCTTGTACATTTAGAATTCCTTAAATACATTAGCGTAATCCTAGGTCATCTTTTTATAAAGCTGTATCATGTGTATTACATATTCATGTTTTTTCAATTCAAAGACAAATACCGTCTCTTTTCTTTTTCTTTTCATAGTATCAGGCAATGTTTTAAAAACCGGACCGAATATCAAACCAGTTGAAGGAAATGTTTAAGGTTTAGAGGTTCAACCCGTAATAAACCGCTATAAAATCGGTATATAATAAATAAGAAGGAAAAACTTATAAGAATAAATAAAAATAAAATATTTTATTGAAATAAAAAAATACACCAATGTCTGTTATTATATAATGAACTAATAATAAATAAATATGAGTCTAATATAAAACTTAAAATAACAATAAAAATCAAAATTGT
>JAOQMS010000009.1:21758091-21771979 GCA_027563885.1 Erythroxylum longipes | reverse complement strand
ATGCCAAAAATGCCCTCAATTCATTCTTATGCATTTATTCCATAAACTATTATGCTTAATTTAATGAAAAAAAATTTTGGGGGCCAACATTTAGGACCTTGCCGTGACATCTTTTGTCCTAAGTATTTAGATTCACCGAGACAGATCTTAACACTTATCATACCTCTCACAGAGTGCATACATTGAGTATATGTTACAAAGGTTTAAAACGATTAACTGTAAACTTGTCATAGCATTTATCTCTCGTAGTGAGAGATACTCTGTGGCATAGAAGTAAAGAGAGAGGTTCTGAGGAATGTTCCATATTCTAGTACGGTTGATATCCTGATATATGCTTAACTATGTACTAGGTAGGACATTGTATTTACTATTTGACTATTTAGTCAGTATCTGGTTAACCCAGATGTAGACCATTAAAATGCAGTCAAGCGAGTGTTGAGATAATTAAAGGGAATCAAAGATTATATGTTGACATATAGAAAAGTCAACAAACTAAACCTCGTAGGGAATTCAGATTCAAATTAAGCTATGTGTCCGGATGATAGAAAGTTCACTTAAGGTTACAATTTAAGTTTACAGATGGAACAATGTTGTAGAAGTGTGTCAAGTAAACACAAGTAATTTCCTCAACCATGCATGCAGAACACATGCTATAGGGCTACTTCACAGACGTTTTAGCTCATAAACTAGATTTTTAAGTTGTCTATGGTTGATTCAGCGACTAGACCCATTCAGCTGTAGTGTGATAATCAAGCTACTGTGTTGTTTAATAACAGCATTGAATATCATAGGGTTTTAGCTTTTTAAGGTTAAATATTTGACCATGAAGTAGTTAATATGAAAAGGTGACATTAAGGTTTGGAGCATTTAAAAACTGAGGAACTATAAGTTGATTATTTAACTAAAGGACTTTGCCCACTTCTGTTTGGAAGACAAATATACAGTATGGGTGTTTTGAATTCCCTAGACACAATTAGTTAAGGGATGATTATGTTTTCTCTATATACAATTGTACGTTTTGAAATATTATGATGGTATGATCATTCATCAATAAAAATGATCATTGTTTATCCTCAGTAATACGTGTTATCATACATTGTCATAATACATATGGAAGTGTTAAGATTTATGTCAATATTAAGTATTTAAAGGTCATTGGGCATATATACAAATTGATCTTGAGCCTATGTCATTCAGATACACAGTTTTGTATGGATATCCTTAAAGTTTTACATGACATAGGGGGATATGAATTTTTAATCCCATAAAGGTTCTCTAATTCAGTTTAGTATTTAGTTGGAGAACATAAAGGTTTTCTCTAATGGTGTTTAGCATTTAGTGATAGGAAATAAGTTTTTTCTAATGTTGTTTAGCATTCAGTAAGAGAAAACATGATTTTTCTAATGCAGCTTAGCATTTGCGGTTTACCATGAAGTTTGAGAAATTGAGACCTATAAAAAAGATGATACGTATTAGATCATAAAGGTATCATCCTAGTTTGTCACACTCCATTTTCCCATTCATGTTAGTGAGGTATTAGATATGCGTGATTGTATTAGATCTATGTCATACATGACACATGCATTTGATACTTTTTGATATCGAAAGCCTTGTAGGACGGAATGATGGACTTTCATTATCTTTGGATCAAATGTTTTGTTTTTAAACTTAGTCGACTAATACAGCAGTGTAGCTTAACCGAGTTTTAAACTGTTTTTAAACTTGAGTCAAAAATGCAATTAAGTATTGTCCAAGGGGGATAATGTTGGAATTTTTTGTCCTTTCCCATATAGTTGGCCAACATTTAATTGTATTATTTGGTTTTTAAATAAATTATCGGTTAAGTTACATAATTTGATCCAGATAAAGATAATAAAGTGGCCTAATAAATGATCTAAATTAATGGGTCGAAGTCTGGGTAGAAAATGGATCTCGATTAGTGTAGACCAGATCCATATCAATCTTATGAAAGGGAAGCCCACTATGGAAGCTATATATAAAGGTTAAGGTCTTCTACAGTTGCTCATATCAATCATAAGCATAAGGATTCTCTAACCTGTTAAGAGAGCTTATGTTTTGAGAAAACTATATAAAGGCCTAAATTACATGTTGGAAAGTATAATCCGTTAAAGTCCTAGGAGATTCGAGATGGTTTGGAGCTCAGAAATTGCTTCGAAATCAAAGATGGAACCGAAATTAGGTATTTCGCATTTCCTTCATTTTTAACCGTTTCATATACGATCCAGGATACGTAATAAGATTTATGCTACGTATTACAAACAGAAACTTCAGCCATGGTTTTTCAAAAGGATGAACCAATAGCTCTCACTATACGATAAAAACAAGTTTTTTCACACTTTAATTCATCCAATCAAAGGCCTTTGCGTTGCTCTTACTGTGATCTAGACAACCATGTCCGAGACAAATGTTGGAAGTTGACTGGTTATCCGTCAGGACACCTAAAACACATATCAGCTAAGAATAATCAATGAGGCACTTATTCTAAGCAAAACAATAGCTATCAACCTTCAGTCAATCATGTCAAGGATGGTCCAACGTTACAGGAAATGTAGTCGATGATAAATAGCCAATCTGATTAGCAAATTTAGTAGATATTATCTATTATTCATGGTAAAGGGACATCTCAATCTGCCAATCCTAAGGCTGATGCCTCTTCAGGTTAGTCACAAACATTGATATAATTAATCATCGATAATGGTGCAACATACCATATTACTTCATCTCCAACTTTCTTGTCACTAGTATTAAGAACACTTTCTTGCCATCAGTTATTATGCTAGGTGGAGAATAAGCTCCAATTACTTATACTGGAATTTTACCTTTGAATTCAATTATAACTTTAAACAATGTGCTTAGTGTGCCATCTTGTAAGGTGGATTTGATGTTTATGAGCCACATTGCACGAGATCTCAATTGCTCAGTGAATTTTTTCCCTCATTGGTGTATTTTTCACCAAGACGACGATTGGTTTGGGTAAATAATGAGATGGACTTTACCACTTAGTTGCAATGACAACAAAAACACTTAAAGACAAAATTCGATTTACAACAACCATTGCTGACCATTCATCTTTTTCTCAAGTCACCTCCTCCACCAATTTATGGCATCGCAAATTGGAGCACTTATCCTCCTCTAGATTAGATTTTATGGCAAAATTTGTCGAATTTTCCTTTTAAAACTAATGATCCCTGTGATGTCTGTGCCCTTGCTAAACAACATCGGCTTCCATTTTCTATTAGTTCCATTAAATCTATTAGGCCTTTTAAATTAATTCATTGTGACATTTGGGATCTTTAAAAAATTCCATCCCTCTCCGGTGCTAGATATTTTTTAATTGTGGGGGACGATTGTTCTAGATTCACTTGGGTTTTCTTTATGTATCACAAAAGTGAAACACATTTTTGTGTACAAATTTTTTCTCTCTTGTCCAAACTTAATTTAATGCTTCTATATACCACATTCAGGTGGACAACAAATGGGAATTTTTTCTATACAGGATTTTTTAAACAGAAAGACATAACTTATCAACATTCTTGTGTTTAGACCACCAATAAAATGGGGTTATGGAGTGCAAACATCGACATATTCTGGAGTCAACACATGCCCTTCGCTTTCAAGCTCATCTTCCTCTATATTTTTGGGCAGAATATGTTTCCACTACCATCCATATTAACCATTTGCCTACTCCACTTCTTTCTTACCAAACTCCTTTTGAACGCCTTGATGGAAATATCCCTTCTTATTCTCATCTTAAGGTTTTTGGATGTCTTGCATATGCTACTAATGTCAACATTTCTCATAAACTTTATGACCTTACCACCCATCAAGTGTTCACCAGTAGTGATGTTGTTTTCTATAAAAATATTTTTATTTATGTATCCATCCAACACACCACCTCAAACACAAATTCAGAACCTGTTGTTCCTGTTATTATACCCGATCATCCTTCTTCTTCAGACATCTTCTAACCACTTCCCAATCACCACCTTTAGACCCCTTCTCATTACTAATCCTACACCAACTTTACGTTGTTCCCAAAGATCTTAGGATCCTCACTCATCTTTACAATATTATTTTTGTAACCAAGTGATGTCTCCCAAACCATTTTCGTCTTTGTTATTTGGTTCACAAAAAGGTACTCAATAGCCACTTTGAAAATTTCTCTCTTATCATCATTACTCACCGTAACATCTTTCATTTATTGCTACTGTTAGTTAGGACATTAATCCTACCTCTTATGATGAAGCAACTTCTCATCCACATTGGCAAGAAGCCATGGAAACTAAATTGCCTGCTTTAGAAGCTAACAACACTCGGTCTCTCACTTCTATTCCTACTGACAAGAAAACTATTGGGCGTCATTGGGTTTATAAAATCAAGCACAATGTAGATGGTACCCTCGAGCATTATAAAGCTCGGTTGGTTGCAAAATCCTACATACAACTAGAAGGTATTAATTATCATGACACTTTTTCTCCCAATGATAAGATGATTATTGTCCATTGTTTGTTAGCCTTGGCAGTTGTCCAGAATTTGTCTCTTTATCAACTTGACATTCACAATGCTTTTCTTCATAGTGACCTTCGCAAAGAAATCTATATGTCTCTGCCTCTTGGTCTTCAGCGACAGGGGGAAAATCTAGTTTATCGCCTTAACAAGTCGTTATATGGCTTAAAGTAAGCATCCCCGTCAATGGTTTGCCAAGTTCTCTGCAACTATCCAAACTACTAGTTTTGTTCAATATAAAGTGGATTACTCATTATTTACATGTCAAAAAGGCAAATCTTTTACGGCTCTATTGATATTGTTGATGACGTTCTTTTTACGGGTAATGATCTCACTGCTATACTTACTTTTAAGCAATTTCTTCATAATCATTTCCGGATTAAGGACTTGGGTGATTTAAAGTATTTATCTATAGATCAAAGAAAGGCATTTCCATTTCTTAACAAAAATACACTTTGGAAATTTTGAAAGATGGTGGATTTTTAAGTGCTAAACCTATGAACTTCCCCATGGAATAAAACACAAAGCTCTCAGATGAAGGTGAACTCCTTATAGATCAATCTCAATATAGGCGGCTTGTTAGACAACTAATTTACTCGACTATCACTCGGCAGGACATCACTCATTCAGTATATTTGTTGAGAAGATTTATGCATGCACCATGTAGACTATATATAGAAGTTGCATTGTGTGTTCTTTGGTATTTGAAGAATAATCCAGGGTAGGGTTTGATCTTCCCATCTCATAATGATTTATCTTTATGAGCCTTTTATGATTCGGATTAGGCAGGATGTCCAACCTCCCGTAGATCAACCACAAGTTATTGTGTTTTTTGGGATTATCTTTAATTTCTCGGCGAACAAAGAGACAAAAAATCTTATCCCTTTTTTCGGCAGAAACTGAGTATCTCTATGACAGGTACATGTTGTGAGTTATCTTTGTGTGTGAATCTAACGCAAATAATTTGAAGCCAATCCCGTGTTTCATAAAAGAACTAGACATATAGAGATGGATTGTCATTTTATTCGTAAGAAAATTCAAGACGGTTCGATCATAACCAAACATGTTTCTTCAGCTGATCAACTTGCAGATGTCACCAAACCATTAGGGAAGGAAGCTTTTTCAAAGATGATAGGCAAGTTGGGATTTTTTGATATTCACTCTCCAACTTGAGAGGGAGTGTTGGAAAGCCAATGATATCCCATTAATCACGGGACAAATATGTTGTTAAGCGACCATTTCACCACAATAGCTTAAGCTGTTATGTGAGACCAACTCAATTGGTTTTATATATTCTCTAACACACCCCCTCAAGTAAAAGCCCTTTGGGCTTGAAATTTGCACAGGCCTACTTTACTTTGTGCTTAATTTAATTGGTGAGTGGTAGGATTCGAACTCATGACCACTTAGCCACAGAGGCTCTGATACCATGTTAAACGACTATTTCATCACAATAGCTTAAGCTTACTTCTTTTTTTCTTCTTCATTCTCCTACCATCCTTCGAACACATGACCATGGGCAAGCCCAAATGGTCGCTTAACATATGTAATGTATTATGTGTAGAATTTTAGTTTCCTTGTACATTTAGAATTCCTTAAATACATAAGTGTAATCCTAGGCCATCTCTGTATAAAGTTGTATCCTATGTATTAAAGATTCATGTTTTTTCAATTCAAATACAAATACCTTCTCTTTTCTTTTTCAATTGGGCACCTTTAAGTCTTCTTCATGCATATAAACTAATAAAGTAGTAAATAAGTTTAAGTGCTTTGTATATAACAAACAAAATCAATGACGGCTAAGCACATGCATTAATCCATAGCCGCATAGTTTGCATTATTAGTTGATATGTTTCTTAAACTTTGGTTGGGCAATATTGAATTATGGGACATACATGCTATGTTTCCCTTGGCAGCAACCAAATCTGTGTTGTCTTTCACTTTCTCTTTTCTTTTCTCCACAGACGCAGAATCGCAGTCTTTAGTTTCAAGTTGTCTTGGCCATATGTGCCGTTCCAAGAAAGTAATGAGATAGAGAAACCCTTCTAAACCATTCAAGTTCCTCTCATCTTTGGAAGTGTGAACATATGCTTGTGCTTGACGAGAAGATGGTCATGGCAAGAACGTACGCAAATGTGAAACCCCAAGCATCTTCAAAAGTTTAGCACATGTGGAGAAGACTATTGGACCACTACCACGTGGAGCAGAATGATAGGCCCTGTTGTAAGTTTGTTCGTGAGCCTTGAATATGTGGCCCATGAGTAAGCCTTGCATGTGAAAAACCCCCATTCCTATTTCTCCTCACGCTGCCACGTTCATCATGTGCCTCCTCGTTAGGACAAAGCTGTCCGTTTATATTTATTTTCTAGGCTTATCAAGTATAATTGTCCCAACTTTTGAAGATGAACTTGAAACTGGATAAGTTGTACTGATGGGTAATAGCCCAAAGGCCTGAACGTTGGAACTAAAATCTGAAGTCATTGGACTCCTGCATTCGGTTTAAAGCACTTTTCTATATCACAGTGTGTACAGAAAAAGCCACATCTGCTTTCCACAAAAATCGACGAACATTCGAATCATAACGTAGCCGAACCAGAGAACCAAAGCGATGCGTAGTCTTGAAGGAGAAAAAAAAGTGATGCATAGTTGCAAGACATCTAGTATCTCTGGGATTGGGTCCTAGCGTAACAAAAGGAAGAGGCATATAACAGGTTTGTGCGCGAATCTAACATAGATACAGCGTCCCAATTCTTGAGCTTTTCCAGGATTATTTGCGTTAGATTCACGCACAAACTCGTTATCTGTCTTTTCTATTTCCTTGACATTTTTTATGGGGACTAACCTTGGTCGTTCATCCTTTTCTTTTCAGTTCAGTCCTGAATTAAATCAGTTTAATTGCTTCTGTATCTTGCTCACAAATATAAATTTCTTTGCTTTTAGATTTCAACTAAACTTACCCTTTGATTTGGGTTCATCGCTTTTCTTCCAGGACGCTTCAGTTCCACTCTAATTTGGTAGGCGTTTTTATGAAATTCCATCCCTTTGTTTAATTTCTGCGTCCAAGAAGTTTCTTACCTTTGTTTTCTTGCGGTTTTTCTTCATCGTCTCTTCTTCCCCCGTGGAATAACGTATGTCAAAACTCTGATTTCATCAACTAAAAGAGTAGATTTTGTTCCTTTTGTTTATGGATAAAGAATACCGTCGTTATTTTTAAATTTTAAACACTTTCTTATTCTTTTCAAAATTTATAGATTATTACCCAAGCTGAACCAGCCGATGTCCTCTGTCCCTGTCATCTTTTTCGTATCACTTCAAAAATCTCGCTCTCTTCTCTTCGCCTCCATTCCATGAAGGATTTTTTGTCATTTTATTTGTAACTTTGTCTAATATTGGAGCATGCACGGCTATGCAGCCTCACAGACAGTCGTGCAGTGTCGTGAGTTTTCAATTTTTATAGAAAAACAACCATAATTTTGAATTAATTAATACAAATGTTAACAAAAAAAGGTAATAATTAAAATTAAGAAATAAATATAAAAAAGAGTGAATATTATTAATTAAATTTTTATATTTATTTATTTGTGTATTAATCAATTAAAAAGAAAATTAGCAAATTACAAAAATACAATGTTAATATTTTTATTACAAATAAGATTACGATAATGATGATGATCGTAATTGATAAGTGTTTGTCATTTCCAAAGCAACGTTTAACTAAGATTTCTCACCATTTAATTTGTTTGTTTATTAGCGTGATCCGGTTTTCGTATCTTTGAAACTTTATTTTTTTTGTCACAAAACAAATTAACTTTATTAGTAAAGAAGAAGAAAATCATAGCAGTTGAAGAAAGATAATATTTTGATAAATGTAATTTGTTGGTAAAGAAGTAGATCACACTAGAGAAAGAAAGGCAATATTTTGACGATTTTCAAGTATCTTTTCAAGTAATTTTTGTTTGTTTTTTTGTTAATTGTTTTATTATCATTCTATCTTTGTATCTCTCTCTATCTTTGTGTTTAAACAATTCTTGAGCTTACTTATTTTTTTTTACCATTCCTCTGTCTCTAAGCAATTATTGAGGAATGACTCAGCAGACCAATTGACTTTGTTGCCGAGAATGCATCATTTTGTTTATTTACTTTTATTATTAAATTAAATGTGGAGAAATATAAGGTAACTTAGTCGTTGCCTTTGGTGATTGTTAAACTGAATTTGTTATTTATATTTTCCTTACAGTAAGTGTTAACAATATTTGGAATTCATTGGTATCTATATTTTTTTGTTTTTATTTATAGTTTTTGTTTTTACATATATGTGAGTGATAATTAATGTATATTGTAAATGTTGAGTTGCTTAATATTGACTTATAGTTAAGACCTTCTAAAACATATTATTCATTTTATGAGAAGAATTTATAGTGAAACCTTTAATTCTCCAATAACTTTTTCTGTTATAAGAATTAACTAAAATAATGGCAAATTAAAATACGTCAACTATTTTCTTAACTCTCCTTTTCTGTTGTGTTAATAATTTTATCTGAAAACAATGCAACAATGGTACTTCGTTTGTGAATTTGACGGGTGTAGAAATAAAAGGTAGATCTACTCTATACCCTCTTTTAGATTATGAAATTGAGAAGGAGCAACATAAGAATGATATTGTCATTGGGAATGAGTAGTAATATGAATTCAACTGATTTAGTTGATAATGAGATTTAAAATATGAATTCAACTGATTTGTCTACCAATGAGACTCGTAATATGAATTCAACTGATTTAGTGAATTCAAATTCTGAGAAGAATTTGAACAAAGTTCACTCATTTGTTGCAAGAGAGTTAGTACCAAAAATTGGCATGCAATTCGAGACGGAAGAAGAAGCTTATCAATTTTACTTAATTTATGCCAAACATGTGGGCTTTGGAATAAAAAGAAGCAAAAGTCAAAAAGATAAATCTGGTAAATTGATTTGTAGGCTTTTTTGTTGTAGTGCTGAAGGTAAAATGATGTCAGATAAAAGAGATTTGTATGTAAGTGCTCCACGTTCAAAAACAAGATTTGGTTACGAGGCAAGAATGAAAGTTAATAGTGTGAAAACTGAAAATTTTCAAGTGATTCAATTTGTCGAGGATCACAATCACTACCTTTCAAGTCCTAATAAAACACATTTACATAAAAGTCATAGAAAGATACCTTCAGCTGTAGCAATGCAAATTGAAATGGCTAATGATGTGGGAATTTCACCAAAAGCATCCCATGATTTTATGGTGAGACAAGTAGGTGGGAGAAATAATGTTGGCTTTATTTCGGAAGATTACAAGGATTATTTAAGATCTAAAAGAACAAGAGACACGAAGGGAGATACAAGTGGCGTGTTAGAATATTTGTATAAAATGCAGGTTGAAGATCCTAATTTCTTTTATACCATTCAAGTGGATGAAGATGATTTGATAACTAATATATTTTGGTCAGACGCAAAGATGAGGAATGACTACTTAGACTTTGGTGATGTTGTTTGCTTCGATACTACTTA
This sequence comes from Erythroxylum longipes, assembly GCA_027563885.1. Lineage (NCBI taxonomy): Eukaryota > Viridiplantae > Streptophyta > Magnoliopsida > Malpighiales > Erythroxylaceae > Erythroxylum > Erythroxylum longipes. Next base: position 21,761,921 of record JAOQMS010000009.1, on the reverse strand, counting down.
CAAGAAGAATGGTGAGGGCTATCCACTTGCTTTGTTTGTCGGTGTGAACCATCATAAGCAAACAACAGTTTTTGATGTTGCACTCCTATATAATGAGACTGCTCTTACATTTGAGTGGTTGTTCAACACATTTGGTAGATCCATGTCTGAAAAAAAGCTTACAACTATTCTTAATGATCAGGATGCGACGATCACAAAGGCATTAGCTTTAAGATGGCCTAAAACTCATCATCTATTGTGTATCTGACATATTTATCAAAATGCTGCAATCCATTTGAGTAGTGTTTTTTCTCAGTTTAAAGAATTTTCACAGGATTTCAGCTCATACATATATAACTATGAAAAAGAAGAAGATTTTTCCAATGCATGGAATTAGATGCTGCAAAAATATGAACTTGAAGATAATGATTGGTTGAAATGTATGTTTTATATAAGGGAAAAATGGGCTTTGGCTTATGGACGTCAAATGTTTTATACAGACATGACCACCACCCAATGAAGTGAGAGCATAAATAGCATTGTAACAAGGTATGTGAGTTATCAATATAACTTATTACAATTTTTTAATCAATTCCAGAGGCTTATTGATGTCATCGATTTGATAAGATAAAAGCTTATTTTAGAAGTAATGTAAGCACTCCAACATTGTCAGCACCTGTTCAAATTTTAAAGCTTGCAACTATTGTCTACATGTCAAAAGTGTTTAAATGTTTTCAAGATCAATGGAATCATTCTCATGATTCTAGTTTTCGTCTTTGCTGTGAAGATGGTATGGTTGTAAAATATGAGATCCTCTTGTAAGGAAGAGCTATTCTAATATGGTCACTTATGATTCATCAAATGATGAAGTTCATTGTAGTTGTCAGAAGTTTGAATTTGCTGGCATTTTATGTTCTCATGTGTTGAAGGTTTTTAACTTGAAAAATATTTTAAGAATACTGAGTAAGTATATTTTGAAAAGATAGACACAAAAAGCAAAATTGTGGTACCTTGGTAGTAAAAACTCCACTATCAATGAAAGTGAAACGGATCCTAAAATGTTATCAAGTATAAGGTACAAAGAATTGCGTGCATTAAGCATGTGATTGGTTACAAGAGCAATTGAGGTAGAGACACTTCTAAACTTGTGAAAGATCAACTTCTCAATATGTTGAAGATGGTTGATGAAATATTGCAAGGTGAACAAATAGTTAATGAAGAGAACCTAATATCACAACATGAAGAGTTGACCTAACGTTTAAACACTGAAATGAATATGATAAATCAATTTGACGTTAATTTTGGTCAAAGGAATAACATTAGAGGTATGAAAATAAAGACAAAACCTATATCAAGTAAGAGATTGAAGGGTGGATTAGAGAAAAGTTCAAGGAAGCGAAAGAATGTAAAAAAATGCAAGACTTTAACAACTATGGCAGATTCGACACTCATCCCCATTTCCAATACTCAGGTTATATTTATGGTGATTTTATGTTTTCAAAGCTTTAATGTATATAATTTATATACTGATAAATCTTAAGTAATTTTTGCTTTAACTACTCTATTCAAGATTCTGAAGATGATTCCCAACATACCTGTATTATCTCCAGCATACAACATCCCATATTACATTAAAATCAGGTTAGCTTTGAGTAATTAATAATGTCGCATGCGTTGTGATACTTTTTTTGAACAAATTTTCCTTTTTTTTATGACAAATAGCAAATGCAGCCACTTTTTGTTTCAATGGATTTTACAAGTATGGTTTACAATGGAGACTGTAGACCACATTCTCAGGTTCTATTTCTAATATTGTCTTTTGGGCATAATGGTTTACTGAGTTCAAATTTGTATTTAAGAACCACTTGGTTATGACAAATACAAAATGTTGCCAATTGGTGTTTGTATGGATAACACAACTATGGTTTACACTCATTATCATTTTGGAACAAATCCTCAAGTATTATTTTTAATATTTTATTTTTATATTATTTGTAATATTTTTTTTCGTAATCTGTTATTGATTTTCGAATGATTTATCATGTTAGGTCATTTATACAGAAACAAGTAAACAAGTATTAGTGCTATTATCCTACCTTCAATGAGCATGACTGATTTACTTATGGTAATTTGAAGAAAGTTTTTGACTTAATATCAATTTTTATTAATAATTGCATTTCATGTTTATAATTGTATTAATTAATTAAAATGCGTGTTGATTAACAGGCACAACAAACATTTGGTTTTGAAAATTTGGGAGAATTAAACAATTTAGGAGTTGGTATTTCGAAGGAGAACTGTGGTTATTGTCTTCATGCTGAAAAGTTTTGTATTTGTAAAAGAGGAGTCAGATGTAAATTTAGGTGAAACCCAAATGTTGCTGTTAGCAGATTGAAGTTTTGCAATGTAATTCATTTACTGCAAAATGTTCAATAAACAACTTGTTCTTACATTTACTCAAATTGTTAAGAAAACAACAGTTGTTATATGTTACTGCAATGTAATTCATTAATTGCCAAAATGTTAAAAAAACATGTAATTTTTGGTTTGTAATTCTAGGATTTTGGAAGTTAAATGTGTTAAGACATGACCATCACTTAACTTGCACGCTCGTGCATAAAAGTCACGGTCGTGACTTAACATAAGTTAACTCATACATGGCCGCGCAAGTCAACATTGCATGTCGTGACTTAACATAAGTTAACTCATACATGGCCGCACAAGTCAACATTGCATGGCCGTGCATGAATTAACCAATGAATTGCACAGACGTGGATGAGTGGTTATATATATCTTCTCATCTGTTATGGCTTGGCCCTTTTATCACACATATTGGTGGACAAACACGTTTCTTCTATATTTTTTGAGAAAGAGAGTTAGTACATGATTTATTTTTGAGAAAGAGAGTTATTATATGATTTATTCGAAGCTGCCACTGGTATGAGAATGATACATAATTATTTTCATATCAAAGGAGTAACTGCTGATTTACCTCATGGCTCGATAGATAAATGTTTAGATTTCTACGATTAATTTTTAACTGGTATTACGGAATATCAAAAACTTATTACACAAAATCCTATTTTTTTAAAACGAGTTGAAGGAATAGGTTTTGTTAGTGCAGATGAAGCAATAAATTGAGGGTTATTTGGACCAATGCTACGAGCTTTTGGGGGGCAGTGGGATCTTCGTAAAGTTGATCATTATGAGTGTTTAGACAAATTTGATACAAAATCTAGTGGCAAAAAAAAGGTGATTAATTAGCTCATTATTTATTTCGAATTGGTGGAATGACAAAATCAATTAAAATTATTCAACATGCTCTGGAAAGAATTCCAGGGAAGGGGGGGTGAGCTATGAGAATTTAGAAAATAGGCATTTTAATCGACGAAGCGATGGAGAGTGGCATGTTATCAAACCAGTATCATATTTGGTTTATTTTATATTGCTTCTTATTTAAACTTATTAGTTTCTTCATTATTTGTAACATTTCTTTGCATATGCGGTTAGAAAATTTCTATTCTGTACGTTGAGCTTTTTCAAATAAATAAAGAGAAAATAAGTGGTGTTTTTTAAAGAACAATTGATATCTTTATTACGTTGGTTAAAACCTATTTGTTCTTGTTCATTCGTATCATAACAAGATGGACTTTACCTAGACTACGAATGGACCAACTATTAAATCTTGGATGGAAATTTCTTTGACCTATTGCTCCAAGAACGGAGGACTGTGTTGATTGTAAGAGGGGTAAATCTGCCTGCCCAATGGATTTGCTGAGTATTCGAGTCTATTTATGGCATGAAACAACTCGCAGCATGGGTCTAGCTTATTGATACTTTATAGAAAACCT
>JAOQMS010000009.1:21731519-21750689 GCA_027563885.1 Erythroxylum longipes | reverse complement strand
ATAAAATGTTCAATTTGTGTTCAATTTGGGTTGACTGTTAGGTTGGATATATTGATATATTTTTGAGACTAAAAAGATAGATTTTCTAAAACAAATTGAAAAGCAATTGTTTAACAAAAAAATAAAAAAATAATTTGGCTATGCTGCGTAAAACGTAGCAGCGCATGCGTTTAACGCATGTGCTAATGCTGCGCTAACGCAGAACGCTGCTGCGTAACGCAACGTTCTGCGTTTGAAGTTACGCAACGCAGCTAACGCTGCTGCATACGCAGCGTTTTTTAAAGAAAACGCTGACAACGCCTTCGGGAGTTATAAAAAGAATGCTGCAGGGTTTTAGGCGGGGATCGATTAACTTGTTTTTATTTGTTTTGGAAGTGGCGGCAGAAACGAAGACGAATGTGGGAGAGAAATAAATAGTTTTGGCAGGAACAGTGACGGGAGAGCAAGGAGAAAAATAAAAAGAACGCAGATGCAAAATAGAGGAGTAAGGCAGGCATGGAAGCTAAACAGAAGGAGAAATATGAAAGGCTAGGTTTCCGACACCGGTTCAATTGAGATATCGACGCTGAGTCACGGTTAAGCTATTTTTGTCATTTTAAAGTTGTGATTTCTTTTCGGATTGTTATGTTGTTGGAATTGATTTGGATGGTTTTAGGATAAATAATCTTAATATTTTATTTTGATTGTTTATATTGAACCTACTACTAAAATATCAATTGTAATCTGTAATTGTTACTTTTGATGTTTGAAGTAGCGTCTAACAATCGTTAATTGTTAGGAACAACATAACTTAGGTTTGAAAACCCGAACGTGTGAGGTTACTGCTTATATTGATCGTTTTCCAGTTAGTAATACGACTGCCAAATTGAATCTAGAGATCGTATCCTAGGTTATTTGGTAGTTAGGTTTAATTAATGATCGTATATTGATTAAATTCAACCTAAGGGAAAACCGAGATTTGTAGAGTGTTCTATTAGTCTCATATCAATAGTTCGAAAAGAATTGTAAAGACTTTAGAATGAAGGAATATGCTTGATTGTGATTAGGCCGAGATTGACCCTAGAATCGGACTTTACTCATAGTCAAGACTTTTTGCATTTTCGATTAATTGTTTTAATTTATTTCCGGTAGTTTACCTTTACTTTAATTTTTTAAATTGTTTGAAACCCAAAAACCCCCCATTTTCTTTCCTTCCATCAATTAATTTCATTACGAAAATTAACCGAACATTCCCTGTGGATTCGATCCCGACTTTCCGCAACTACAAATTTTAGAGTGCAGAGTCAGGTAAATTTTGCAGTGTACTCGACATGCGCTATTAGAGTCCTCAAGGAGATACTACGAATCATGATCCTTCAGTTCGATTTTCACCGGTAGCCATCAACCTCCCACTTAGTGCGTTGGTTTTTTGGTCACCGACACCAACTATATCTCAAGCTTCTTTCATGTTTACTGGCGACTTTGTAAAGCCTAGATCTGCAGACTTTTAGTACTTGGTATGAATGTTTTTTTCAAAATACCATTTTACATTCTCTCAAAAGTCCCATTCTCTCAACAAATTAATTTCAAACTCATGCTGTAGTGCATAGGGCTAATTGCCAATTTATTAAATTTGGTGGATGAAATCGCAAAAAAGTGTCCACTTCTATTTTCTCTTTTTTGCTTATTTTTCTCCTTTTTCACAGATCAAATCAAAGAACTTGTTCTTCAATAAATATGTTCTAGTTATATAATTATGAAATTTGTTTATATTTGATTGATTATATAATTAGAGTTTTCTTTTTTCTTCAATAGTACATATAAGAACAACTAGTCAGGAGATTTAATATTGAATCATATGTTTTAGTTGTATAATAAAGAGACATTTTTGGATTTTGGATTTTCATATCTAATTTTAAACATTCAGCTAGATTTGGTTAACCATTTTAATAATTTTAAGAAGATATCAAAGTTAATAGTAATAAAAACTTGAATAGAATAATAATTTAATTCATTTATTCTAGTTGATAGGATCTTGTTGTTAATTTCTCGCTCTAACCTACTTATCTCATTATTAGGAAAATAATTCTAAAATGTCCACTTACCATAGCATAATGATCTTTAGTGACTTTGAATTTATAATGTAGTCATATAAATAAATATCAATGTTTTGCATGCTTGCCCATGCTAGTTTACTACTTTATTCCTAATTGAAAATTTAAAATTGTTTATTAGAGAATAATAACAATCAATCAAAAATATATTAATCTTATAAAATGAAAGGGGTGAGGTGAAAATAAAGGCTTTATTTTATTTAACTTTTATTTGTCAAAGTTGGTCCTAGACAACTAATCATTTACTAAGTTAATTTTTTAAGGCTGTTTTCTTTGCGACTTATAAGTTAAAAGAGATAATGTCTGAGAATCATCAAGAGATCATTAATAAAGGAGTTGAGAATCATACAATAAAGAAATTCTCTAGTCCACCTCATGACGAAGACGAGCTTGCAGCTATGGACTCTAGTGATTGTGGTGCAACTAAAAGTAAGAAGCGTACTTCTCCTGTGTGGCTAGAGTTTACTTTGTTGACTGTGAAAGGTGTTGATAAGGCTGAGTATAAGCATTACAAAGGGAAGTTTTCTGCTAAAGGTATGAATGGGACTTCGTATCTGCGTGAGCATTTGATCAAGTATTGTCCAAAGAAACATTTAAGGCTTGTTGGAGGCCAGAAAACATTATTAATTGGGAGTGGGACTAAGTTTGATGGGAAAAAAACAATGCAAAGCTACAAATTTACCCAGGAATTCTCAAGAAGAGAGTTATTTAATATGATTGTAATGCATGAGTATCCTTTGTCTAAAGTTGATCACATTGGTTTTAGAAGGTTTGTAGTGAGTTTAAACAATGAATTCAGGATGATATCTCATAATGCATTGAGAAATGATATCCTAAAAATGTTTCTAAGTGAAAAATCAAACTTGAAAAAAATGTTGGAGGATTATAGGTCTAGGATTGCTATCACTACAGACATGTGGATAGCTTCCAACCAAAAGAAAGGATACATGATTGTGATCGGACACTTCATTGATGGAGATTGGGTTCTAAGAAATCGAATTCTAAGGTAATTAATTTTCTTAGATTTAACATGTTTCCTTCCTTATTGACAATATCAAGTTTTCTTAAGATGTTATATGCAAATACTTTGCTTAATCTTTATCTTAGTTACCATATATAGGTATAGTAATTTGCATGTTTAGTAATTAGTTCCTTTATACATGCTAAATATTAATTACTTAAAGAACCATTACGTGTTATGTATTTAAGTTGTAATAAACTTTTTATCATTTTATTTTATAGGTTTATATTTGTGGCAAGCCCACATACAAAGGAGACTTTATTGAAAATTTTAGAGGAGTGTTTATATGATTTTAGCATAGAAACCAAGATTTCTTTTTTTTTTAATGGATAATTGTAAAACAAATGATGCAATGATGAACCTTTTACATGAGAAGCTTGATGCCAATTCGATTATATTAAATGGAAAATTTTTGCATATGCGATGTAGTGCTCATATATTAAACTTGATTGTTAAGGATGGTTTGGATTTCATGGGTGAAGGGTTAGAAAGAATTCGTGATTGTATTTTATTTTGGGCATCAACTCCTAAAATGATAGAGAATTTTAAGGATGTAGCCAAGTTTTTGAAAGTTTCATCTTCTAAAAGTTAATTCTTGATTGTAAGACAAGAAGGAATTCTACTTATTTGATGCTTGAGACAGCTTTGCCGGTTGGAATGTTTGAATAATCGACTTAAGTTTACTTTGCCTAGTGATGAAGATTGGAAGTTGGCAAATATTATTTGTGACAAATTGAGAGTATTTTACAAGGTAAAAGAGCTTTTTTCTGGTAGAAAATACCCCAATGCGAAGTTGTTCTTTCGAAATGTTTGTTAAATAAAGTTGAAGTTAGTTAAGTGGATGTCGTCCTATTGTGATATTGTTTGAACTATGGCACTAAATATGGTCAAAAAGTATGATGAATATTGGCTTCATGTGAATAGAACACTAGCAATTGCTTCTATTTTGGACCCAAGAAATAAGAAAGATTGCATTGAGTTCTATTTTAGTGACATTTATGGAAGTAAAGGTAATATTGGGATTGAGAGGGTGAAGAACTTGCTTTATGAACTATTGTTAGAATATCAAGACAAACATGCTATGGATATAGGGAACTCTACAACATTTACTAATTCAGTTGTTTCATCGTCTTCATGTGAGGCTACCCATCTTGGAAAACATCATGCAGATTGTGGAGATAACAATAATTTTTCCATATATAAGAAATCAAAGAAAAAAAGGGTAAACTTAAGATATAAATTGGACCATTATGTGGAGGAAGATACAATGCCTGAAAATAACTATTTTGACATTTTGGCTTAGTGGAAGCAAGAATTCAAGTATCCAACACTGAAGATGATTGCTTGAGATATTTTGTCAATACTTGTTTCTACAGTTGCTTCAAAAAGTGCATTTAGCATGGGTGGTAAGGTTCTTAGTCCACATTGCTCAAGACTTTATGCTAGTACTGTTGAAGCATCGATATGCTTAGAAAATTAGATGCTTAAAGATTATTCAGGTAATATATATTTCCTTATTAATATTTGCAACATTTGTATTTGAAACTTCTTACCTGTACAATTTTCATATTGAATCTTCCTTACAGATTCTGCTTTATAAAGTTCATATGCGATTTCTTCTATCTTTGATGATACTGATGCAAGTGAAGAGGAACTGGGTGAAGTGATTGATTTGGTAATTCATTTTATTCCTCATCATTTATTCATTTTTACTTAAAATATTAAATTAACTTATAATTTGACTCTATTTGTTAACATATTTTATTTTCTTATAGGATGATAATAATGCAAATGATATGGAGATGGAGTTTTAAATGCTGTGGAGCTCACGAATAGACAATTTGAAGCTTTGAATATTTTTGTCTTTGTTCCAGTTCTTGATTGTGAAAAATATATGTTGTCTTTGCACTAGACATTATGATTTTTATTATTCCAATTTTATAGTTTTTTAAGACATACAAATCAAAATCTTGACTTATTATTATTAAAGTAATTTTTCTTTGGAGCATTTGTAAAAATCTACTCTTAATATTTTCTATTTAGAAATTATATTTTTATATGCTATACAACCCGATGGATATCCAAAAACTTAAACAATCCAATGGATTTGGATATGGGTAGGAAATCGTAAAACCAGATGGATTTTAAATGGATAATGGATTGAGTCATAAAAAATGGATATGGATATAGGTAGAGTAATACCTGAATTGAACCCTATCCATTGCCATTCCTACCATTAGATCATCAAAAGAAAACATAGATAAGTCTTAGATTCCTCTATTGCAGCAACTATATGATCAAATTTTGGAGTTAAAGTCCTTAAAACCTTTGCAACAATAGTTTGTTCAAAGCACTTCTCATTATATATCCCAATCTAACTTACAATGGCTGACACCTATGAGAGGAAATCTTGGACATACTTTCTTTGCTTCATTAAGGCAATCTCAAAGTTACGACGGAGGAGCTAAAGCTTCACTACAACTACTTTTGAATCTCCCTGAAATTCTTTCTTCATACTATCCCATGCCTCTTTGGGGGTATTTACTGCAACTATTCTGGATAAAATGGTATCGTGCACTGCTTGTTAGATGAAGAAGAGAGGTTTTGAATCCTTTTTCTTTTTTCTCGCTACTGAGCTTCATCATCTGGATTATGGTAGCATGCTCAACCAAGTCCCACAACTCTTGTGACTTAAACAATGTCTTCATCTTGACGCTCCAGAATTCATGTTTTTCTCCACTGAAGATTGGAATCAATGGTTGTGATACTGAGATTGTATTTGCTTCTATACTTGTAAATGTCTCAATATGTTTCTCTTGGTCACCCATTTAAGAGATCGAACCATGCTCTGATACCACAATTGTTGGGAAAATTTTTGATTTAACCTGAGTTTTAAAGAAAACAAAGACGTAGAACAGGGGATATAAGTGTTGGAATTAAGGACAATTCTTTTGTTTCTATTAAGATAAAAGTAGTTAAAATTGTTGAGATTTTTTAGGAGATTTTTAGGCTAATAATTATCTTTTATCTCAAGTAGTTAAGATAAGAATTATCTTTTATCTCAAGTAGTTAAGATTCATATGTAGCTTGTACTCCCTTTTTAAAGGCTCTAAACTATTCCAATAATGCATCTATTTTGCTTCCAATTTTCTTTCGTGCTCTGTCAAAATCGCCAACAAAATTGGTATTAGAGCTAGGTTCCTTTAGAACTGGAAATTATTTCTAGTCGATTTCACATGCAAGCATGGTTGCCAACATAGGTGTTAATGTTTCTCAGCCACAAATTCTGTTGTTCAAAGGAGACTCGTACAAATTTTGGAGCATCAAGATGAAGACACTGTTTCAATCTTAAGATCTCTGGAATTATATTAAAACAGGTTATGAAGAAAACGAAAAAGATGAGACTTGCAACAAAGAGCATCATAAGCAAAATGCCAAAGCACTCTTCTTCATCCAGCAGGTAGTAGATGAGTCAATTTTTTCAAGGGTAGCAGTAGCTACCATGACCAAGCAAGCATAAGCCCCACTCAAAATTGAATATCAAGGTTCCTCTAAGGTAATCGCTGTCAAATTGCGATCACTAAGGCATGATTTTGAAATTTCCTTCATGAAAAATAACGAATCTGTGCAAGTTTTTTATCAAGAGTTTCATCTGTTGTAGGACAAATGAGATCTTGTGGAGATCAAATATCAGACGAAATAGTGGTTGCTAAAGTTCTAAGAAGCTTTCCATCCAAGTTCGATCATGTGGTGGCTGCAATTGAAGAATCAAAAGATGTATCCACTTTTTCATTTCAATGTTTAAATGAAGGGGAAGTATTGGAATTAAAGATAATTCTCACGTTTCCATTAAGATAGAAGTAGTCAAAGTAGTTGAGATTTTTTAAAAGATTTTTAGGCTAAGAATTATCTTTTATCTTAAGTAGTTAACATAAGAATTATCTTTTATCTCAAGCAATTAAGATTCATACTTAGCTTATACTGCTTATTTAAAGGCTCTAAATTATTCCAATAATGCATCAATTTTGCTTCCAATTTCTTTCTTGCTCTGTCAAAATCTCCAACAGTAATGACATTGAATTTTGTAGCATTTATTTTGATCAAGGGACTGCCTATATATAGGCATTACAGTAGAAAAAATAATTTCAACTTTTTACTCAACAACCCAAAGTGTAAAAGAAGTGGTAAAAGAAATGTGCAGTGACTCAACAATTAAAGAGAAAAAATAGGAATGCTAGCAGCAGTAGTAGGTAGGTGTCGCTTTGACTAAATTCATGTAAGTTTTGGATCACTTTCCAACAATTGGCACTCTCCATTTGGAAGGTCCTGCACAGGATTGTTATCAAAAATGGGTAAGGAATAAAGGTGAATCATAGGACTTAAAATGGAAAGGATTTACGGAGGCACTGAAGGAGCCTGTTGAATCTTCAACGATCCCATTAGAGATTTTAAGGACTGTGCCAAGAGGGAATGATGCAAGAGTACTGTCATCAGTTCGATACATACTCCAACAAGTTGATGATAAAATTTTAATCATTAATTTGGTGGACTAGCATAATAAACAATAAACCTCGATTAATCGGATATCAAGATAATTGGGCTTGGTAATTCTCTCTAACATATCATTGGGCCTGTGTTCATGGGCTTGCCATGATGGGTAGGCTTGGCCCATGGTTTGTAATGCACAGGAAGTCCCACTGCTAGCCAACCTTAAATACAGTCGCCCCATTGAGAACTATATGATCTTTTTAATCAGGGTTTAGAATAGTAGTAGTAAATCCTATGCGTCTCTGCCACTTCGCCTCACAGAAAACAACAATGGACTCAATTATTCCTCAATTTCCAAGTATTTGTCCATTCAATTTATGAATCTAGTATGTTGCAATTCTAGGGTTAGATTAATTGTATTGATTAATCATGATATTAATCAATAATTCCGTTTAATTATTCTTTCAATTGGTATCAGAGCCAGTTTAACCCTATTTATGGCTGCTAATTTTGGGTAATTTTTGAGATATTTATTGTCATCGATTTTGGGGGTTTTTTAGTTTTGTGTGTTGTTTTCTTTAGAATCTATTTTGTTGTTATTGATTTGTTTCGATTTAGTGTTAAATCATGTGGTAAGTATGTTGAATTCTCTGTTTGTTCTTTAAAAACCAGAACTCAAACCAAACCGAATCGTCCCTTTTCGAAAACCGTCCCTCTTTGATTTTTTCGAAACTTTTCAGTAGCTTTTTCGTGAAATTGATTGAGAGCTTTGATAGATCGTTAAATTGTAAATCCAATGACACCAATTTCATTCAAAACCAATCAAAATTGAGCGAGTTACAGATGGTTTTTTATTTGGGTGGCGAACCGGGTCGAACGACCCGGATTATTGGTTTTTGGGTGGAGAAGATGAAGCCCGACCTGCCAGACTCTTCCACACACCAATGGTGGCACGTGTAGGCGCTTTTAACTTCATCCCTTGGCCGTTTTGTCCTAAATTTTTCCAGATTGTTCCATTTGCCCAGTTCTAATTTGTGGTATTTTTTTGGAATTTTTGGAATAATAGAAATATTTATTTTATTTTTCCTAAATTTTAATATTAATAAATATATATTGTACTCTCTGAATTTTATGTTGAAAATTTTTATACTTGTTTGTTGTATGTTTTGGGCTTGTGGGGTCTTATGTACTTTTAGTGGTATTATATTTTGCACCAAAATTAATTTTGGATGTAGTTTATGCATATAATATTAGATTACATGATTAATATGGTTAATTTTGTAATTGTGGTGCTAACCGAAACCTATGGGGCAATCTTGTAATCTATTATTGGACTATTGTCAGTTATTTTGTGTAATTGTGTGCTTGCCTATCGTGAGACGAATTATCACAAAATGCTATTGTGATGTTGTTATTGGGCATACATTAGATATTATGTTAATGATGCACTTACCCTATCGGTTTGTCTTTATCAATATGGTTTCTAAAGCTTTGTTTAATTCATTAAATTATGTATTTGAGTTTTCAGTATCCCATCGATATTAGCTTTAGGGCATAATTTAATGTTCTGGGTGATCTGTGTTGTAATTCGGGACCCTTAGGCAGGATTGCAACTGCATGAGAACCTAGCTGTGTTGTTTGCCCAATTTTGCTAGTTGTTGATACATTTGCTAAATCTCCCTACATTGTATCAATTTCCAACTTTGAATTCTTTGATTAAGCTAAATGGGACCAATTATGAGGACTGGCTTGAATCCTTGAATTTGTTTTTGGCTGTTTCAAATGCTAATGTTGCTCTCCTTGAGCTGATGTTGCTCTCCTTGAGCTGATGTTGCTCTCCTTGAGGATGAGCCTGCACAACCTACTGCTGAGTCTTCCGCTGCAGATAAAGCTAAATATGATAAGTGGGTACATTCTAACAAGGTCTTTCTGATGACCATCAAGTACACAATGGAGAAGACTATCAAAGAAAGAATCACTGAAACTGATATTGCCAAAAATTATCTCAAGGCTATTGGTGAAAAATTCTAGAAGTTTGATAAGACTGAAAAATCCAATCTCTTGTCTTCTCTGTCTAAGACCAAGTATGATGGTGTGGGTGGTTTTCGTGAGCATGTAATGAAGCTTGTGAACTGGTATAACAAGTTGAAGTCTATGAAAGTTGTACTGGGAGAGGATTATCTGATCTGGAAAGTGTTTGAATCTCTTCCATCTAAGTTTGATGTTATCAAGACAACTTACCATGCTTAGAAAGATGAATGGAGCATTGATGAATTGATTTCCATCCTTATTCAAGAGGAACATACTATTAAGAAGGGAAAGTCCCACAGTATTCACCACACTTCTCACAAGAGTGGTGAGAAGAAGAAATTTCATAGAAACAAACAGGGTTAGCCTCAATTTAAGAAGAAGAGGAATGATAAACCTAAATTACCTTCTGGGCTTGGTGAGAGTTCTAGTGCTAAGCCCAAGCCTGTTTTTAATGGAAAATGCAACTTTTGTCATGAACATGGGTATAGGCAGCGTGACTATGAAAAGTTTCAGAATTGGTTGGCAAAGAAGAAAGGTATACCTCAACTCTTTGTCTTGTTGATGTTCCTCCTAGTTCATGGTAGTTAGACACTGGTGCCACTATTCATGTAACGAACTCATTACAGAAGTTCAAAAGCAGGCGGAGGCCAAATAAAGGGAAGTTGATGGTGTAACTAGGAGATGGATCTAATGTTAATGTTGAGCACATAAGAGCAGTTTCCTTGAAGTTGAGTACTGGACATGATTTGCTTTTGAAAGATACTATTTATATTCCTTCTATGTGAAGGAATTTGATTTCAGTTTCTGTTTTACACAGTTGTGGATACATTTTCCATATAAACAATAATGGTATTGTTTTGTACTATGGTTCTACTTTTGTTGGTTCTGCAATTATGCGTGATGGATTGTTTATGCTAATTACTAATTCTTCTTGTTTTGACCGACCACATGATGATGTTAATGTAATTGTTGGAAAGAAACGTGGGAGAGTTACTAAAAAATCTTCTATGTTGTGGCATAAATGGTTAGGACATATCTCTACGGAGAGAATGGAGAGATTGATTAAGGAAACTATTTTACATGATTTGGATTTCTCTGATTTTGACACTTATATTGATTGCATAAAAGGGAAGTTTACAACTAAAGTAAGAAAGGAGAAAATGACTAGGAAGGAGGAACCACTACAGATAATTCACATAGACATTTGTGGACCTATTACTCCTATTTCCATGGGAGGCTATAGATACTTCATCACCTTCATTGATGATTTTTCTTGATATGGTTAGATTGAATTGTTGCATGAGAAATCTGAATCCTTGGACGCTTTTAAATCACTGAAAAATGTTATTGAATTGAAACTTGGGAAGTAGATTAAATATGTAAGATCTGATAGAGGTGATGAGTATTATGGTCGATATGATGAAACTGGTAGAAACCCTGGCCCTTTTGCTAAATACTTACAGGATTATGGAATTGAAGCGCAATATACCATGCCTGGCACTCCTCAACAAGATGGGATTGCAGAGAGACGAAATTGTACTTTTATGAACATGGTTAGGTGCATGCTAAGTCACTCCACCTTACCAGAGTTCTTGTGGGGAGATACTTTGAGGACTACTATTTATGTTCTCAATCGTGTGCCTAGTAAATGATATTAATCAATACAATTAATCTACCCTAGAATTGCAACATACTAGATTCATGAATTGAATGAACAAATACCTGGAAATTAAGGAATAATTGAGTTCAATATTGTTTTTATGAAGTGAAGTGGCAGAGACGCAGAGGATTGCTGTTTATGTTCTCAATCATGTGCCTAGTAAATCTATACCAAAGACTCCTTTTGAGCTTATATCAGGAAAGAAGCCCAGTTTGAAGCATTTCCGTGTTTGGGGTTGTAAGGCTGAGGTAAGGATTTATAATCCTCAGCTGAAGAAGCTTGATCCTAGAACTATTTCAGGTTACTTTATTGGTTATTGTACTGGCTCAAGAGGTTCAAGATTATATTGTCCTAATTACACTACTAGAGTCATTGAATCAGATCGGGCTGTCTATTTTGAAGGAGAAACATAATGAAAGACATGAGTCTCGTGTTGTTGATTTTAGAGAGGATCGTGTTGTTGTTCCCACACCTGTTATATTTCATCCTGAGGTAATTCAGTCTCCTCTGATTCATGAGGATGTTGTTGATCCAGTAAATGATGTTAAAATTCCTCAACAAGTTGGCATTGATACTCAAGTCCCAGACGTGGTTGTAGTTCCACCTAGGAGATGTAAAAGGATTCCTAGATCTACTGAGTCTTCTAAATTTCGAGACTATTATGTTTACTTGGAGGAGCATGAATTCAATTTAGTTGAAGACTCATATCCTATTTCATTTCAGGATGCCATTTCTTGTCCTTGTAGTTCACAATAGTTGGCATCCATAGAAGATGAGTTGGCTTCTAAGAGTATGAATGGCGTTTGGGATTTGGTAGAATTACCCAGTTATTGTAAAACTGTTGGGTGTAAATGGGTCTTTAAGACTAAACGTGATGTTAAAGGTGAGATAGAAAGGAACAAAGCCAGACTTGTTACAAAGGGGCATAACCAGAGGGAAGGTATAGACTATAGTGAGACTTTTTCTTCGATCTCAACTAAAGATTCATTACGTATTGTGATGAATGTGGTTGCTCATTTTGATTTGGAGCTCCATCAAATGAATGTGAAAACTGCTTTCTTAATTGGTGATTTGTATGAAGATGTATTCATGAATCAGCCTACTGGTTTTGTTGAGAAAGGTAAGGAACACATGGTATGTAAATTGAGAAAATCCATTTATGTGCTAAAACAAGCCTCCAAACAATGGTATTTGAAGTTTGACCAAATAGTTTGCTCCCTTGGCTTCAAAGAAAATGTTGTTGATCAATGCATTTACTTGAAAAGTAGTGGGAGAAAGTTCATTATTCTTGTCTTATATGTTAATGATATTCTTTTAGCCAGTAATGATCTGGATTTTCTTTTTGAGACTAAACAAATGTTGATGACTCTTTTTGATATGAAAGATCTTGGCAATGCTTCTTTTATTCTGGGCATTGAAATTCACTGTGATAGATCTCGCAGTGTTCTTGGTTTGTCTCAGAAAAGGTATATTGAAAGGATCTTGAATAGATTCAATATGAAGACTTGTAATCCTTACAGTGCACCCATCCAAAAGGGTGACAAACTCTCGAATAGCCAGTGTCCTCAAAATGATAAAGATAAGTCAGAGATGTGAAAGGTCCCATATGCTTTTGCTGTTGGTAGTCTTATGTATGCTCAAGTTTGTACACATCCTAATACTGCTTTTGTTATTGGTGTACTTGGGAGATACTTGAGCAACCATGGTGTGAGCCATTGCCAAGCTGTGAAACGAGTTCTGAGGTATCTACAAAGTACTAAAGATCATATGCTGACTTACAGGATGTCTGATTACCTTGAGGTGATAGGTTATTCTGATTCTGATTATGGTGGCTGCCCTGATGATCACAAATCTACATCAGGATATATCTTTATGCTTTCTGGAGGAGTTGTATCTTGGAAAAGTGTTAAACAAACACTTACAACAATTTCAACTATAGAGGCAGAGTATGTGGCCTGTTACGAAGCAACTCGACAGGCAATATGGTTGAAGAATTTCACTTCTGAGCTTTATCTTATGGATACTATTTCCAGACCTGTAACCATATATTGTGATAACTCTGCTGTGGTGGGCTTCTCTCAAATATGTAAGAACTCCAAGCGTTTGAAGCATTTTGATACAAAGTATATGTTTGTTTGAGAGAAGGTTAAGGAGTTTCAGACCCGTATAGAGCATATATCCACCGATCTTATGGTGGCAGATCCTTTAACTAAAGGCTTGATTGTTAAGGCTTTTATGAATCATGTAACCCCTATGGATCTATTTAGATCTTTTGATGCCTTGGATTAGTGGGAGTCTGCCTTTTATGTCATTTTTGATAGCAACATTGTATTTGACTATTTTGTTATTTAGTCTAGAGATTTTTGCTTATAATTGTTGCTATTATTGTTATTGTTATATACTTTATTAATATACTGTGCAAATATATTTAAATGTTTGTATATATATATGGAATTTTGTTGGAGACATTTTATACCCAGTTTCACTTTGTTGTTCTGAGATATTTTGTTAAATCTCAATTGGCATCTTGGATGGATGCATAGGCCATTTTGTTTGGAATTGATAAACAAATCACCATTTTGTGTGCATTTCCTTATGACACATTCTGTTTAGGTCATTGAGGTATGAGTATCTTGCATATATGCTATCACTACTCCTATCGAGTCTGATTTCTATACTGTTGAGATACTTGCAACCTCATTATGGACTTATAATTGAGAGATTGTTAGCTTTACTTTGACATCCTATTGTGGCCACATATTGTTAAATTAATCTGGGGATTTGTTTCTGTTATTCATTGATGTTGGTTATGCTGTCCAAGCAGGAGAATGATAGAATTTTAATCATTAATTTGGTGGACTAGCATAATGCACAATAAACCCCGATTAATTGGATGTCAAGATAATTAGGCTTGGTAATTCTCTCTAACGTGTCATTGGGCCTGTGTTTATGGGCTTGCTATGATGGGTAGGCTTGGCCCATGGTTTGCAATGCACAGGAAGCCCTACTGCTAGCCAACGTTAAATACAGTCGCCCTATTGAGAACTGTACAGTTTTTTTAATCAGGGTTTGGAATAGCAATAGTAAATCCTTTGCGTCTCTGCCACTTCGCTTCACAAAAAACAACAATGGACTCAATTATTCCTCAATTTCCAGGTATTTGTTCATTCAATTAATGAATCTAGTATGTTGCAACTCTAGGGTTAGATTAATTGTATTGATTAACCATGATATTAATCAATAATTTTGTTCAATTATTCTTTCAGTTGACACTCTTTTGGGAATACATAATAAGGTTTTGTTTTCTGAAAGGGATTTAACTTGAACTAGGGCTTATGGTGAAATTATTGGACATACAAAGCCTCTAACAAGATTACTCCATTGCAAGGAAGCAAGAAGCCGTAGCAGCAGTGAATTTGTCCTTATTCCGTCAAAAGTAGCGTACAAAGGAGTAGTGGGAATAAGACCTCCTAACAATGGATCTTAGGAACCAACTCAACTATCTTATCAAATGAAAAGAATAGGTAGTAAGGGCTTATTACCATTACATAGTCTTCTGGGAAACACATCAAGAGCGAGTATGGCAGAAGGGATATAACAACTGAGAGAAATTAATAGTAATGAATTTGACGGAAAGAAGGCCAAGGGTCTTTGTTTTTGGTCAGATGTATGTTATACACCCGACCATAAGTGCCAAAAGAAACAATTCAATTTCTTTATGATAGAAGAGGAGGAGAGGCTCAAAGATAAGGGGAAACAATGAGTTCAGAGGAGGAAAGAAACCTCCAACTTTGAACTTGTCCTTCCAGATCATATGACTGGACTAGAGTTTGAAGAAGATTACAAGCAAATAAAGATCGAAGAACAACATCAACAAAGACCTAAATAGATCTTGGTTGACAGTGAAAGCACAAACAAATTTATTGACAAAAATATAACCTGAAGGTGCGTAAGCAAATTAAAAGAGATTTATCTATTTTACGTAACTATAGGGGGAGGGCTTAAGCTGAAATGCCACCGATGTTACCACGAGCTGAAATTCACGACATATGTGTAAATGTAATCTTTAACAATTCTAAGCGATATTTCAAGCCTGGAATTCACCCTAGAACATCTATGACACAATTAATTCAACGCCTTCAAACCTTAAGAGTTATGCTAAAAGAAAAGAGAGAAATACTAACCTTGATCTATACTTGTGTAATCTCTTATTGTTCGCAAATACCTTCTTTACGTAAAAGCTTTATCCACTCTCACCTTCTTTCTTTTCTTTGTTCTTTTCAATAGTGTAAGAATGTATGTATTTTGATATCTATTAAACTTACTTGACTGAAGGGAGATGGAAGGGTCTTATTAATTAACCCTGATGATTCTAATTTTCTTTACAACCCCAATAACCATTATTTTGGTTCTACTTCATATTATAATCAAATAAAGTAATATGGGCCACACTTATGATTATTAAATTAATCTAACAATCTCCCACTTGACCCATGTTACGAATTGACGATCCAACATCACAAGTGTGCACAATATATTGAATCTTTCAAGCCATCAAACTTGAATGAATTGAAATAATGGGACCATGATGGTTACAATTCACGTAACGATGTGATTCCTTCCATATATCACACATTCATCTCAACTCAAAATAACTGTAATTGAGAAACATTGTAATTCTCAACTTTAATATTTTCTCAAAACATAATTTGTCATCATAATAAAGCAATACATGTACACAAAATCATGTGACAACAAACCAATAATAAAAAACATAACATTAATTGAATTTATAAATGTCAAAACAATAATAACAAATGTCCAAATATATTTACATACATAACATGATCTCATGCTAACAAGGACTTATCTATGATACTTATCCTTTTAACATGGCCAATAAATGTTTTAGGTGATAGTCCTTTAATTAACGGATCTACTACCATTAGATCAGTTCCAATATGCTCAATTGATACTTTTGTTTTTGCACTTCTTCTTTGACTGATAAGTATTTCAAATCCATGTGTTTAGCACCCTTAGGATACTTGTCATTTTTATAGAAGAAGACAACTGCAAAATTATCATAATAAATTCTTAGCATTCTAGCTATACTGTCAACAATACGTAGCCCTAAGACAAAGTTTCACAAACACAATGCTTGAATAGTGACCTTAAAGCATGCCACAAATTTGGCCTCCATAGTGGAAGTAGCAATGACAGACTGTTTTTCACTCTTCCAAGAAATTGCCCTCCTGCTAATTGGAATAGATAACTAAAGGTATATTTCCTTGAGTCTACACAACCAACATAGTTTGAATCTGAATAACCGAATACTTCTTAGTGATCTGATTTTCTATATGTGAGTATGTAATCTTTAGTACCTTGTAAATATCTAAAAACTTTCTTTGCAAATTTTCAATGGTCCAATCCAGGATTACTTTGACATCGACCTAACATTCCAACAGTAAAACTGATATCTAGTCGAGTGCAAGTTTTCATATACATCAGACTCCCAATTACAGAGGCATAGGTAATAGATTCCATTTCCTTTCGTTCTAAATCATTCTTGGGACACTGCATTTTACTAAATTTATCTACTTTCTGAATTGAAACTACCTCTGTTGAGCTTTTTTTCATCTTAAATCTCTTCAATACTTTATTGATATATCCTTTCTGAGACAACCTTAATAATCCTTGTGTCCTGTCACGAAATATTTCTATTCCAACCACATAGGATGCCTCACTCATATCTTTCATTGCAAAGTTATTAGAGAGAAATTTCTTTACATTATGTAACGAGCCCAAATCATTTATAGCCAAAAGAATATCGTCAACATAAAGTACCAAAATATTGAACTTGCTCCCACTAACCTTTATATAGATACACCTTTCAACTGTGTTTTCTATAAAACCATAAGAGGTAATGGTATCATTGAACTTAAGATACCACTGTTGGGAAGCTTGTTTCAAACCATATATTGACTTCTTTAATTTACAAACCATATTTTCCTTTTTTGCAATCATAAAACCTTCCGGTTGGTCCATATAAACTTCTTTTTCTAAGTCACCATTTAGAAAATCAATCCTTACATCCAATTGGTGAAGCATTATGCCATAAAAATTCTTAAAGAGTCCTTTGAAATTAAAGAGAATGTCTCTTTAAAGTCAATGCCATCCTTTTGAGTATAACCTTTGGCTACATGTCTGGTTTGTACCTTTCAATAAATATTACCTTTCGAGTCCCTTTTGGTCTCAAAGACCTATTTACAGCCCACTTTCTTTGAGCCTTTAGGTAACTCA
Organism: Erythroxylum longipes; assembly: GCA_027563885.1. Lineage (NCBI taxonomy): Eukaryota > Viridiplantae > Streptophyta > Magnoliopsida > Malpighiales > Erythroxylaceae > Erythroxylum > Erythroxylum longipes. Next base: position 21,733,096 of record JAOQMS010000009.1, on the reverse strand, counting down.
ACTACTTCCCAGACTTGATTATCATCTATAGATTTGAACTCTTCTTTCATAGTATGAGACTGGATCCTTATCAATGCTCAAGTCACACTCATGCTAAAGTGAATACACCACATAGTCATCTGATATAGTTGGTCTTTTCTCCCTTATAGAACTTTGCAATATTATTTCTTATAGTATCACTTTACAATTTGTGACTTGCACATTATTTACTAGTTCATTATTGACATTCTCTTCTTGTGGGGTTGGAATATTAACTTGTTGTTCCGATATATTGCGTGACTGTGATACAACAAAAGGAATAATAACTTGAGAAGAGATGTTGGGTGAAGGATTTTCCACTTGAATCTCTTAAATATCCACCTTTCTTGGTTCCCCACTCCCACTTATTTTCCCATTTTCAATGAACCTGGCATGACTAGACTCAACTATTCTTGTACCATAGTTAGGACAATAAAATATGTACCCTTTGGAATTTTCTGGATAACTGATGAAGTAACCACTAATGGTTTTTGCATCAAGTGTAATAACCCATTTCTCCATACTTAGGGTTATAACATAAGACTATTACACATTAGAAATAGTATTGAGAAATTAGGAAATGCATTTCATACTCATGCATAGCATTAGCATACACACATGTGAATTATGATTTTTGTACACATTACAAAGACTGTTTATGCACTCAATTGACATATTCTGGGGTATAAACGATTTTAAATGATCATAATGTGAATTGTGAATTTTTTATGTCTTGAAAATTGGTTGATGAACCATAATTGGTGATTTAGAATTTATTTGTTATAATTGAGAGATTTATCAATTTATGTGTATTTTTGGACTAAGAAAAATGTCAAATAGCAAGACAAATTGACAAGTGGTAGTAGAAATAAATGAAAAGTGACATTAGGATTTATTGACAAGTGGTATAGAAAATAAAGTGACAAATGGACTGATTATTAAGAGTTATATGGTAGTTTAAGTAAAGATATTAGTAGCATAATCTTTTATATGGTAATGTTATGACACTTACCAAGTATTTACTCATTAAGCATTAAACGCACGACATTTTCATCTTTGCAAGACCATCTTTATCTTGTCTTTCACTTTTGCTAAATGCTCTATTCATTTTGTTGGATCCCGATTTTTCTTAGGATTTATTTTGTTAAATTATCAAGCATGAAAATAAATTAGAATTTATGAATTAGAAATTTTTGGAGCTTAATATGGTATATTATGAATTTTATATGGTGGTATGAATTAAAAAGAAAAAAAATAAATAAAGTGAAGGAGTTAGTAGGAAATTGCTTTTATAAGGAAGGGCAAAATTGGAAAATAAAAAAATGTCTTAAGTTAATAAGACAAAGAAGAGAGGATTCGTGTGTGTTAAGGAAAGAAAAGAAGGAGAGAGTCGTGGAAGAATCTAGAAAGAGAGAAGGTGAAACCGAAGCAAGGAGAAAGAAGAAGAAAAGAGCAAGGAAAAAAGACAGAAGGAAGATTTTTAGCTGAGTTTTCTTGTTAGGTAAACCTTATTACTCTTTAGTTTTGATAGAAGAAGGAAGTGGAGAAACTAGGTTTTT
>JAOQMS010000009.1:21690607-21708577 GCA_027563885.1 Erythroxylum longipes | reverse complement strand
TAATTGAATATGACAGTTGTATTACTTTTGAGAAACAAAAATGATTGTATTTTGTAAATTGAAATGGGCCCAAGTGGTTAATAAAAGCAATAAAAGTTGTTGTTGCTTTTATTTGTGTTTATATCAAATGGCAAATGGTTATAAAACAAAGTGAACGTTTTAGTTACTGATTTTCTATACTTTATGTTTGTTGTTTCAAAAAAAAATGTATACCGAGGTTTAAGTGTTAAGTGATGTGACACGCCACTCTCGCGGGGTGCGGATTCAGATATCACTATCGATATCGAGTTCGAGTCCAGCGGGAGTGGGGTGTTACACCGATGCAGTCGTATGTACCTCAAATGGAAGATCAAACTCTAGTAGCTTCAACACAGGTTCAGCTAAGATAGTGGCTTTAAGTATTTTGAATGCTTCCTGACATGCACCTAACCAACACCACTCTTGCTTCTTCTTTAGCAAGTTCATCAATGGCATCGTTTTCTTCGAGTATCCCACTATAAACGGTCTATAGTAGTTCGCCAGTATAAGAAAACTTCACATTTCTCGCACTATTGTGGGAACCTGCTACTCAACTATCACCTTCATGTCTTTTTGATCCATCCTAACCTGACCCTTCCTCACCAAGTAACCCAAGAATCTGATCTCTAACTGTGCAAACTCACACTTCTCCATCTTCACATAGAACTTGTGTTGCATCAGTCACTCGAACACTTTCCTCAAGCGCTCCGTATGTTTAGCCATATCTAGTACACCACGATGTTATTGAGATACACAATCATGACCTCATCAAGGAAACCGTACAACACATCATTCATCAAGTTACAAAATGTCGCAAGGGCGTTAGTCAATCCGAACGGCATGACTAAAAATTTGTACGATCCATACCGAGTCACACACGTTGTCTTTTTCTCATCACCCTCGGCTATCTGCACTTACTAATACCCACTCCGATGATCCAGCTTCGTGAAAACTACCGCCCTCGACAATCTGTCCATCATATTTTAAACTAAGGGAATAGGATATTTGTTTTGGATTGTTACGTTGTTCAATGCTTGATAGTCCACATACATCTGAAGTGTTCCATCTTACTTCTTTTGGAACAGTACCGGGGCACCATATGGGGCTTTAAACGACTGGATGAACCCTACCTCCAACAGTTCATCAAGTTGCTTTCAAAGCTCCCTTAACTCCAACGGGGACATCCTATATGGGGCGCGTGCAGGTGGGATTGCTCCAGGAACCAACTCAATCCTGTGATCTATCTCTCGATAAGCGGAAAGAGTTTTTAACAACTCTTTCGGTATCCCATCCCAAAACTCCCTAAAAAACTTTCAATTGCTTCAGGGACTTCCACCATATAGTCCTCACTGATCTCCAACAAGGCAGCGAGATAGGTCTCTAATCCTTTCTTTGACCCTTTCTCGATGCTAATGGCCTACACATATGCTGCCATCATTATATCATCCATCGTTCCACCGTCGAATCTACAACAGTTAACAAAGAAGGAACTTTTGTCTTGCATGATCATCATACCTTCCAAGCTTGGATACAACACCACCTTTGCTCCCTTCAAGAAATCAATCCCCAGTAGTAAATCGAAGTCTTCAAATGGTATGATCATGCAATTGAACTTGGCATGCCAACTCCCTACATTCACTGGGACGTTGTAAGCAGCTCCTACCATAGCTTATGCCTTACTTATACGGACTTTTATCCTTCTCTAGGACTTCGACACTTTGAGCCCCAACTTACGCACCATCCTTTCTGTCATGAATGAGCGCGTTGCACCAGTATCTATCATCGCGGTCACCTCTTTCCCATTGACATGTAATCTTACACACACTAACTTGTCAAAAGGGTTAGACTCACTTTTAACCGTGTTCAACAAGGCGATCAAATTCAAAGCCGCCTATGAATCCTCCTCTTCTTCTTCGGCGATCAACACATTCAACTTCTCCTTCCTTGGACATTCTCTCACAAAATGTGGGTCGCTGCATAGGTAACAAGCAACTTTGCCCTTCTTAGAGGACGTCTCCCTACTATTGAACCACTATTTTGCTTACCTTTTCCGTTGAAGTCTCCCTTCTTGGATTTTTTCTTCTTTTTTCCCTTGCTCTTCTCCTATTGAGTTAGGTCTTTTCCCTTGGAAGAATTTGAGGGCCCGCCTTAGTTTCTTTCATCACCTGAAAGTGTACCAAAGCATCAACAATCATGATTACACTAACCATACCCTTCACATTTTGCCTTCGCAACTCCATTTCCACCCATGGTTATAATCTTGACAAAAAGTTGAAGAGTTTGTCAACGTTTGAGTTATTATTCATAGTTGTTATTTGCATTATGTTTTATGGTTTAATTTGTTATGTATTTAGTGTTAATTTGAGTGCTGAGTGTGTATTTATGTTTTAATTGTGTGAGTTTATGTGTTTCAGTGTTTTTATGGGTTAGTATGAGTCTTTGAGCTTAAATGTTATGTTTTTGAGGTACCTTGATATGTTTGTTAGTGTTTCAGGGTAAATGGAAAAGAACAGAGAAGTTTTGAAGAGTTTTGGGCCAAAACTAGGGCCTACAATCATGGCACAATAGGCTACGATTGTGACAGAAAGAGGCTAGCCGATAGGACCTAGGCCACAATCATGACATTTTGGTCACGATTGTGACAATGAGCTCTGAACCAAGCCATGATCATGCACTTGGGCCACGATCATGACAGAGAGGGTTATGTACTGGACACAATCATGGTAGGTTGGGCCATGATCGTGCCCTTCGTCAGGAAGACACAAAAATAGCTGAAAACGTCAAGTTTTATAGGACTTCTCAGACCATTTTGACCCCGAATCACCCTTAGGGCTTCCAAGATATAAATAGAACATAAAAGAACAGAAGAAGCATCCTTTGGCAAGCTTTGATCAGCCACCAAAAACGAAATCCTAGAAGAGAAAACCTTGAGATATTGAGAAAGAGACGAAGGAAGAGAGAAGAGGAAGACCACGCAGACACGACGCGCTTTCCGAAATAAGAAGCTTCCCGTAGTCGCGGCCTCCCATCATCTAGTCGAGTTATGTTTCCTATTTATTTTGGTTTTATTTCATTATAGAATTGGGATATATAGCTTGATGATAGAATTGCATTGTGATTGATGTTCTATACTCACCTTTGTATTATTATTTTTTATTTAATGAAATCTAATTGTTTTATGTGTTTATTGAATTAATTGTGATTTGATTCTGCACTTCATATCTCGAAAATAAACTAAGAGGGTGAATTGAGAGAAAACGATTAATTTGGGCTAACAAGAGTTAGGTAAATTAATAAATTTGGAATTAAATCAAGTTGGTAAACCTTGTGTAGAGAGATCACATTTAGGTTTCCAATTGTTTATTAGAGAACTTAAGAACTGATTAGGTTTGGATAGGTTGTTAATTGAAAGATTACAACTTCCCATAATATAATTAGGGTTTATGCTTTAGGGTTCAATTATAACTTGAGAGACAGTAATTAACCCTAGGATCATCTAGAACCATTAATTTGATAAATTGTAATCAGTTAAGTTGACATTAAGGATAGATAATTTTCCCTTTCTCTTTTTTGGTAAACTTATGAGGTTGAATTCTAGGGTGTGCAATCATTGTTCAAAAAATCGATCAATTTTCATTAATTGTTATTTAAAATTGTTAATCGTCATTGTGACTGTTTCAATTTTAGTGTTAATTGTCAATTATTGTTTTGTTTGTTAATTTGGTTATTTGATTTAGTTATTCCTCGTGTTAAAATTCCTTGTTTGTTAATATTTATTTAATAATCTCCGACCTTAGATTTTAGGACTAGATTAACCCTCCTCGTGGGAACAATACCTTAGGTACTACATGAATGACCCTTGCGCTTGCGGAAATATCAAGGTTATAAATATTAAAACTATTTCATAGCGTAACACCCAGATTAAGTTTTTGGCGTTGTTGCCAGGGAGGCAATTAGTTTAGTTCTTCAGTATAAGGTTGTTTCACTATCTTTTGTTTTCAAATTAAAAAAATTGGGGCGTAAAGTAGAGATGCATTAAGACTTCTTAAAGTGAGAATAAGAAATGTTAAGAGTTGAACACTAAAAAGAGATGGAAAGAATGATGGTGGAGGAAATACATCATAAAGAGCGACAGACCCTTATAGACGTCACGAGGCCACAACTCAGTGCCTATCATCAAGGGATTATGTGACCACCAGTGTAAGCGAATATGTTAGAGATCAAACCATCATTACTAAACATGCTGCGAACCAACGTGAAATTCTATGGATTAGCCAATGAGGATCCCAATACTCATTTAGCTAATTTCTTAAAAATTTACGATACCTTCCGATATATTAGGATGTTGGAGGATGTTGTTAGGAGTAGGCTCTTTCCCTTTATACTTAGGGATCAAGCGAAGGCCTAGAGGAATTCTCTCCACCCAGCCAACATCACAACTTGGGAGCAGTTAGTGTGAGTTTTTCTAGATAAGTATTCCCCTCTAAACAAGACAACTAGACTAATAAAGGAAATTATCAATTTCTAGCCAAATGATGGGGAGTCTTTATATGAAGCATGGGAGTGGCATAAGGAGTTGTCCTCATCATAACTTACCCAATGAATTCCTATTTCAAACCTTTTACATTGGAGTTAATCCACCCACAAAGAGCATTATAGATGCAGCAACTAGAGGATCATTCATGAGGAAAACAGTTGAAGCAGCAAGTGATCTATTGGAAGACATAGTATACATTAGTTGTCTTTGGACATCAGAACAAAGTAGAAAGCTATCAATCTTTTAGGACCCACGAGGAATGATTATTGCTACAAACTCAATGACAACATTGCAGGCTGAGATTGACAACCTAACCAAGCAATTGAACAGTCTAAAAGCCACCTCTTCCTCTTCAGTCAGATTAATGTAGCATGAATATGAGTCATGTGGACAAGAGAACTATATCACTGTTGATTGCTTCTTAGGGGAAAACAGTAACGTGGACAAATTCAACTTTAATGGAGCACAAGTTGGTCAGAGAGATAGCAATCTCTATTCTATCACATAACAGTCGGGGTGGCATAACCACCCAAATTTTCATTGGTCTAACAAAACTGAGATTTAGTTTAGAAATCAAGGGCACATGGATATCAACAGGATAAATACAATGACTATGATTCCAAACTAGACAAGATCATGAACAAGCTCATAAGTATGGATGAGGCCTAGAAGAGGTTAGAAGAGCAGATTGACCAAGTAGCAAGGACTCATGCCTCTTCTATTCTCAGCCTGGAGGTTCAAGTGGAACAGCTTTCCAATGTGTTATCTATAAAAAGTGTGGAAAGTTTTTCAAGCAACACAGAAGTATATCCAAGAGAGCAAGTTAAGGCTATCACACTTAGGAGTGGAAAAGAGTTAGGAGAACTAACAGATCAACCAGCTGAAACCTACTTTGTAGAAGACCAAAAAAGCAAAAAAAGAATGAAAAAAAGAATGAGGACCTTCCCTATGTTCCTCGTCTGCGACCTTCCCTATGTTCCTCCTCTACCTTACCCGTTGAGAATACCATTCATAAGAGTTGATGATGTCGAATCTTCAAAAGAACATGAGGATGAAGAACAGTCGACAATGGACATTGATTTTGAAGAAGCATGAAAGTCTTTATTCGTGAAGCAAAAGAAGAAGAAGAAAAGGTCGTGACTAAGGAAGAACAATAGCAGCTCACCCTTTTACCAAACAAACTACTATACTTAATAAACGACTTATGGAGTTTCATTATTCCCTATTTTATTGACAGTTTATTAGTGAAAATGACATTACTGAAATTAATTGGTTTTTGTAATTTTATCAATATTATCCTTCTAATCATTTTGCCATTTGTAGCTTACTCACAGGCTAAAAAATTTATGTTGAACGAAAAGGGTAGAAGCAAGCAGCTTATAATTGATCCTGGTTTAGTTTTAAAGGATGAAGATCAAGCTAATGATCATAAATTAGCACGTCTAGTAGTTAGATTTAAATTGTTGTGTAGTTAGGTTTGTGTTAAATTCTTTAAAAAAAGTTTGAATGTTTTGGAACAGTTTGGATTGCTATTTCATTTGCTATCTTTAGTCACTTAAAAGTTAGGGAAACACTCTCGATGTCAAGCGGATTTGGTCTCAACGCTATCTCCTTCACCATCTCTATCACCATAAACGATTTCGTGTTCTAACCCTTTTCTTTTCATTTTTTAGTATTTTATTCTTATATTTTTCGTATATTGTGTTTTATTTCCCCCTAGTGTGTTTGTGTACCCTTCTCACATTAAGGACAATGTGTTGTTCAAGTGTAGGGAGGGTTATGTGTTTTTACCTTGAGTGTGATTTTGCATATGGTATGATAGTGTTAGGTTGCATTTTGTGAATTGTTTAAATGTGTCAATGGCTTAGATGGATTGAAATTTATTTAATTTTGAACATAGTCTATTAGGTTATGAATAATCATTAGCTCGCAAAATTAGTGAATTAGGGATCTTTGGATAAATATACAGCTTAATTAGGATTTAGTGTAAATTTAGCACCTCTAGATTATCACATTCATTCATAATTTAAGGCTTTTCAACTTAAATAGCTTCACTAGTATTTTTCATGGAAATGAGTATCTTAAGCAACAAGGTAGGCAATAAAAAAATTGTGTTAACTAAATCACTATTCTGCTGACCTTTGGGCTATGAATAAAGCTAGTAGCCAATTGAAAACATGATATAGATAAGTAACCGGATCGACACGCATTACAAATGTGTGCCTTTACGTCAAAAAACTATAATGACATGTCAACCAAGCTATTTAATAAAAACATGACTTAGTTGAGTAACCGGATTGACATTCATTACCAATGTTTTCCTTCGCGTAAAAAGACTAAATCTATGTTTAAGAACAAACTAAAAATAAAAAAATTGTGTTTCCTTAACAAACCTACCGGACTTGTAATAAGCTTGACTTTTTATGAAAACATATTTAGGAACAGTTACAGAGTCTAAAGGATTAAAGGATTATTAATGTGAGTGTGCAATTAAAAAGGGTAAATAAATTAAAACTTAGATCTCGATCAATTTATATATTTAGTTCAAAGCCCCTTGACATAGATTTTGCATGTTAATGATTAGATATAACTTGTATGACCGTGTTTAAGATTAAATTTATTTCATGAAGTTGAATCCATTGCCTCATTATTGCATTGTGTGTTGTATGTGTGTTATGTGTTTGTTGTTTTGTTTGCATGAGGACAAGCAAACGTTTAAGAGTGGGGATGTTGATAGTTATGATTTGCATTATGTTTTATTCAATTTGTTATGCATTTAGTGTTAATTTGAGTGTTGAGTGTGTATTTATGTTTTAATTGTGTGAGTTTATGTGTTTAAGTGTTTTTATAGGTTATTATGAGTCTTTGAGCTTAAATATTATGTTTTTGAGGTACCTTGATGTGTTTGTTAGTGTTTCAAGGTAAACGGCGAAGAACGGAGAAGTTTTGAAGAGTTCCGGGCCAAAACCATGGCATACGATCGTAGCATAAAGAGGCGACCCAACAGGACCCAGGTCACGATAGTGCCATTTTGGTCACGATCGTGACAGATCGTGCTCCTTAAGCCACGATCGTGACAGAGAGGGTTAGCCGCTGGCCACGGTCATGACAGGTAGGGCCACTATCGTGCCCTGCGTAAGGCAGACATGAAAACAGTTGAAAACGTCAAGTTTCACAGGACTTTTCAAACCTTTTTCACCCCGAAACAACCCTAGGGCTTCTAAGATATAAATAGAACATAAAAAGAATAGAAGAAGCATCCTTTGACCAGCTTTGATTAGCCACCAAAAACGAAACCCTAGAAAAGAAAACCTTGAGAGATCGAGAAAAAGACGAAGGAAGAGAGAAGAGGAAGTCGATGCAGACATGACGTGCTTCCCATAATAAGAAGCTTTCCACAGTCGTGGCCTCCCATCATCCAGTCGATTTCTGTTTCCTATGTATTTTGGTTTTATTTGATTATAGAAATGGGATATATAGTTTGATGATAGAATTGCATTGTGATTGATGTTCTATACTCACCTTTAGATTATTATTTTTTGATTTAATGAAATATAATTGTTTTATGTGTTTATTAAATTAATTGTGATTTGATTCTACACTTCATATCTCGATAATAAATTGAGAGGGTGAATCGAGAGAAAACGATTAATTTAGGCTAACAAGAATTAGATAAATTAATAGATTCAAAATTAAATCAAGTTGGTAAATCTTGTGTATAAAGAACACTTTTAGGTTTCCAATTGTTTATTAGAAAACTTAAGAATTGATTAGGTTTTGGATAGGTTGTTAATTGAGAGACTACAACTTCCCATAATCTAATTAAGGTTTATGCTTTAGGGTTCAATTATAACTTGAGAGAAAGTAATTGACTCTAGGATCATCTAGAACCGTTAATTCGATAAATTGTAATCAATTAGGTTTACATTAAGGATAGATAATTTTCCCTTTCTCTCTTTCGGTAAAATCAATAGGTTGAATTTGAGGTGCATGATCCTTGCTCAACAAATCGATCAATTTCTATTAATTGTTATTTAAAATTGTTAATCGTCGTTATGATTGTTTCGATTTAAGTGTTAATAGTCAATTATTGTTTTATTTGTTGATTAGGTTATTTGATTTAGTTAGTCCTCGTGATAAAATTCATTGTTTGTTAATATTTATTTAATAGTCTCTGACCTTAGATTTTAGGACTAGATTAACCCTCCTCGTGGGAACGATACCTTAGGTACTACGCAAACGACCCAAGTGCTTGCAAAAATATCGAGGTTATAAATATTAAAACTTTTTCATAGCATAACACCCATCAATTTCAAACATTAGATAACTAAACTTTTTAACGTACTCTCTTACCGATCTATTTTGTTTCAGCTTCTTCAGGGCATCCCTCGTGAGCCAAGAAGTGTTCATCGAAAGAAATTAATCCTTCAACTCCTTCTTTATCTTGTCCCAGGTGTCGATGGGATCTCTACCTGCACTGATCTCTGCCTCTCTACCCGCACCGATCTCCGCAGAGGTCTTCGTTCACCACCAAAGCTTGGCATCACCATCCAAGTAGTCATTATGTTAACCTTCTCAATATAGGGTATCTTTGTAGCCACAAAGTATTGCTTCATGTCCCATAGAAAGTTCTTGAGTTCCTTTACATTCGAAATCCTTTGAAAACTTTGGTCTCACATACCTTCACCATGGTGCTCTCGACATGTCCAGTCTCTTGTATTGCAATAGCACACCTTAGGATTGTCATCTCGCACCTACTATCCTCCTGTGCCTTCATCAACTCTGCTATTCGATTCTGCAACACTTGGATTTGCTCCGCCAACATCTCCAACCGAGTGTTATAGGAAGTGACCTCCTCCTCCCCTTGGGGAATTGGGCCAATAAATGCCTCTACTCTATTGCCACGCTCCGTTAAATTACTGCCTCTTGCTATCTCGAAATTATGGCTCTGATACTAGTTATTACAAGGGTCTTGTTAAACACCAAACTTATCGTAAGTCACGCCTACTTTTTGGCACAACAATCCCACTTAGATCCATTTAAGTAAGACTCAGCCTTCCCCATGTGATCGTTGACCAACAATCGAGTTCTCGAATGCCTCATAACCCTCGTAGTGCTTAACTCTCACACTCGTAAGAAATTATGGAAGCAATTAGAATAATCAAAGGCAATAATAGAACAAAGAAGAGATACAACAAATTGCCAACCTTTATTACTTCCCTTAAAGTATATAAAAGAATGCTCTCAACTCTCTTGTGTAAAGAGTAAGGCTCAAATAAGTTATATATAGGCATCAAAGCTTAGGGAACAAGTAAGAATCCTAACAGAACTCTACTAGCTAAGATCATAATCTTATCCTATCAGATTATATCATTATCCTATAAGATTACATCCCCATCTAAGTAGGACTCATCTGATAAGGCTTATGTACATCTTAACTAAGAAGATTAAAGATTACATATAATCTATCCTTATCTATGAAGATGTCAACTATCTTCAGATGATCCTCCTACATGGTCTTTATCCTTTAGCGCTGATGTTTATCCTCCAAGATCTTATCTATCACATCATCCACGACCCCACGATCTCTATCCATTAATGATGAGTCATCCTAGCCAAAGCCAGGCATAGCACACTGGCCCGATCTAATGCTTACCCATGTCAAGTCTATTAGCCATGGTCCATCCAAAACTTACACCATGCTTGATCTAACATGCCAAGTCACCTTGGAGCTTTCGTATGCCACCACCATACATGTGATCTAGCTAACCTTCTACCCAAGGTCTGTCTCCAGCTAGCTGTGAAGTGCCTTTATGTGCTAAAGGGCTAACAGTGGGGATGATCATTAACTCCACCTCACCTATCATCACACCACCATCCTTAGTCCTACCTGCCTCCTCAGAACCATATGTTCCTAATAATTCATCATCATCCCTAAGAATCGGCTCATTATGAACCTATGGTGAATGTTCTATAGACTTCTACTCATTTGCAAAAGGAAGTGGTGAATGTTCTATAGACTTCTACTAATTTGCAAAAGGAAATTCATCTTCAAAAATTTGAAATCCCGAGAAACAAAGTATTCACCTGTCTCTAAGTCATACATCTTCCACATTTTCTTTCCAAAAGGATATCCCACAAATACACACTTTTGACTTCTACTAGAAAATTTGTCACCTTTGTGACGCTGATTATGGGCATAGCAAAGAGAAGCAAACACCCGCAACTAATCATAAGATGGAATTTTTCCAGACAACAATTCATAATGAGTTTTATTTCCAAACGTGCCAAAGGCAGTTCTATTTATCAAGTAACAAGTTGCTAAGACATATTCTCCTAAAAAAGATACACACAAATGTCCCTAAAATTTGAGAGCCCTGGCAAAATTCAAGATATATCTATGCTTACTTTCAAACATTCCATTCTGTTGTGGGGTTACAACATAAGATGTTTAGACGAACCTCCTCCATGCAAACACTCCTCTTAAATCACACTTTGATATGCATTATTTAATGTAAGAAGTGGGTCTAACGAGAGTAAATTAGATCTCACCACGCCATAGGCACCATTAAGACCCATAAGAAAACAATGCAAATGATTCGCCTCCTGGATTTTTGCAAATTTTGCACCAATATTACATGTACATCCACCGCACTCATAACCTAGTAATAGCTCATATGTTACGAGTTCATCCCACAACTGCTTGAGACGGCCATAGTAATTAACCACAGCCTCGTTCTTAGATTGTTTACAATCTGCATGGGATGACTTGAGTTGCAGAATTCTTGGTCCGTTGATAACACAAAATTGCTCCTTTAAGTCCTTCCACAGTAAATTAGCATCTTTGTATTACGAAAGAGTATAACAGAGATTCGATTCGATTGTGTTCATAATCTATGAAACAATCATCGAGTGAACCATTTTCCAATCTTCGAGTCTTTCTTTCTTCTTCGGCTTAGTGGTAGTCCCATCAACAAAGCCAAATTTCCTCCTTACCTTCAACAAAAAATGAATCTACCTCACCCACTCATTATAGTTCTGACCAGGCAATTAAATGTACGTGATCACATTCCTTGGATTATCTTGAGATGCAAGAAAATATGGAGATGTAGGCTCAAGTTTCTTGCTTTGATCATCCCCTCCTCCAGCCATAATGTTGAATAGTTATTATTAAAAAATTTAGTTTTGAGTTTTGAATCTCTCACCTCATGAACTCTCCTAGGTTTTGTGTTTAAGGTTCCCTAGGATATAACCTAGGCTCTGATACCATGTAAAAGTGGAAAAGTTCTCTTCTGTTTTTACTGATTACAAAGAGTATTTATACATAAAATATATACCAATTCCTAGAAACCTAGGAATTCTCACTGTTGGTCCCCAGTCTCAGTTCTTATTTCTTGGCGACAAGGCACCAAAATTAGGGGACTTTTAAAATAAAATAAATAAAACTACAATAAAGATAAAAGAACTCATGGTGGGAGTAAAAACAAATACATAAATAAAATAAAATAAAATAGCTTAAAATAAAATTGACATGAAGACAAATCAGATTGGGAGTCGAACAAATAAACAAACCAATAATAAATAAAATAAAAAAAGGAGAGAAAAAGTCACGGGACAAACCAATAATAAATAAAATTAAAAAAAGAGTGAAAAAGTCACGGGCGTGACGTTGAAAATGTCACGGGCGTGAGAGGGAGGAGTCGCGGTCGTGCTTGTGCACGATCACGACTTTTGATGAATAGTGGACAAGCATGATCGTGACATCCATAAAAAAAATGGGCTTTTGGCGATCGTGCAACCTCGTTTGCACACTCTTACTTCAAAACATCATAACTTTCAATCCCAAAGCCCAAAAATTATAAACCTTTATGTCATTAGAAAGCTAAGAGAAAGAGCTACAACTTTTATGAGACAATTTTGTCTAATTCTGCCTAGATCAATACAGTTTATTCATCAAAGATTCAGAACATATTTTTTCCCCTATTTTCTCTCTACTGTCAATATACATTCCTACAAAAACAAAAGACATGAATCTAACAATCAGAGACTATATATGCATAACTCCCAATTTAACCATTTGCTTAAGAATATTTATCCAAAAGCCATTAAACAACTAACAATTTATTCCCAACACAATTGACACTAACAGAAAAGAAATTTTTGCACATATCCAAAAGTGTTCTTCAACCCTTCTTTCATTCATTTCTACAGGGTTTCATCTCTCAGATGTTGCAAGGTTTATACATAACTTCAATTAAAAACAAAAGCCACATAAGTAGCATAATACAAAAATTACAATCATGAATGCTTCAGCTTGATATGCTTCTAAAGTACCAAAAGTTTCTGAACTAACTTAGTTACAAAAATAGAAATTCTTTGAGTCAACCGAAGTTTTTGCAAGGTTTAACGTTGATACGCTATTCTACACCTGATGAGTGGAAAGATAATGGGGTGAGCTGGAAAGCTCAATGGCTAATACATTTATAGCTAGCGATAACGAACCACACACACAATCAAGCATATAGACACACACACATATATATATACATATTAATTTCATATTAGTCTTAGCAAATCAAACAAATCAGCTCATATAATCATTTAATAATCAAACCATAATACTCAATTATGCTTTATGTTCAACAATTAAAGATTCAATACACAAACATAATGGTTCGAGAGAATCTCATAAAACAGAATGGCAAAACCGAAGTTTACACCATGAACAGAATGAGTCCATTTTTTGTATGTGCCACAAGCATGTAGCCAAGAGAAGGCTTTAGGTCATAATGCATGTGACGAACAGAATTGTATCTCTCTTACCCACACAAGCAAATTTTCCAATGTTTACATATTTCATATCATATTCATATTTTCTTACTTCTTGAATTTTTCTATTTTTCATCAATACAAAATGTAGTATCTTTCAAAGTAAACATGATATCAAATTCATAAAACATTTTTCACACATTCATAATGATTCAATATTTTAGCTTATGATCACAATAACTATAAACATACTACCCACCTATTTACTTATAAATCCAAGCTCAACTTTGTTCTTCCCCTTGCTCTTGATTTCGATGTTCTTGGTTCCCTTCAAACTAACATATTTTCATTCAATCAATATACACAAATAGAACTTCCATAAATCTATATTATCTAAAAATAAGCTTTATCTAGGCTAGAAGAACTAATATATAGATAGAAATCCATAAAGATCTAAGAAAACGAATTTCTTGGTTCTCTTCTTTCTCTCTTCATTTTCAACATAAAACCTACTTTCACTAGTTTCTTCTTCTACTAAAGCAAGAAGAAAAGATAGGGAATACCTAAAAATTTGAGTTGAACACTTTTCTTTCTTCTTCTTTCTCTTTTTTCTTTCTTTCCTTCTTCTCTTTCTTTGCTTCGATTTCTCCTTCTCTTCTTCTAGGTCCTTCTACGACTTTCTCAATTTTCTTTCTTAATACACACGACTCTCTTCTCTTCTTTTCCTATTAGTTTAAGACAAACTTTTATCTGTCCAAGCTCACCCTTCCATATTTAATCTAATGCCTTCTAACTCCTTCACTTTATTTTAGCATTTCCATTTAATACATGCAAACACATATACTAACTCCAAAAATTTCTAATCCAAGAATTCAAATTTTTTATTCATGCTTGCTAATTTATTAAAATAAATCCTAAGAAAAATTTGGGTTTAACACTCACGGCCACACAACTAAGAGAAGTTCCTTAAAACAAAAATCCTAAAATAAGATTACTTCCTAATATCATGCCAGAAAATATTCTCATAATATTACAATATCTCAATAAGATAACCATGAAAGAAAGTGTTATTAATGTCAAGCTGCCAATTTTTTTATAGCAGAAACAACTAGAATTGTTTAAACAGTTTTTGTTACCAAAGAAAATCTTTCTTTAAAATTGATACCCTCAATTTGTTTATACCCTTTAGCGATAAATCTTGCTTTTTACCTTTCTTTAGTGTCATCTAATAAATGGTTTGCTTTAAAAACACATTTATTGCCAATTACCTACATGTTCAGAGGCAAGGTAGTTAATGCCCAGGTTTCATTTTGTTCAAGAGCATCTAACTTTTATTGCATGAGATGGGCCTACTAAAGTCGACATGCCCTCTATAGGTAATGATAGAACATAATTACCCTAGTTTGAGTCAAAATAATATTGAAATTCATCAAAAACCATGTCTCTACTAATAATAGATTGCTTTTGTTCTAGATCATACAGCATGTATCCCTTTTAAAGTGAATACACATTTAATTGTTCATGGCTCTAGCTTATCCTTAAGTGGCTATGTAAATTTGGTGAAACAAAGACAACCAAGTACCCTCATAGTTGTAAATCAGGTTTCCATTTCTATAAAATTTCATAAGTTGGTCTATTACCTAGAATTAGAGTTTAACAACCTATTAATGATGTATACTCCCCAAGCAAACATTCGAACCAAAAAATTTTAGAAGGCTATATGAAACCTTATGGCTTGTACTAAATCAAGCAAATGGGGACGTTTGCACTCTACCATTTCATTCTACTAAGGGGAATATGAGCATATGGTTTGATGTAAAATGCCATAAAAAGCAAATAACTCTTGACAGTAGCTAGTGACAAATTCTTTCCCTCTTTCAGAATGAATTTTCTTAATGGTTGTATTGAACTGTGTATTTACTATGGCCTGTCAAAAATGGTAGGTTGAATTGTCAAAAATGATAGGCACTGTCTTCGGTGCCTACCCATTTCCCCTGCCTATTTAAGTAGCATAGAAAAATCCTATAAGCAGGAAAAAAAAAAGACAGATGTGAGGTGAGAGAGACAAAAGTTTTCTATGTATTTTTGTGGGTCTATTTTTTTCTCCTTGTAATTCTACAGTTTTTCAATAGTAAAATTGTTCTATCCTTACCCGCAGTTTTTACCCTAATTTAGGAGTTTTTCACTTAAATTCTGTCTATTCATTACTATTCCTTTAGTCCTATTTAGTTGTGAACCTGCTCTAATCGGATTGATTTTTACAGCAAGTGGTATCAGAGCGATGTGAGAAAATTATTACAAATTTTTTGGCATAATCCGTTCGAAGTTCGGGTGAGCATAGAGAAAGTTTGTGAATAGTAACCACAAAAGGTGACAACTATTCATGCATTTATTTTTTCATTAAACTGTAGAGTTACTGTAATTCAAGTATACAATACTATTCACATATACTGTACTATTCATACATACGAGTACTATTCATGTGAAATAGTGGGAGCTAGATTCTATTCGTGATAGAAGCATTGGCAGCAAAATTTGAGATTGAAAAGTTTAATAAGAGTAATTTCTCATTGTGAAAGTTGAAGATGAAGGCAATCTTGAGGAAAGATAATTGTCTGGCAGTCATTAGTGAACTGCCAGCTAGAGTCATAGATGAAAAGTGGAACGAGATGGATAGGAATGTTGTAGCCAATCTTCACCTAGCTTTAGCTGATGAAGTATTATCCAGCACAGAGGAAAAGAAGACTATGAAGGAAATAGGGGATCACCTCACAAAATTACACAAGGCCAGATCACTCCATAACAAAATTTTTCTGAAGAAGAAACTATACACTTTACACATGGCATAATCCACTTTCGTGATGAAGCACTTAAATACTTTAAATATTCTATTTTCCCAATTCACATCATTGGGGCACACAATAGAGATAAGTGAACATGCAGAACTTCTACTCCAAAGTCTACCAGATTCGTATGATCAACTCGTCATCAATTTAATAAACAAAATAGACACTCTAGTTTTCGACAATATTGCATCTGCTATTCTGGAAGAAGAGAGTCGGCAAAAAAGTTCGGAAGACAAGCTGGCAAATTTGCAACAAGTGGAGGCATTGGCGGTGACGAGAGGTAGATCAATGAAACGTGGCCCAAGTGGGAGTCATAGTCATGGTAGATCGAAATCCAAGCGTAAAAAGAATTTCAAGTGCTACAATTATGGTAAGAAAGGGCACCTGAAGAAGGATTGTTGGAATCTGAATAAGAAAGATTTTATTCCTCAAGGAAATGTGGCAAATACTTCAAATAATGGAGGTGCAATGATCTGTGAAGTGGCAACGACTATTAGAAGTAAAAAAAGATTTGTTGATGTATGACTTCTCAATTCAGTAGCTACTTTTCATATGAACTCTTGAAGAGAAAGGTTCCATCTATATGCATTTGTCTCTGGGGGATCTATGTATAAATGTAATGATTAAGCTCTGAAGATCGTTGGTATCGACACCATCAAGTTAAAGATGTATTATGGGACAACTCAGACTATTGAAAAAGTGCGACATATAGAGGGCCTGAAGGACAATTTGTTGTCTGTAGGAAAACTGGATGATCTCGGTTTCATATTTGAGATTCAAAATAAGATCACAAAAGTGACTAAAGGAGCGGTGGTATTTATGAAAACAGAGAAGCTTGTTGCAAATCTGTACACACTGAAGGGAGTAACTTTACAAGAAGGAGAGGCATCCGTTGTGGTGACTAGTCCAGATGACAAATCTGCAATGACATGGAATAACAAGCTTGAACATATGTCACAACAAGGAATGAAGATACTTGCAGAGAATAATCTACTTCCAGGACTCACAAAGGTATCACTACCCTTCTGTGAGAATTGCATTGTGAGTACGCAACACTGATTGAAGTTCAACACATTAAAGTTCAGAAGCAAAGAAATTCTAGAATTAATTCACTCTGATGTATGGCAAGCATCAGTTATGTCCTAGGAAGAGCAAATTTCTTTGTATCATTCATTGATGATTACTCGAGGAGATGTTGGTTGTTTCCTATCAAAAGGAAGGTAGATGTGTTTCTAACTTTTAAAGTTTATAAAGCACTGGTGGAACTCGAATCTGGTAAGAAGATCAAGTGTTTCCAACCTCCATATATTTGGAAGTCCTGTGTATGTGATGTTCAATACCTAAGAAAATACGAAGTTGAATCCAAAATCCCAAAGATGTATTTTCTTGGGATACTAAAGGAGTAAAGGGGTATCGCATGTAGGATCCCACTGCCCGCAAGATTGTTATCAGCAGGGATGTTATCTTCATAGAAGATAAAGATCAAGAGCAAATAAAAAATAGAAAATGTTAGCACTATACAAGAGGATCCAGAAATGACAACAGTACAAGTGGATAGGGAAGTTGATAAAAATGATTCTTCTGAAGCTGCGCCAAAGCACGAGGAGTAAGAATGAGTTGAACCTGATGTTTGAGATACTCAGAGATCAACTCACATAAAAAGAGCACTGAGCTGGCACTCAAATTATATTATGGAGGGTAATATTGCATATTGTCTTTTAACTATGTTGGATCGCGTATGGCTCGAGTATTCACAATACGCTGCGGAAGAAACCATAACACAACACGATGTATAACCGA
>JAOQMS010000009.1:21670359-21682444 GCA_027563885.1 Erythroxylum longipes | reverse complement strand
TCAGAGTACGGATGCAAGTAAGTGAGCCAGGTTAGCAAGCAAGCATGCATGCAAGGGTTAGACTCTGAACTCGGGGTCTGACAGACATGGTATCAGAGCATGAATGGAAGCATGAACAAGAGTTAGACTCCGAAAACGGGGTCTAACAGATGTGGTATCGGAGCAAGCAAGTATTCATGAACAATAGTCGGACTCCGGGAAACGGGGCCTGACAGAAAAGGTACTGATTTTGACGAGATATTTTTACCAGTTGTTAAAATGACATCTATCCGTACAATGCTCAGTTTAGCAGCTAGTTTAGACTTAGAAATTGAGTAATTGGATGTCAAAACAGCTTTTCTTCATGGAGATTTGGAAGAAGAGATATATATGGAGTATCCAGAAGGTTTCAAGGAAAAAATGAAAGAGTACTATGTGTATAAATTGATGAAAAGCCTTTATGGTTTAAAATAGGCATCGAGATAGTGGTATAAAAAGTTTGAAACAGTTACAGGGGAGCAAGGATATAAGAAGACTACTTCAGATCACTGTGTTTTTGTACAAAAATTCTCTGGTGATGATTTCATTATCCTTTTACTTTATGTTGATGATATGTTGATTATTGCTAAAAATATTAACAGGATTAATAGTTTGAAGATTCAATAAAGCAAATCTTTTACCATAAAAGACTTGGGGCTAATAAAATAGATTCTTAGCATGATAATTATCAGAGACAGAGGCGCTAAGAAATTATGGTCATCACAAGAAAAGTACATTGAGAAAGTACTTCAAAGGCTTAACATGGATAAAGCTAAAGCGGTTAGTTGTCCTCTTGCTAATCACTTTAGGTTGAGTACTAAGAAATGCGCTTCGATAGATGAAGAGAAGGAAGAGATGATGAAAGTCCCCTATACTTCTGCAGATGGAAGTTTGATGTACATTATAGTATGTACACGGCCAGATATTGCGCATGCAGTTGGAGTAGTGAGTAGGTTCCTTTCAAATCCTGGTAAGGAACATTGGTATGCTATGAAGTGGATTCTCATATATCTACATAGTACTTCCAAAATATGCTTAAGTTTTGGAACTACCAAGCCTCTGTTGGTTGGTTACACAGATGTAGACATTGCCAGCGAGATGTTTGACTCGAGAAAGTCTATTTCAGGTTACCTAATTATCTTTACAGGGGGAGCCGTGTTATGGCAATCAAAATTGCATAATTGTGTTGTTTTATCCACCACTAAAGCATAATTTATTGCTACAATTGAAGCATGCAAGGAGCTCCTACAGATGAAGAAGTTTTTAGATGAACTTGGTTTTCAACAAGATAGATATCAACTGTTTTGCGACAACCAGAGTGCTATTCACATTGGGAAAATTTTCTCATTCCATTCAAGATCAAAGCATATTGATGTGAGATGTAATTGGATTAGAGAGGTGTTAAAGAAGAAGCTATTACAACTTGAGAAGATTCATATGGATGAGAATGGATCAGATATAATGACAAAAGTTCTACCCAGGGGAAAGTTTGAGTTTTGTCGATCTTCTGCAGGAATGATAGTAAATATCAAGTAGTCAGTAGAGGGAGAATTGTAAGGTGGTACTGACATATATGGTACCACCATAGGTATTTTTTAAAAAAAAGCAAGTTGTTGAGAACAACTTGCATGCAAGCTATCACGGTGGACAGCTTGCATGTAATAACCCGATTTCTATAATGAAGGCTAGAGCATTAGTTGTCATTGGAATTCATGAATATGCATTTTATTCACACGCATATCATTAGCATATACACACATGAAAGATGAACTAGAATACATTACAAAGATAGCATATCCATCCATTTGATTTATTTTGGGGTATGAAAAGTTTAAAATGTTCATTATGAGAATTGTAACATATTTATGCCTTGAATTTTATGATTGATTACAAGTAGTAAATTTAGAATTAATTGATATAATTGGAAAATTGAGGGATTATAATGTATATTTGGTTTAGGAAAAATTTCAAGTGATAAGATAAATTGATACATGAAAATTAGAATGATTAAGCCTATAATTGAGTGACATTTTGCATTGATCATTGTGGGACAAATGGACTAGTAAGTTGATGAAAAATGGCATTGATTAATGGAAAAATGGCTGCTGTACTTAATGACATGTCACGTAGCTTTAATGGTAACATATGGTAGCACCTATACTTGATAAATGTTGAACATGCCTTTAGACATGTGGCTATTCCATTAGATGACACCTAACACTTTAAGTGTAACATTCAACAGGATCAAACTTGGTTCAGCTCATTTCTTGTTCTTTATTCTCTCACTCATATCACTGAAACTCTTTTCTTTCAACTCCCTGAACTTGCTTATGGTTATGCCTAATTGTTGCACAAATAATCCATGTTTTAGCCTCACAAAGTTAAGTAAAAGATCAACTTGAAGTTGCCTTACTACACCTAGTTGAAATCCATCAAAGTTTTACCTCGAATGTGTGATGTTTCTGCTTGCTTGGAGTACTGGATTGGCTTAATCTTTTGAGCTGAAATTGGAGTTAAATATGTAAGTAAATGATTAGTGTTTATAGCATGTTATGATAGAGAATTAATGATGATGAATTAGGATGAATTACATATGATGTTAATTATTGATTGTGCTGGAAATTTCTGCATGAACTTAGGTACTTTTATGTTCTGGTTTTGCATGTACGAAAATAGTAACTTAAGGACTGTTGTATGGATGGTTTAAGTTGATATTTAAGGTATAATTGATGAAGAATTCATGGTAAAGATAGGTGTTATTAAAGTGTTCTTGAATCTGGAAAATTAGAGCTGTAGGTTGAAATTCTGGTTTCAATTTCATCCTCCTCTTTTGATCTATTTTACATATCTTTACAGCACGAATTTGAAGAAATTCAAAGAATTAAAGTTGTAGATATAAGTCTTATCCTGACCTCTGTGAAAGTTTCTTGATAAAATAGTAACTAGAGCTTGAGTTATGCTTGTTTTCCTAATACTGCCTGTAACAGACCCCTGTGCAGAAACCTCGTATTATTTCCTAATTTTTAAGGACTTTAGAGCTCAAATTAATCAAAGTATAAAACATGAAAAATGATTATTGATGTCTTATTAATGGTTTTGTGAAACAGTTTGGCTAGAAGATATCTTGATAAGTTATGTAGTTACTTGAATTCATAACCTAAAGAATGGACTGTTTTAATGAGGTTGAGTTCAAATCTGGAATTTTTGATTTGTTTAAAATTTTGATTTTTTAAGGAAAAAATGAATTATTTTAATGCAAACATGACCTTAAGAACATGAGAAATGTTTATAAGGTATGTATGAATGAGCATTGAAGAACATGGAGTAATTATGAATGAGAATTGAGTAAATGTATGAATCTATATTACTGGAAAAGGTTTGGTGAATGTATAGATTTATCTTGCTAAAATTATAGATTTAAAATAACAATTGTGTGTGTGTTATAAGAGGCTTTTGATCATGAAAAATGTTCAAGGATAAGTGTAAAATATGAGTTGATAATGATATAAAGATGTTCTCATGAATGTAATGTGATTCAAGGTATGTAAGTGATGAATTGGAAATGATTGAATGAGAACTAGGAAATTGTGTGAGTGTATAATCCTAGAAAAAAGAGTGATAAATGTGTGAGTGATGAAGTGAAAGTGATCAAATGTATTAAGGCATAAACCTAATTGCAAACTAAATGATGCACAAACCATGATGAATGTATAAATATGATTTGTGAATAAGATTTCATGCCCGGACTAATCAATTGAGCTACATTAAACATAATACATATACATGTGTAACTTTGAGCACTCATTTTATTGATCAATTAGTAATGTGTACATGTGTGTATTGTTTGATTTAGAAGCACACATTGACCAACATCATCCAAACATTGCCGACACGTCGAGGCAATAGTGAACTGGAGTGTCCTGTTAGTTAACTTAGTTGTGTAAACTCAAATATTTATGCTTCTGTTAGAATTTTATGTATAGTTGGTAACCTAGATGTGAGATTTCGATTGGTAATGTGTTGTGTTCAAATTGTATTGCTTAAACTAATTTCCTCTATAATGAATTGATATTGATATAATTGTGATATTATCAATTCCGGACAATTGATTTTTCGAGGAGTTTGATATTCGGGACTGTATTGAGAGTGCTTGTGATTTGAATGTGAATAAGGAAATTGAATGCTCAACTATTTTTTGAATGCCGGACTTAGATCCAATGAACTATAAAATTGAATGTGCTCATTAACTGCAAGTGATTGATGATATTATGTGAACTATTATACTCCATTACATGATGCATGTTCACATAAAGGAGTTGTGACCGGAGTAGCCAATGTGAAAAGAGCTTTAAGCTCAGTTATTCACATTAGAGCCTCAGGCTCAACGATTAATAAACTTGGTATCCACAACAGATACAGGACAGTATTGAAAAGAGCCTGGTATCCGCAACGAATACGGGACAGTGAAATAGGCACTCAGTCACAACAAATTTAAAATGGAATGAGTCTCATTTGCATTTGCATTTTTATCTTTAAAAGTGTTCATGATATTGATTGCAAGTGAATGTGGAACTATGTTATGTTAATATTGAGAAATGCTTATGACTTTGATGGTGATATGTAGAATTGTGATAAATGAGTGTAATGTTTTAAAATGATTATATGATATTCTTGCATTAAGAATGTAATCCTAGAATGACTTAAAAAGTGATTTTATTTTTAAATGCTTCTTGTATTATGATGCAAATTGTAGAATATGATTTGTGGCTCTGACTGAATTGTTACTTTAATTAAGCTGAACGTTAATCATTGATATATATGTGTTCTGTTTTGAATGAACACATCGATAATGGTTCACTCACTGAGTTCGCAAAACTCATCAAAACTGCAACGTTGATTTTCAAGTACTAATTGGAGACCTTGCTAGTAGATCAAGCTAACCAAAGTTTAGAACTGTCCATTTTGGATCAAAATATGGCTCAAAGGTCTGGTCAGTTGTCATTTGAGGATTTTAGATAGAGTACTTTGTATAATGTTCATTTCATGTAGAATCTTTTGTTTAAAACAGTGTGATCGCAGATGGTTTCTGTATTATAAATATATGGATGGTTTGTAATGAAATAACAGTGTAAAACATGTTTTGTTAATGAAATGAGCTAAGTTGTTTTTATGATTACTTCTGAAGTGTATGATGCCATCTTAAGTGAATGTGACTGCTCTAACATATCATTCTCATAGGGTATGTGCTCGAATATTCTCAAGAATATAAGCAAGTTGTGGCAAAGGGCGGTGGAGGGTCTATATAAAGACCCTCCCTCCCTTTTTCATATGAGTGTTTTATACGTGTATTTATGGTAAGGTAGAGAGACTTGTGTGTTTAAAGTCTTGTGTGAGAGAGTGATTTTGAGTATTTTTTAGGAAACATTTTTCCTAAAAGGATGAGTGACAAAACAGTGAGGATATTATCCTAGGGATGGTAAATTTGGGAAACACCTTTTGTATGAGTGCCACTATTTTTTTGTATCATTTTTCACTCTCTGTACCTGTATTTTCATGAGTGGAAGTTTTATTCGGAGTTTGGCCCATGGACATAGCCCAAATTAGAGGGTAAACCACGTTAAATTTCTGTGTGTTATTTTCTTGCTTATTTTGCCTGTGGGATTTAATTCGTAAATTTTCCCAACACATTGTAGCTCAAATAGCTTTATATTGCCTTTCCCAACCTTCTCTCATCTCCCCCCTTGATGTTTCAATTGTTTCTCCAGACTTTCCCTCTAAAGGGCATTTTAGTCCTTAACCCCATTTGCCTCTCATCTCACCTAATTTTTTTACCATTTTTGGTAACACGTTTTTAAACTTTTTCTAATAACCCCCCTCTTTTTGTTGTTCCAAGAAGGGAAGTCTTCAGAGCAATTTCCTAGTCAATTATTGGGACAATCCTCTCTTCTCAAATCTCAGTCTTCCCTGCCTAACTCCAATCACCATGTATCCAATTCTTGCTCCTCCAAGGAAATCACCACCATGTCCTCCAAACCCTCTTCTACTTCACACCAGGGTAAAGATACTCCAATTCCACCTCTACCTTCATCTCTGCCTAATCTCAACTCAAATCAAAACCCCCTACTACCTCAACCATCATTAAGACCACCTTCCCTAAAAGATCTTGGTCCCAAGTCGTAAGAGATTGCTTTCCTATCACTAAACTTTCCTTCATCCCCCTTTAGTCTGACTTACAGGTAGGAGTTATCTATCCTCCTATTGAACTACTTCATGTTGGTGCTTCTTGTTGGAATAGCACACTAATGGAATAGATAGTTAAACAAACTTGTGAGTGTTTATTAGAAAACAAGTTCACTGAACTGACCCTATATGAGAAATCATTTAGAACGTTACTTGTATATCTATAGAAATTCTCATTTTGTTGATTATATAAGTGATACTTTAACTTGAGTTCTCCAAAGTTTACTTACATGGGAATTGCTATATTTTGGTACTACTTATGACCTATTCTAGTCAAGGATAGTTTAGTCGATAGTCATTGAATATAGTATGGACTATATAGAAGTAACTAAGCATATAAGATTCATCACCCTAAAGTAATTAGAGAGAATATTTCATTGTTCTTGATTAGTATTGAATTGAAAAATCATTGGTCAAGGTGAAATGATACTTTGTAAAATAATTTACAATTATCATTAATTGAATCAATAACTAATAGTGGAGAACTAACATGATTGGACTCAAAAGAGAGTACACATTAATTATATTCTTTATGTCTAATTAAAACATTGTATGATGAAAAGATTGAATTATGCCAAAAAATCATGTATAGAAAAGTTAGTCAAAACCATTTTGACATTCCTAAATATTTAGGTGGTCATGATGTGTTACTAAATGTCAATCTTGATCTATAGATATAAATTGTTTAATTAAAGAATTAAAGATAAATTAAAGGAGTTTAATTTGTTTAATCCTAAATATGATTCAGGGTTATAATTTACATTCATTTCTAGTATAGTTGGAAACCTAATTGGTCACAAGCAAAGAACAGGTTGAAGAGAGAAAAAATATTTTAATCAAGTTAGAATTAATTGTAAAGTTTAAGAACTTTACGATTAAATATGATATATTTAATAATTAATGATCAATATAAGATATTGAATCTTATTTGGGCATAACTCATATTAATTAGAATTATTTGTAATTCTAAATAAAGTTTAATTAAAAGTAGAATTTAATTTTAATTAAATTACTAAAATGTCCAAAACCTATTATAAATAGACTTAAGCTCAAAGAGAGCTTGCACTCCTTGCCTAACCATTTCTGTAATAGTTACATAGTTCTCTTAACTTGATATGTGGATACTATTAGAGATTAGACACTTATGAGGCTACGGTAGTTGAGATAAGCCAGTTTTGGAAACGGTTTAAAGGATACGTCAAGAAAATGATCAAAATTTGGAATAAGATATGAATTACAATTGATGCTTTATTATGATTTACGTAATAATCATTTTATAGAATTTAAAGTGATTTTAGTTTTTAAGAAATTAAAATACAAAAAAAATTCATAATTATTCTGTTGTGCGTGAGATTAGATCCTGGCTTTTCAACAGTGTTATTAGAGCCAACTTTAATTCTATAATTTGATTAAATTATTTAATTTTTATTGATCTTGAATTTTAAAATTAAAATAAAAACTCTAATCTAGGATTGAATTAGATTCAACTTGATTTGAAAGGATTTCATATTAATACCTTACAAACCCTAAGGAACTAAATAGTTCTGATTACTATTAATTTGAAGAGTTCAAATTGTACAAAATTAGAATTAAGAATTCTAGAATTTTGATTTCAAAAATATGACGTTCCAAGCTTTAAGAAAGCCCCGAAATCAGAATAAGAACACACGTTGATTTATTGTTGAGAAGATAGCTACCGGAAAACTTTTGACGTTAAGGCCATGGTTAGTGGTTTTGTGGTTTGAAATCACATTGGTGCGATGGCAGAACTGTAGAAAGTGGTGAATGTGTACTATTTATGTGTGGTTATTGCTTGTTGTGTTGTGAATAAGTTTTGGGCTTTGGAGAAATCCCGTCATGATGGCAATTTGCAATGGAACCACGCGATGATTGGAATAAGCAAAAGCTTAATGGCGTTGATGGCGACACCTTGGCAAAATAGCATCGCTTCTGATGAGGGCTGTGCATCGTGTAATGGTGAGATTTAATAATGTCACGATGAATATAGTCTAAAGGAATTATATTCACAAAGAAGGTAGATAGAAAACATCACCAAATAATAAGTTTCTAATTTGTTAGAAAAGGTATTTTTCTTGGTTAAATTTTAAAAAGTGATTTCATTTTAGTAATTAAGAAAATTGAACTTTCTTAATATTTTTTAAAATAATTTTCTAATTTATTAAAGAAATATTTTCTAAATAATTATGAAATTAATATCTAGATAAATAATGTAAAGAATTTTCTTAATTAAATTTTAAAACGTTTTATTTAATTTTAAAAATATTTCCCTTTTAATATTAGAAAATAGTTTTCTAATTAAAGAAAAGTAATTCCTAATTAGATTGGAAACATTTTTCTAATTAGGATAGAATTTCTTGTTTGTTGAAGTTTGAAGTGAATTTTTCTAAATTATAATAAGTAAGAAAAGTAATTTGTTGAGAGGTGTTTTCAATTAAATTTTATTAAAGGAGTCTAGATATTGGAAATAGTTTTCACTTGGATTTAAAATTTGTTTTCAAATTAAATTAAATTTCTATTTGGAATAGATTACTAATGACTTTATGTAATATAGTCATATGTATTAAATAAAATAATGATTTAAAATTTTGAACATTTCAAATTATATAAATCTAAGTAAAAATTAAACATTGAGAATGATGAAGGACTTCGATGATATCAATTTGGTGAGTTTTAAATTTTTAGTTATCAACAGGGATTGAGATTCTTTGGTGAATACCTTCATAATAAAATTTCAAAAGAGTTTGGATTTGTGTAAGGAGAAAAATATAGTATGAGATATTGTATGATACAATATTATTTCTTCTATAGCTATGCCTAGTATATGACTTACCTTCAATAGTTCCAAAAATCAATTAGCAAGATTTTATATTGGATATAGAATCCTAAGACTTTAAAAGAGTCAAAGTTAATGATTGAAGGATGTAATATTTAGTTGAAACATTTATTATCCATTAAGTTTGGAATTAAACTGAATAATAAAAGATCATAAGATATCCAAACGGTTGGATATAATCTTATAGACTTGTTGAACAAATTGTTTATTTCAATGTATACTTATAGGACAATGGTTCTTAGGATAAGTAGTAGGAGTAAGATGAAATTTGAAAGGTTCGAATTTTATGACAATACATCCAATTGGAACTAGCTCCTTCGATGATACATTTTATGTATAGTTGAAAGGATATGAAAATTTAAAAGATTCACTTTTATGATAAAATCAAAGAGTTTTTTTTTAAAGATGATTGTAAATTTATCATGTTTGTAAAAAGGTTAGTAAGAGTATAGTTGTCCATTCAAATGAAATTATGATGAGATTATAATTATGATATTTATATTAAGTTTATAAATTATTCGTAAATTGTTTCTAATCATAGTTTTATTAAGACTAGACATTAATAGAACATAAAAAGATTAGCACACATTATGTTTTTTCTTATGAAGGAAATAGTCGATCTCATATATTAAAGTATAGAGATACTTAAACAAACTTGTGAGTGCTTGTTAGAAAATAAGTTCATCAAACTGACCTCATATTAGAAACTATTTGGAGCATTACTTGTATATTTATGGAAATTCTCATTGTGATGATTGTATAAGTGATCATTTGACTTAATATCTCCAAAGTTATTATGTACACATATTACTATGTTTTAATAGTACTTATGACCTATTATAGTGAAGGATAGCTCAGTTCATAGTCATTGGATGAAGTATGAACTAAACGGAGGTAGTTGAGTAATCAATATATGATCGATCACCCTAAAGTAATTAAGGAGAATGTTTCTACTTCTCAATTAATATTAATTCTAAAAATCCTTGGCTAAGGTATAATGATACTTTGTAAAATAATTTACAAATATCATTAATTGAATCAATATCTAATAGTGGAGAACTAACATAATTGGACTCAAGATAGAATAGAAATTAATTTTCATGTTTCATGTCTAATCAAAATATTGTATAAAAAATGATTGAATTATGCAAAGAGATCATGTACAGAAAGGTTAGTCAAACAATTTTGATATTTCTGAATATTTGGGTGGTTATAATATGTTGCTAGACATCAATCTTGATCTATGGATATAAATTGTTTAATTAGAGAATTAAAGATAAATTAAAGGAGTTTAATTTATATAATCTTAAATATTATTTAAGGTTATAAGTTATACTCATTGCCAATATATTTAAGAACTTAATAGGTCACACATAAAGAACGAGTTTTAAGAGAGCTAGCATTCTTTGTCTAACCTTCTCTATAATAGTTATAGAATTCTCTCAACTTATTCTATGAATATCGTTAAAGGTTGAAAACTTATACAACTATAGCGGTTGAGATGAGTTAGTTTTAAAAACGGTTCGAAAAATATGAAAATAAAATGATCAAGTTTTAGAATAAGGTATGAATTACGACTCATATTTTATTATTATTTACGTACTAGTTATTTTATAAAATTTAAACTAATCTTAATTTTTGAGATATTAAAATACAAAAATGTTTTATAATTATTTTGTTAAGTTAGAGATCGGACCAAAATTTCCAACACCAACATCACTAACCTGAAGCTTCTAAAAGTGAATCTCAACCGAAGTACTCTTTGCGTTTGTAATCATTTCATGCACCCTTTGCCAATCACCCCAGCCACTAATTATTGTTAAAGTCTATAGCTTTTTACATCAAATCACCAGGGGCTTTAAGGACTGCCCATTGACTAATTCCTTCAAACAAATTGTTTTTAACAAAGACAACCCGACTTGAGAGTGACTGAAAAAATCAAAATATAAATTTTCTGGTAATTAATTTAATTTAATTAGAGTTATGTTAAATTACTTTGGTTAAATTAGATTTTATTAGATATAATTAGAAATAAGAATAATTATTTTAAAGTTAATTTAATTTTAATTAAAATATATTCATTGTATAATAATATATGTATATCATATGATAGGCATTAATAATAATAAATTTATATCATCTCAACAGATGAAAATATAATTTTATCAATATTTTTATTTAAAATTTAAATTAAATGGTTGTAAATATTCAAATTTGTTTTAGACACATTAAAATATTATAATCTAATTTATATTTTAATAAAATATTAAAATTAAAAATACAATTTTTTTTTGCCTATTATTATTCTTGGTTAGGTTACAAACTCTTTACAAGTCGGTCTTCCCTTTATGACTCTGCCTCTACCCTTGGAATGACGTAAATCCATGTTGCCATATTCATACACTTCATCTAAAATTTGGAATGTCTTTAAAACAATTTCTGACATGCTCTGCCATTTTTAACATACCCGCGACGTGGTAACCTCCGCGGTGCTTAGTGTTAGACCCCTAAACTTTAGAGCACCTCTCAGCGACCTTCATGAGGAGCCTTAGGTGGGAGGTTAGCTGGATTACACGCATGAGGGAGGTATGCGAAAACACTAAGGCAAACGTGGGCGAGGATGATCAGATTTGGTGCGAATTTTGGTAGAGTCTCGGACCTTGTGAAGATTGACTCGGCCCAAGCTAAGGACTTGACGGATTAAAGACTTAGACTATGCTCGGATGGACGGACCACGACTAACAGACTTGTTGTGGGAAGCGTTGGATCGGGCCAGTGCGCTATGTTGGCTTCGGCGAGATCACACTGCATCATCAGCAGATAAAGATCGTGGGAGATCTTGGATGATGTGGCAATGACGAGGAGTTAGAGTTACAGTGAAACACAACATCTGAAAATAGCGGAGATCTTCGAGGATAAGGATGCTAGTTTCCTAGTTGAATGTAATCTCTATCTTTTTGTTATCTTGTAGAT
>JAOQMS010000009.1:21650419-21662084 GCA_027563885.1 Erythroxylum longipes | reverse complement strand
CTATCCTCAATCTATCCCATTATTAATCACTATACCCGAAATGTCAATGAGTGCATGTACAATTATTTTCATGTGTGGAAAGACTCACATTCACATGCCTGTATGCTGACATTTCGTTAAGCATGGAATTCAAATTTTCCTCTAACTCTCTCATTGCCATTCTCCCCATTATTGAAATCGAGGTTATAACCCTTAGTATGGAGACAGGATGCTACACTAAGCGAACATTTATGTCCCTTCAAATGGATATGAACAGGGCTAGGATCATTTTCAGACCCGAGAAGGTCTGTTTAGCGGACCTAAAGTTCGTCTAACGGACATAGGTAAAACATAAGCCCCTCCAAAGCATCTTTAATGGTTCCTACATCCATTCTAACATCACTTTCACTCATAATATTCCCAAATTCACCTCTTCTAATGCAATATCACATCTTAACAATTCAACTACCAAACTGATTTCATTAAATTCTCAAATCCCTATTTATTTGATTCATCACTTACAACTAATTCTCATCATTTATAAATTCCTATCCTTTTTCCATAACATATCTTATTCCTAAGTCTCAAACAATTCATATTCAAAATTCATCATTTCAAGTTAATAAAGTCTTCAAGTATACCTAACTTTTAACTCAACATCATCCATACATAATTCATATTCCATGCTTGATCATGAACACCCACAATAGGACATATTTTCATACACCTTTATCAGAACTTTTTCTGCACATATCCTCTTTAAATTTCATTCCTAACTATTACCTTAATTCATCTCATTTCAAGAACATAACTCAATATCTTAGTTAGCCTAACTTTCACTTTCATTAAACTTTTAGTTCATGATTCGTAACATCTACATACAACTCATCACGTATGGTTTTCATATTCACAAAATAGAACACAAACATATACATTCATCCAACAATTTGCTACACCCAGTTCTCAATTTCGTGTTAGTTTTTGAGACTCTTAATGATAGAATTCAAATTCGATGTCTACATAAAAAATGTAACCTTATGTCTCTAGTTTAATCCAAATCAATAATCATCTCATTTGGATAAATACAAGAAAATTTATGCCTAAAATACAGAAGCATAATTAGTGAAAATGTTGCTACTAACATTTTCCAGCTCTCTTCCAATTTTCCAAGTTTTATACTTCCAATATTTTACATCTAACCTACCTTGTACCTAGATAATATTTTCTACTTCATTTCCTTATCATTCTCCACTCCATTTCAACTTAAATTCATTCACAAACAATTCATGATCTATGTTTGATCATTAACCAAAATAGAACCTATACATTTACCCATTCATTCTTCAATTCACTACACTCATATAAAACCATTATAATGATCATTCTACCTAAACATTATCTCTATAACAAATTATGGGTCATTACTGGTCATACACATATACAAAAGCAAGACGTTTACATGAAATTTTCATCACCCACAACACACACATAAAAATTCACATGATCAAGTCACCAATCTTAATGTACTCATTATTCTAGCTTCATTTAACCATACCCAAGATATTTAAAACATAACTTACTTGATTTCGCTCCAAATCTCCAAAATTTCACTCAACCCTAGCTCCCAAGCATCACACGATCTTTATCTTCTAAAGGTTGGAAAATCTAGGTTTTCTTGTGGTAACGAAGAAGACAACAAGGTGGGAGTGATAAGTGAAAGAAACGAAGGAAAGTTTCAATGTGTATGGAGGTTGGAGAAGCAAAAAAAATCATGAAGGAGAGGAGAAATGGAGAAGATCACGAAAATAGAGAGAAATGAAGAAGAGAAGCATGTGAAAGACAACATTTAAAGTGGTCTTTTAAATAAAAGAGTGGAGTGTCGTGAGTGGGGAGGAGTGCCAAGTGGTAGTGACACTTGTCATTGCCACTTGTCACTTTCCTATAGTCCCATTTGGACCTCTTTTTCCATTTAACTCCAATTTCTATCTCAATTGTCTCCAAATTTCAATGACATATGTCATTAAATCCCAATATCATATATAAGAATTTCCATTGTCATTTGAAATTTATTTCTACTGCCATTCATCAATGGTTCTACCACTTGGCATTTTTCCTAGTACAAAAATACCCTTAATTCCAGAAAAATTCTTAAATTTACCCAAAAATTCTAAATCAACAAATACACTCTCCAAATCAATTTTCAATACAAATAAACCACAATTCTCAATAAAATCACATTTCACCTATCAATTATACTCGGAATGTCAATGAATGCATGTACAATCATTTTAATGTGCAAAAGTTCAATATTTACATGTGTGTGTATGCTATATGGTGCATGAGCATGAAATGCAATTTCTAACTTCTCAATAATCTCTCATATTTACTATTCTAGTCTCAACATGGGTAACGGGATGTTACAATAACACTATGTTAGAAAATTCGTTTTTTATTTGTTTAGGTTCTATTAATTTTGGATATTTGTATTTTTGGATAATTGACTACGTTTGGATCGTGTTGATTGATTAAGGGGTAGTTCTCTTATGGTTTGTGAATTCGATGTTATATTTCCAATTATCTCCTTGGGGAGAATTTCAAATATATGACAAATAATTCCAAAAATGGAGAGATTATTAAGATATAAGTTATGATATCTTATTATTTAATTTGTTAAGATATAAGTTTTGATATCTTATTATTTAATTTTGGGCATTATTTTATAATTGGACTTAGTTGGGTTTATATAAGACTCTTTTAAGACAAGTTTGATAAGGTTTTAATTCCTAATTAAGATGGGATTTAAATATAGTCTATTTTGGGATAATGGTTATCTAAGGAAGAAGAATTCTGAAAACTTGAATTGAATATGACAGTTGTAGTGTGGTTGGGATCTAAGTGTGTAATGGGCAGAATGTTATTGTTTTTAGAAAGGAAAAATTACAGGTTTTGGGTGACTTGGCAGCTGGGATTCCTATAGTTATTTTTTATGATGTTTAGCAGCTGATTGTGTTAAGATATATCTCTATTTGTTGCAAACTTTTCTAAGTGTATCACGTGACCTGGGTGGAATCTTTGGAGCTGCGTTTTTCTTTGGTTATTTGCCGTTTATTGGGTCTTCTTGCAGTTGTGGTTTTTCTCTTGACTTTTGTGTGACTTTGGCTGGATGATCTGTGATCATGTGCTGTGTTTTTGGTTGATTACATGACTTTCTGTAGCTGGGTGTTCTTCTATTCTTGAACAACAATTGAGGGTGGCCTTTGGGAATTTTACAGCTGATTTCCTTTCTAGTTTATGTATTATCCATGTGTTGTTGTTCATTGTTGATGAAGTGTTGATTGTGTGGCTGTCCTTTGTGATTTTTGGTATGCGAAAATTCTAACAGTTGACTACAGTAGTACTCTTGGTGAATGACGTTCTGATTTGTCATTAAAGGAGTTGAATTTATTAGGAAAGTTGTTTTTCTTATCTCAAGTATATTTGTTTACGTTCTTTATTATTTTAATCATTTGAGTTGTTTGTTTATTATATTTATAGTTAAAAGTTGTTGTAAAAAATCCTTTGTTGAGGTTAACACGAGTTGGTCGTATTATTGGGTGTGAATTACTTTCACAGGTTGTGAAGGACGAGGAATAGTGTTAAAGGTTGAGTGAGTCAGCTCGATAAAGCCTTGTATAAAACTATTGTCCTTAGTGAAAATATTAATCTAGGTGAGGGTCCCGTAGACGTAGGTACAGTGTGTCAAAGTGCATTAAAAATTTTCTAGTGTTGATTTGCATTTATGCGCTTAATTTTTTTGTTTTTGGTCATGTTAGAAACAACTGTGGCCGGATCAGAAATTTTGTGAAACTACATCCTTTCGAAATTTCAGACTTACTTTCCATGATTTATCAGCTCATCTCTACTCATTATAGACTCTCATCAAGTAGAAATGTAATTAAATATATGAATATCGACATATTTTACCTTAATTTCTCAATCTCACCTTGTACCTTAGTACTACTCCAGTACTTAGCCATTAACATAGGATATACCTAAAAGTTAGGATATCCCGGTATCACTCTGGTATAAAACCATCAGCACAAGACTTTCTCAGAACTTAGGATGCCCTAATATTTGCTCTACGGATAGATAGCTAGCCATCACTTACTCATCTCTAAACAACTTATCAATCTATAACCATCGAATGAAAAATATCCTAGGCAAGCCACAAATTCTCAATTTATACCAATTATTCACAACATTTTATCAACCAATTACTATTCAATTAACTCATTTTTCGTTGAATTAACAAACAATACATCTTATAAAACGTAACAAAATATAAAAGTGATACATTTGTGCTTCATTAATTATTTGCAAAACAAAATAAACATAATTTATGTATGTAACTATTAGTCATTAATTAAATTAATTATTCATTCAAAGTATCATTCGCTAAAAATAATTTATTAATAACAACGGTACACTTTTTTAACAATACAGTCTAAGGTTATCTTTACTTTAATTTCGGATTCAACTAATTTATAGTCCAATTTATTCCTTAATAAGAGCTTCGAACCTAAAAATTACAAAATTTTATTAGACTAATTTAAGAAAATTTCTAACCAATTATACTTAATGATCCAACATTATTCTCTTTTCTACTTTATTCTTAATTATAAAAATAATATCCTTACTAACCTAACCACCATAATTACTAAAATACCCTTAACTAATTAAAAGTATTTATTTTACCCTCATTCATTTCAAGTAATACCAAAAATGTACTTCTTGGAAGTATATTTTGCCCTTTCATGCAACTTAAATTTTCCAAAAATACCATATTTTTCACCCTCTCTTCTTCTCTTATCTCCTTTTTTTTTTCCTCATTTTCTAGCCTCCTTTTCTCTATTATTTTATCTCTTTTCATGACTTCAATTTATCTCAAACAACCACAACATGTAATCTAACTATAAACTAGTATAGAATGATCAAAAATCACAAAAGACATAAAACAACAGCTGTAATTTTTACCTATGTTTTAAGATATTTTGAGGTTCTTAACTTCTACAACTTTCTCCCAATTTTCTACAAAACAAACGTAATGAGGGAACCTATAAGAGAAGTGTCACATGCAAGAGAAAGATGATACACTAAGACACATACCAACAGGAAAAATGGAGAAAAAATTGAGAAGAATAGCTGATTTATGTGTGAGTCCAATTTTCGAACAAATATTTCCTATTTAAACCCCTAAGTTTAATGGTTTTATGGGCTGAGTTGCTGAGTTGCTTTTATTACTTTGTGGGCTTTACAGTTTAATCGTAAAAACTTTAAACCATTCAAGTTTTTTATTCAATTTTTAACTCTTCAGTTCGATTTATTTTAATAACTCTTGTTGCTAAAATAGATCAATTTAGTAATTAATCAGTCAATTTTTGTAAATTAATAAGTTCTTATAAACCAAAATTAATTAACTAATTTTCATTTAACAATCTTTTCTTTCAATTAAATCTTAAATTCTTCTATAAGCAAAGACAATCCCTTTCAATAATATTTAAAATTTTTTAATTTTATTTAATCTTTAACTAATTTTATAACAGTTTAATACTCGTTAAACTTTTTAATTAAACCTTAAAATTTATGTCTTACTTGTTTAATTTCTGGTCTAGTTTCTAAAACATTAATCCGAACAAAAGAAGTTGTAAGCTCATATAAAACTTATAAAAATCCAATTTCAATTCCCTATTTTGTTATCATGAGTTCGGTGAAACGTCAAGTCATGCCTTAGCCTTGTTCTTTTCCCAAAGCTGTTTGGTTTCAACTTTCTCTATAATAAAACTTAGGCTATATTTAGTTGGACGTAAGGTTTTTAATGGAATGGAAAGAAATAGAATAGAATGAAATGATTTATAATGGAATGGAATGTGAATATATGTAATATTAGAAAATTGCTATTTGGAAGGGATAAAAGGGTTCATAATGTAATATAATAAAATATTGTTTGGATGAAGAGTTTATAATGTAATATAGCGTGAAGTTGTTTATCATTTTACATTCCATCCTAGACCTACCAAATTGAAGATTTTTCATTTTTACAATTTATGATGAAATGAGCTGTCATATAAAACTCTCATTTTCTATCTCATCTCATTATATTTCATTATAAACTCTCATTCTAGACGATGAAATAATATTCTGTAAGCAAAACTAGTCAAATCATCATATTTTAGTTGTGTTCATGGCCACTTAGACGCAAGATCTTATGTTCTCAATTTCAATGTACCCTCTGTTTCAGTACGATCTCAGTCGTCCAATTTTTGTGGGCTTTATTTATTGAATAAATAGATTTTTATGAAACAAAATAATGAGAACAGGTTATCTGGTCCTAACCACTGGAGTCTTGACTTGCTGTCTAATCCGAATAATTAATTTTGCAAATCAGACATTTTATTTGCTCGGTTGAATAAGTGGATTTTGATGTTCAGATCTCCTTACAATCTAACAAAATAAATCCTAACAAATTCGCAGACTGTTTCTAATTTTCAAATTGTACTTTTAGAACCTCCAAGGAAAAATGTCGTTGAATTTCCTCTGATTTTCAAGGAAATTATGATCCTTTTTTTGGTTTTAACTATAAAATATCCATTACTCCAATATCAAGGAGACGTTGTTGTTTCCAATGTACTTTATAATGGATATACGTACATATTTACAATTCAATTCTACGTACATTCCTAAACAAAGCTTTAGCATAATTAATTCCGAATAAAACTTGACAAAATTAGAAAAGAAAATTCATATATATGTAAAAGATCAAGCACATCTACAAAGAAAAGGACTTCAATTTAATAAAGGGATGTATATACATCCAACTTCAACAACAGATAATGAACTTCCTATCAATACTTTAGACAACTATTTACATAGTTGCTACGGCATTGACTTCTTCACCTAACTTCAAAATAGAAAAACCACTTCAGATACTCCACCTGTCCTTTCGTTCCAAGGCAGATCAAACGTCAGCTTGCTATCTGGCAGCCACTCAAATCCCATTTCAACACTGTTCACAAAAGCCTTGTTCGGACACAAAGTCGAGTAGGCTAAGAAAGTCCCTCCGCCTTTAATCTCCATTTTCACTCTGGTCTCGGTTGCAGACCTGAAATACATCAATTCCTGAATCGAGCCACCGCTATTGAATATGTTGGTTAGTCCTATTGGAGCAAATTTAATTCTAGGGCCGAGTTTTTCGACTGGCACGAAGCTGAAAAGCTCAAATGTAGATGGCTGGAGGGTCAATTGGATTGCGGCAGATTTTGGCGTGACAACGCGAAGTTCCGCAGCCTGGTTCAGATAGACTACGTACTCGTCAGCCTTGCCCATTTCAGGGATTTCTCTATTTTGATCCCATTCGATGTCTGTGACATGAACGGAACCTGACATTGGCTTGTAGCATTCTGAGTAGCCCTTGATTCTTTGCTCCTTTGGGTCCCATCCAGCTCCTTGACAATTGAAAGCTCCAATTACTCCTCCATACTGCAAATGTACGTGGCAATTTTAAGCTTAGTTTGCTTGAAAATGTTCGAAAAGAAAACTACTATTAAAACGGCTAATTCGTGAATTAGAAAATGAGCAAACATTGGTCTGTCATCGACTTGGAAAATTATAACATAGTGACAAGTCCTGAAGTTCTATGTCGTTTAGTATTTGTTAGTCGGTCACTCAGGCTTGTACCTTATTGAAGTTCCAAATCTTGAGAATTGTTTGCTTGTCAAATAGAGGGTTCTTGAAGAGACAGTCCCTAGTGGGCAGGGCAAAGTGCTGGCACTTGGGGATGGTACCATCAGGGTACACAAGTTTCTTGATGAGCTCAAAATCATGACCTCCCAGAGAGTCACTCACATAGACTGGTCCACCGCAGATGGCTCTTGATCCAGCATGGAACTTGGAACAGGGATGGTCAGATTGGAACATGTCCCAGTCAGGCTGTATGATATGGCCCATCCACATACTGTTATATGCACAGTGAATCATATGCACACCTTGTAGCCAATAGACTCCCATTGGATCCCCATTTGGATCCTGAAACCAGAAATCATCGCCTGAAACATAAACTTGCCAGATTACGTACCACCTTCAAGAGTGAAAATAATAACTTCGTGGAATTATAATGATTAAAGGACTGTAGAAGGGCACGTGGTTGAACTTTTCTTACCTACTCTTCCCATAGATATCTGCTTTGTTCCAAGGAAGAAGAAGTCGTTGCACTGTTGCATGCTAGAGATGAGTCCTGTTCCTTTAAAATTCTTCGAAAGTGAATCTGAAAGACCTTTGTAATAGATCTTGGAAAGCTCAACTCGACCTCCGTACTCCTCTGATACATATTCCAGGGTCTGAAATTGGAGAATACAACGTCATATTTACAGCTGAACATCTAGGACTTGCTATATTTTTGCACACCAAAAGTAGGATCACATCGAAGAAATTTTAGATAAACTTACATGAATGACATCCACTTTCACTCCTGTAATGCCAACACTAGCAAGGTACGAATGCATAGAGTCATAGAAATCTCCTGCTTGCTCGGGATGAACAAGTCCGATTCCGCCTTCAACAATTTTAACCACAGCTAGATCGGTCATTGTACCATCTAGACCAGGAGAGACTTTACAGTGTTTGATCTTTGAGCTCAGATGAGTGGAGCCTGGTCTTACACCACCCCAGGCACCACATAATGCATGCCACACGTATATGTCATCCAAACCTTTGAATTTTATTCTCAAATCTCTTGTAAAAGCCTTCATACCAAAATCCTCGGTCCCAGAAGAGCAACTTTTGCAGGCTTGATTAGAAAGATCATTTTTTTCTTCTCCAGCAAAAAGGGCATCCATTTCCTGTTTCAACTTCTGAATCTTCGATTCTAAGGAAGAAACGTCAAAGACTCCAGCTTGTATTGCCTTGTCAAGTTCCTTTTCAGCATGCTCGAGTTCAACTGCCTTTGAAATGACCATCGTTGGTTTCTTTGGATCGAAAGCGGCAGGGTTGGGACCTAGCATAGATCCTCCTTTGTATTTCCTAAACTTCTCACATTCTTCAAGCCTGTAAAGCCTGGCAGTCATTTGAGTCCCACCAAGAACAAGGTTTTTAGCGTCCCTGTTCGGATTTTGACCATCTAGATTGATGCTTTGCCACCCATCGTCGATGATTACAAATCTCGGTGACACACCACCCTCAGCAAATTCATTAACGCCATGCCAGATACCATTAGGCTCCACAGTTAAATAAAATGCATCCCAAGTGCACCACCCAAATTTATCAACAACAGAAGGGGCTTTTTTCTCTTCCAACAGCCTAAATGTGTTGAGATGAACCCTCAGAGCACTATATGCCTCTTTCATGATATCGTAAGGATTTTTAGAGACGTGAACATAAGCAATAGCATCGAAAGATGATGCTTTCACTTGGGTAGAACCACTTTCAGCGCAAATCATGAGATGGCCATCAATGCCAGGGTGAAGAGCAGACCTAAAACTCCCTTCAATGAGGGGTATTATTATGACATAAGACCTTATTTCAGGAACATGTAGGAGAACCCATTGAGTTTCCATTTGCAAGTCAGAACCAGAACTACCAACCCACATGGTAGACCACCATGTTTTGAACCTAAAGATGGACAAAAATTCCCTCTCCGTGAACTTCCCAAGTGAGTTCATCAAACGATCGGACGGCGTCTCTTTGTGGAACCCGAGAAAACCGCCCCTGTGTGACACACCATGAACACGTTGAAGCAGGGGAAGCGGAGCATCAGAGGCTTTGAAGTTACAGATGGACATGAAATGAGAGAACATGACATTGCTTGGAACATCTGAGAGCAAAGGAACACCTTTAACACTAAACTTATTATCTGAAAAATCAAAGTACTTGTCTATACTGTCAGAGCGGAGGTTGGTAAGGAGTGGCTTAACAGGTACATCCGGTGGAGCCATGGTGTAGGAATTACAGATGAAAAACCAAACGCAAGAATAGAATGGTGTCAGAATACTGTATACAAATGGTAGGCTTCAGAAAGCACTGTGTTTCTCACTATTTTATGAATTGGAACTGTAGGTTCTGTTATCGGGGGCTCAAGGAAACTTATATTGAAGAAGAATAGGAGGAAGATATTATACAATGATCCACACTGAAACGTAATTGCTAGGAGATAGTGTTACGTATTCACGACAGGAGAACTGCAATCTATAAGTAGAATTGTCAAGATTATTACAGAATAATTCTCCACAGAAGAAACAGAAATCAGAGTGAAGAAACAGAAATCAGAGTGACCTTACTAGTATTTAAGTTACGGAAAGAGCATGAAAAGTCACTTAGGAAATTAGATGCAAAAGAGCAACGGAAGCTAATAGAACACAGAAAGAGGAGTAGTAGAGAAGAATGCTTGCACAGGAGAAAAGGGGAAGCTTATGCACTTATTTATAGCGTGAAGCCTAAAGGGTGCGTGAAAATTTTGAATAAAAAATGGAATCACGTAACCTTTCTAGATATGCAGGTTGAATGGTTGGTGACGGTTGTCTCCTTTTAGTCTCTCTGTATAATGCTGAGTCGGTGATTTTCTCTGTTTATGTTCCTCTTTTAGCGACTGAGCACCTCCTTTTATGTCAAAACAACGGAACTAGTAGCTCCAAGGGACAAACCCTGGAAACTTGGGCCGTTTGTTCTAATGCTTTTTTTTTTTTTTAAATGTTTAATTTTTATTTTCAATTTTTATTTCAAATAAAACAAAAACTTGTTTGATTTTTAATGGAGTTGTACTAATAATAACTATATATCATGTAGAATTTAAAGATAAATTATTTTTAATTAAATAAATTTATTTAATTTTTATATAATATTTATTAACAAATTATTAATAAAATTATATTATTTTAATAAAATAAATAATTTAAAAATAAAAATTTTATTATAAAATAAAAATCCTTCTGCCGGATCTTAAAAATTAAAATTTAATAAGATCCATGAGTGTTGTCTTTTTCAATATGTTCAAAGGTTCACAAAATCCGATAATTTCATATGCAGAATAAATATATTACATCTCGAACACGTGTAATTTCTCAAAAGATCGTTTTTATTGAGTGAACGTTCCTCGTCAGAACAGCTTCTATTAGAGAAACATCCTTGTGCCGGATCCTAATATTTCCTAGAACTTAAAATTTTAATTTTCAATATCTTTGGAGGCAATAGAAATAAGGGAAATTATATTTAAAAACAAAAAACTATAATAATGATCTTAGTTTTAAATTTTATCATTTTAATGTCTAAACTTTATAGTTGTATCAGTACTGGTCTAATGTTAATTCTATTTGGTATCTTTCTTGATTATAATGATGTGTATATTGATTCTAGAGAGGTCAATTTAGCTCCGGCCCAGTCTGGCCCGACCCGTTATCAATAAGTTTGGCCCAGTTTAACCGAGCCACGGACCGGGTAGGTATGGCCAGTGAAGCACGGGCCACAGGCAGGGGTGGACGGGCAGCGAGCCAGCCCGTGGCCCGTGGAACCATTGACTGGCCCGTGGCCTGCCCTCCCATCACCCAAATTTTTTTTAATAAATATTTTAATTATTTATTAAAATAATTAAAATAATTAATAAATAATTTAAGTAAATTAAAAATTTGTAATTAATGTAATTCATAATTTTAACAATAACTTA
>JAOQMS010000009.1:21607667-21634688 GCA_027563885.1 Erythroxylum longipes | reverse complement strand
ATGGTCAAGGTGT
Source organism: Erythroxylum longipes (assembly GCA_027563885.1). Classification (NCBI taxonomy): domain Eukaryota; kingdom Viridiplantae; phylum Streptophyta; class Magnoliopsida; order Malpighiales; family Erythroxylaceae; genus Erythroxylum; species Erythroxylum longipes. The sequence continues at coordinate 21,634,675 of JAOQMS010000009.1, read as the reverse complement.
TCTTTTTGGGAGATAAACTCACGTATTAAGATATTCTGCATGCGAGTTGGACTTCGGAAACGGGTCCAACAGGTGGTGAGTACTATGGATCTTTTGATGAGTATTGTAAACAAATAGGGTATTAAATACTAGAAAATGCCTCTTAAGACTACTCAGTTGAATGGCCTAATAGAGAACATGAACATGATATTAGTAAAGAGAGTCAAATGTTTGCTTTCAAAAGTAAAGTTGCCTAAATCTTTTCAAGGTGAGGCTTTATAGACTACTGCATATGTTATTAACTTATCTCCTGCTATTGTTTTGCTAGGTGAAGTTCTTGATTATGTGTGGTATGGTATGGAAGTTTCCTATAACCATTTTTGTGTTTTACTTATAAAGCCTTTATACATATTCCAAAAAATGAGTGGTATAAATTAGATACCAAAACAAGGTAATGTATCTTCATTGGTTATGAAAATGAAAAGTTTGATTACAAGTTGTATGATCCAGTTAAAGAGATGTTATTAACTGAAGTTGTGATGTTATTTTTATAGAGAATCAGACTATTGAAGTTATTAACAAGGCAGAGAAGTAAAAGTCTCGAGATTCTGATGACTTAATTAATTTTGATCTAGCTCTATTGACATATACCTAATGTAATTTAGTTTGGAAATCAGAATAATTTAGAGAATCATATTCATGATGATCAAATTGAAGGTGTTGATAGTGATGTTATTAATGAGGTAAACGTAATTTTCAATAATAATATTATTACAGTAACTAACAAACCAGATAGATTTTATACTTCCATCAATGATTTTTATTTGAAGAGGTTTGTTTTTTTTTTTCCAATTGTTAAGTAAAGTTTTTGTAGAGATACATATTGTTGCTCCTGTATCTATATATGCATTTACTTTTTTATTCTGAATAATCACTTGAATAAAAGTTGTATTAGGATGTAATTGTTGATTCTAAATTTTGTGATTCATATTCATATAGTGAAGGAATTGTTGAATCTGTTGCATAATCGGATTCAATAGGTTCTAATTTTGAGTGATTTGCAAGAATAAAAAAATTATTTTTTTCTTTAAATTGATTCTGATTTCGTTTTTGACATTTGTTTGCATAATGTCCTTCTTCCTTACATAGCCAACATCTACATTGTTTTTTATTTTGTGGGCAAAACTACCTATTTGGTTTATATTGACAATAATTTTTGCGTCTAAAAAATCGTTGTGAAGGGAATTTTTTAGGATACTTTTTCCATTTGGGGTAATGTTTCCATTTTGTATATTTTTTTTCCAGTGTGTTAGTTTTGTTTTGGTTTTCTATATGTTGTTTCAGAGCTGTACTGTTGAGATACTTCAGAATATTTAGAACAACATAATCGAATATCGAATATCTTTATGACGTAATTTGCTGTGTAATTTTTGTACAGACATCCAGCCCCATCCAACCAAATCCTTCCATTACCCAGCCTGAACCAGTTGTAGCCCAAAAGCAAGCCGATCACAAAGAAAATAAAACCTATGTCATTTTTAATGGATCTATGGTCGGTCTATATGATGAATGGCATAAAGTCTCTTTACACATCACAGGCAAACCATCAATTATTCATAAAGCCTACACCACTAGAACCGAAGCCGAAAAAGCCTTTAAGGAATTCCAAAACCCAATTCTTAAGCCACAATGTAAACAAGTCCTAGATAAACTATCTGCTGAAACCAAAATGAAATCATTAGGAAAGCCCATCAATATGGAAAGAATTAATTCTATTCCCACTTGGGCAGTCATGGAAGAAATGAAAAAGATCACTCCAGATATGTTTTACGAATGCTTTCAAGCATTAAATGAGTGGACTAATGCACAAAAACAATTCCAATATTACCCACAAAATTGAGGCAAATATGGCCCTAAAGCAATTATCTTACCCGAAATAGATCCATTAACTACCTACCTCTTTTTTCAAAGTGAATTTATTGACACTATCTATCTTTTTAATTTACATAGTCTAGCCGACTTCCCTGTTGGTTTTATTCAAGCAGTAAAAAACTAGAAAGATAAATTTGCCAAGGACCGAGAAATCTTTCTCAAAGTATTAAGTACCTATCCTATCTTCTTAAAAGCTGACAATATTCAAGAACCTACTTTACAGATTCCCAAAATTGCTTATATCAAAATTGGAATTAGCAATGGATTATATCCACCAATTGATGAACCACCTAGACATGAGATATCATGGGATCTTATTAATCATTTTGGAATAACTCATCAAGCTTAATTATAAAGGATCTAATCTACTGATGACTTCAAATTATCGACAACCAATAGCAACGGAGTCTCTGCAATTAATCAAACAGATCTAAGCACAGTTTTCTCATACAGCAGGCATCTTTGAAGAATTATCACTTGATTGGAAAAATTTAATTTGCCAGAAATTACGTAATTACCCAACATATAAGTGTGCATTATGCCCCTCTACCTCAGCACCTCCTAAAGACGACAACAACAGTACAAATGAAGTAATTATTGAAGAGTAGAATCACTAAAGTATATAGCTTTACTTTTGGCAGTGTGTAATTATTTAGTACTTTTGGCAGTATGTAATTATCAGTTTAGTAGGTGGCCGACAACGACAAATGGCCAACCACCTTTAATCTTTTACTTTACACTTTTAGCTTCTTCTTTACTTTCTTGTATTGGCTAATCGAATTTGAATTTGAGTAATAGTTGTTGGAGTTTTTCTATTTGTGCTAACTGTTGTTGTATTTGTTCGTTTATTATTTTTTGATTACTTTCTATTCTTTGTATAATATAAGTACTGATTGTTTTATGTATTACATTATCTAAATGTGTTTCTAATTGTTCTTGTTTTTTTTAAATATCTCATATACTTGTTTTATAGTAATCATAACATATTTTTGACATGGGTAGATAATTCCTGAAGTTGTAATTTAATAGAGCTAATGTCTTTACCTATATTTTGATCTTCTTGTTTTTGTTCAGTTTGATTAATTAATTTGGGATTGGTGATAGGTATTGATCTTTCTAAATTACTTCCTGGTTCAGTGAATCTAATTGGTCTAGATAACTTAACTGATTGTGATCTAAGTAAAGGAATTGTAATTGAAGGCTGGTATATATGATCTGATAAAGATAATCTTGGTGCACTTAACTAATTATATTGTATAGGATATTTACTTTCGGGTAGTTCTTTAAGAGATGTATTTAAATTAATTCCAAATTTTGCTACATCATTAAATAATTGATCCATATAAATTCGATCTGTATCTTTGAATTCAATACTATGATGATAATTTGTTAAAGCATAACTTACTTGATAAGTTATAGAAAATAGGTACTGTCCTATGGTCATTAAATTATCTCTATAAAATTTATATGCTATAGTAATTGTTTCGTCTAATTAAAGGTATTCCTAATTTAAGTCGTGTGTTAAATTTAATTTTTCCATAAGCTAAATTTCCATTTATTATTCCTAAAATTTGTTCTTTTAATTCTGTTAATCTTTCATCGATAATAGCTAGTCGTATAGGGGAATCTATTCCTTCTTGAAACGTTGATTTTAATAGAATTTGAATAGTAGAAAGATGTATATAACCAATTTTATTTCTTTTTGGTTCAGGGATTTTTTGTAATTGTTTATAAATTTGTTCTTGATTAATTAAAGGAAGTCGAATATGTCCATTACACTGATCTATACAAATAGGAGTTTCATGAAGTAGTTTTCCATAATAAATGATATTTTGTATATTTATCAAATTATGAAAAGGTTGATACTTAATATCTTGTCCTGATTTTAAGTTTAATTGTGTTTTGGCGATTTGTTTTTGAAATATTCCTGCTGATTCCATAATTGCTAAATTATCTAAATCTAATATATTTTGTGCTTTAGTTTGTTCTATTATTTCTGACATGTGGATTGATGATCTTATGATAACCTAATTATTGAAGTTAATTCTGTTTGATAAAAATAATATTGACTTGTTGCTAAATCCAATGATGCTTTTATTGGTTGAATTCTATTTAGGTTACTAATCATAATTGTACATAATGATATCTTTGTGCATAATATTTTGTTTCATCTTTATATTGATTAATTAGTTCTTGAAAATAATTAATATATTCATCATACTGGGTACATAAACTGCAATAATTATTTATTAAAAAGATGAATTACAAAGATCATTATTCTTTATTTTGATTGTTTTCCTTCTTTGCGTGCTTCTTCTAGGGCTGGATCTATATGTACTTCATGGTAATGGCTGCTATATTGTTTATGTAAGTGAATCGATGTTTGTTTTTCCTGATCATGTAAATTAACATGATTGGAAAGTAAGTCTAGGCAGTACTGTTTTTCTTTATCTAGTAAGATAAGTTCTTGAGATCCTTGAAGGTGTAGAAAATAAAAGATATGTGATCTAGCTACGAGTTGTTGATGATGATTTTTGAAGTGATTGATGAGTTGTTTATTGATACCTAATTTATCTTGTGTAAGTTTCATACTTGTGTGTAATGCTTGGCAAATCCAGCAATTTGTATCAATCATAGTGCCTAAACGATGGTTAAAATAGGTTATTATAATCTATATTAGGATTAAATATTTGATCAAAAAGATATTGTCTAAGTATAGGTAGAAATCTATAAATTTTTATCTTTTCTAATAAATAAAATAAATCAGGTGTATTTAAACAGATAAAACTAATAAGTAACATAAATAAACATGGTTGAATATAGTAAAAACTAAGTAATAATTGCATAATAATTGATGAAAGAAAATACTTAAAACTCATACCTGATGTCCTCGTTTCTGTTTGGACTCCAAATCTTAGGCTAAGATAGGAGAGAGGTTTACAGGAAAGAGAGATAAGAAATTTTATTTCACGGTTTCGGCGATTGCCAAAGGGTACATTATATAGGCAAACTAAAGAGAAAAAGACAAAAGACTAGACATTTGACAATAAAAGAATAAAGTAAGGAAGAAGAAAGCTAAAAGCGTTTACAATAAAAGATAAAAGGTGGTTGGCCATTTGTCATTGTCGGCCACCTACTAAACTAATAATTACATACTGCCAAAAGTAAAGCTGTATACTTTAGTGATTCTACTCTTCAATAATTACTTCATCTGTACTGCTGTTGTCGTCTTTAGGAGGTGCTGAGGTAGAGTGGCATAATGCACACTTATGTGTTGGGTAATTATGTAATTGCTGGCAAATTGAATTTTTCCAATCAAGTGATAATTCTTTAAAGATGCTTGTTGTATGAGAAAAATGTGCTTCGATCTATTTGATTAATTACAGAGACTCCGTTTCTATTGGTTATCGGTGCTTTGAAGTCATCAGTAGATTAGATCCTCTATAATTAAGCTTGATGAGTGATTCCTTTCTGAGTTTTAAACATTGATTGTAGACTCCTTCGATACAATAAACAAATCAAGATGAAATTATATATGGCTATGAATCAGATCAAGAATTATATGTCGATCAACAACAAAAGAATGAAGATCAACCAGATTCTAGTCAAAGTGGAGAAAAACATAAACGAGAACAAAAAGATAAATATCAATGGACTCAAAAATCAATATAAAATGACGAATTAAATAAATCTGGATACTATAGAAAAGATAATAAAATAAGAAAGTTTCCTTCTGAATATACCCCAAAACATATTTCCTTAGGTCCCGATGGAATTTTAGATCTCGATTGCGTTATATCACCTGAAAAATTATTATTAGAATGGTCAAATCGATTAGCTTTAGTTTCTTTTGTTGTTGATCAACGTATAATTCTTGATCTGATTCATAACCATATATAATTTCATCTTGATTTGCAATAGGATTAGTAATTTCTTTATAATTGAGAGTTAATGTATTTACTAACTGTGTAATTTCTTCTAATTGAGTTCGAATATCTTTTTCTATATTCTACATGGTTTAATTAATGTTGTAACTTTCTTTTTGTCACTAGGCTCTGATACCACTTGTATTGGTAGATCGAATTTGAATTTGAGTAATTGTTGTTGGAGTTGTGCTATTTGTGCTAACTGTTATTGTATTTGTTCGTTTATTATTTTTTGATTACTTTCTATTCTTTGTATAATATCTATGAGTACTAATTATTTTTGTATTACATTATCTAAATGTGTTTCTAATTATTCTTGTTTCTCTAATATCTCATATACTTGTTTTGTAATACTCATAACATATTTTTGACATGGGTAGATAATTCCTGAAGTTGTAATTTAATAGAGCTAATGTCTTTACCTATATTTTGATCTTCTTGTTTTTGTTCAGTTTGATTAATTAATTTGGGATCAGTGATAGGTATTGATCTTTCTAAATTACTTCTTGGTTTAGTGAATCTAATTGTTCTGGATAACTTAACTGATTGTGATTTAAGTAAAGGAATTATAGTTGAAGGTTTATATATATGATCTGATAAAGATAATCTTGGTGCACTTAACTGATTATATTGTATAGGATATTTACTTTCGGGTAGTTCTCTAAGAGATGTGTTTGTTTATGTTCTTGATGTTATTAATAAACCTACAGTTCTACTTAAAAGGTCTATAAGAGAAAGAATCCATCCTCTCATTATTCATTTGACAACCATCCTCTCATTATTCATCTGATGAATATATGTTTCTTAGTGATAATGGAGAACTTAAGAGCTATTAAAAGGCTATATGTAGCTACAAAAGATGAGATAAAAATTTTAGATGACAACCATAATTTTGAGTTGGTTAGCTTGTTTAAGGTCATAAAAGGATTACAAAATCGATAGGCTTATAAAGTGAAGAATGAAGAGAGTTCTTCTCTTTTATGATATAAAGACAAGTTAGTTATTAAAGGCTTTAAACAGAGAAAGAGAATTAATTTTGAAAAGATTTTCTGGCTTATTATTATGATGTATTCTATTAGAGTTGTTCTTAATCTGACAGCCTAACTTAATTTGGAAGTTAAACAATTAAATGTTAAAATTGCTTTTCTTCATGGTGATTTAAAGGAGATTTATATGAAGTAGCTAGAGAGTTTTGTAGTGAAAGGTAAGTTGAACTAAAATTTTAAGTTGAATAAAAGCTTGTATAGTTTGAAACAAGCTCTAAGACAATTTTACAAGAAGTTTGAGTCAGTTACGATCAAGCAAGGATATAGGAAAATTACTTCTAATAACTGTATATTTGTTTAAAAATTTTTTGACAATGAATTCATTATTTTGTTACTTTATATTGAAAACATATTGATTTTTGGTCATAATGCTTCTAGAATCGACATATTAAAAAAATAGCTTAATAAGTCTTCCTTAATAAAGGAATTAGGACTAATAAGATAACTTCTTGGCATACTAATTATACGTGATAGAGAAACAAATAAATTGTGGTTATATCAAGAAAGGTACATTAGGAAAGTACTTTAGCGGTCTCTTATGAATAAAGCTAATGTGGTAAGCATACCTCTTGCTACTCACTTTAGGCTTAGCTCTAGACAATCTCTATCTAATGAGAAAGAAAATGAAGACACATGGAATATTCTTTATGCAACCACTATAAGAAGTTTAATGTATGTAATGGTTTATACAAGGCTAATATCGCTTATGCATTTGATACAGTTAGTCGTTTTCTCTCAAATCTAGGCAAAAACATTAAAATGTTGTAAAGTGGATTACGAGATATCTTTGTGACACGTCTAATTTAAATCCATGTTTTAGAGTAGGAAGTCCTATTCATTCTAGGTACATTAATTCAAACGTGGTACATGTTACAAAGGTTTTTCTAGATACTAAATCAACATTGCGCCTACTCCTTTGCATGGTGATCTCACTTAAGTCCATTGAAGCAAGGCTTATTCTTCCTACATGATTGTTGACCAACAAAACCTGGTTCTCAGATGCCTCCCTTGTAGTGGTAACTCTCACACTCTTACAAAAATACTACATAAATAATGGATAATCATAGGCAATAATAAACACAAAAGAGCTACAGTAAAAATCACCCTTTATTACTTCCTTGAAAGAATACAAAGTAATGCTTTCTCTCAATGTGTTCCCTTCTCCTTTATCTCTGTTCCTAAGAGCAAGACTTAAATAAGCTATTTATAGGCAACTTTAGCTTTACAATTCAAAATCTTAATTAAACTGAACTAGCTAAATCAGCTATATCCTTATTAGATTTCATCACACTAACCAATTGGCTAACATTCCATACAAGTAGGACTCTATCTGATAGGATTTAGCTATATCACAACTAACAAAATAACATATTACATTTAATTAGGAAAGATACATCCATATCTGCAAAGATCTCCATTATCTTTAGATGATCCACTTACATGATTTTTACCCTTTAGAGTTGATATTTATCTACTGTAATCTTATCTACCACATTATGTAATATCTCTCCTTGATCTTTATTTATATAAGTTATTTAAGCCCAAATCCTTTCATACCATATTGGCTTGGTCCAATGTTTACCCATTTCCAATCTATTAGTCATGGCTCGTCTATTTGAGCACAAAGCAAGTCCTTAGAGCTCTCATATCACATATCTCTTTCATGCATGTGAATCAGCTAACCTTCAACCTAAGGTTCATCTTAAACTATCTTTTGTTCTCACATTCGAATCTTATATCTTGTTGAAGATTTTTGCTAATATGTACCAATACATCTCAACTCATTATCAATGCCCATTTTCCTTGCTTAATTATAAGTCTTTACTTTATTTGTAGTGTAATATTACATTATTCCATACTGAGGGTTAGGACATATGGTCCTAGACCATTGTATATGAGAATATCATTGAGAAATTATAAGGTGCATTGCATACACATACATATCATTAGCATACACACGTGAATATTGATTGTACACATTACAAAGACTATATATGCACTTAATTGACATATTATGAGGTATGGACGATTTTAAATGATTATGATATAAATTGTGAATTTGTGGATTATTGTGTCTTGAATTTGGTTTGATGATTATAATTGCTAGTTTAGAATTTTTGGTGAAAATTGGGAGATTTATGAAATTTTGTGTATTTTTGGACTAGGAAAAATGCCAAGTGGCAAGGCAAATTGATTCGTGGCAATATAAATAACTGACATATGACAGTAGAAATAACTGACAAGTAACATTGAAAATTGGGTGATAATTGGTTTAGAAATTAGAGGACAAATGGACTAGAGATTTAATGATATTGGGCATAAAGTTAAAAGGCATTAGCTTAAATTATTTAAGTGGAAGGTTTCATGACAAGTGTCATGACACCCACCTATTTTTAGAAACCACGTTATATGCCCATTTGAAAGACATCTTCGTTGTCGTTCATTTTTACGAAACACTCTCATCTTCTTCATTTTCTCTCCATCTACGAAACTTTCACTAACCTTCACCATCTTGAACCTTGCTATCATTCAACACCTTACTACTTCAACAAGATTCGATCATCATCATCTTATTACTACTAAATACCTAACCTATTATAGATTGGTAAGATGATGATCGTGGGATGCTTTGGAGCTAGGGTCAAGTGAGATTTTGGAGAATATTGGAGTTAAAACAAGTAAGTAATACATCAAGCTTCATGGGTTGTTTAAATATAAACATACGTGATGATAGTTTAGAGGTAAAATGATCATGTTAATGGAGTTGAATATATGAAATGAATATATATTGATGTTCTGTTTCGTATAAATGATAAATAATATGTTATGAGTTGTCTTACGGATGATTGGTGATGTAAATGGTGTAAGAAAGAGTGCAAAAAAATTAATGAAGAAATGGTTATATTCATGTCCTATTTTTTAATCTATATGATGAGTGCAGAAAAATTGATGAATGAATGCACATTTGTGTTCTATGTGCATGAAATAGATTGGGAGTTAAGGTATAATAAAGATGAAATTTTATTAAAGAAAAGACTGATATAGTGTTCTTGAAATGAGAAGAACTAAGATGATAATGAATGATAAAGAATGACGATGATATGTTCTATTTTTGTATAATTGATAAAAAATGATTTATGGATTGTTTTGATGATTGATATTGAGATGGAATTGAAGTGAGAGTGAAGAGGAAATGATGTAAAAATGATGAAATCTACATAAGATGGTTTGGATGTAGCATATAGGAGTTGAAAATCTGGAAAATTGGAAGAAGAATTGCTGGAATTTTCAGATTTTCATAACCCACCATCGTGGGAATGCATCCACGATCGTGGGAAGTGCAAAAAGTGGCTAGAAATGTTCTGGTGACTTAACCCACGATCGTGGGAAGTCACCCACGATTGTGGGAATGGCCATTAACGTGAATTCTTCTTCTTTAAAGTGATTTCTGAATCAATTAATGCTAAGGTACTTTCCTATGTTGCATTTAGACTTGAATGAGACTTAAAATGAAACTAGTTTGAGGTTGAATAAGTTGATAAAGTGTTGGATATGTTTAGGGTGTAATTGAGGATATAACATAGTGAATGAATTATTGATATCAAAGTACCAAAATTTGGAAAATAATGAGTGTAATAGGAAGAAAGGTGTTCATATGATTGTAAATGTGATTCAAAAGAGATGAATGAGAATTTAGAAATTTTGTGATCTTATAATTCTAGAATAATATTAGTGAATGATTGATTAAGGATATTGGAAATAATCAAGTATATTTGAGCTATGAACCTAAGTGTAAGCTAGATATACACAAATGATGATGTTTAAATAATTAAGTGATGTGATTAAGGAAACATACTTCGAATAGTCAAATTGAGCATGCTTTGTACATAACACATATACATATGTGTATGATTGAATATTTTGTGATTCATCAAATTAGTAATGCGTGTACAATGTGTGTATTGCATGAAGTTAGATACACAAGATTTAACGCCAGTGTTTAGACGTTTCCAGATCATGAAGACAATAGCTAATCTGGAGCGTATTGTGAGTCAACCTAGATGGTCTCACATTGATTGATTGTTTTTGTTTAAATTTTTGTATTGAACTATTAATGATGTGATTGAGACATTTCTAGACATTGATAGTCCTAGACATTTGATGAATGAGATTTTCATTAGAAGTGCTCATTGAATGTGAATCTGAAAGAAATAATTGTACTCAACCAAGTTGTTAAATGCCAGACTTATGTCCAATCAAAAAGTGAAAAGTGAATGTGTTTATTGAATGAATGTGATTGATTGAATACATACGATTTGATGTATTTCACTATATGATATACATGATCAGATAAAGGCAATTGTGACTGGAGTAGCCAGTGAAAAATAACCTAAAGCTCAGAATGTGTATAAGAGCCACAGGCTCACTAGTAAAATGAGCCCGATATCCACAATAGATACAGGATAGTTATCAATGAGATATCTACAATGGATACAGGACAGTTAAAAAAGACACTCGGTCATAATAGTTAATAATGAAAGTGGAGTCTTATGAGCAATTGCATATAAAATTGATATGTGTAATATGATTGATTGAGGTGCATTGTATGGACTGTTTTAAAAAAAACGCGAAATATTGCACATAAATTGTATTTGTGAAATATGAGGAAATGTGAAGAGATGTTTAGTATTTGTTTATGTGATTTATCTGTAAATTAAATTTGAGTTGTGAATTGTTCTATGTTTGATATGAGTGAGCAAATAGAGGATGACTAGTTCACTGAGTTCGCAAAAATCATAAAAATTGCAATGTAGCTTTTTAGGTTATGAGGAGATGTCCAGTTAGACTAGTATGGTCACTTAAATCAGACATGAGCTAGGGGTCAAGATCAATTTATACCTGCATATGTTTTAAGTTGATTGGTTTTAAGGATTGTATTTCACAATACTGTACAATGTATATGTGAATTCTGCAATGTAATGACATTATGACTGAATATGTTTTGTAAATGTAATGGTTTAAATTGAATGTTGATTTTCTTAAGATGTGTTTACGTTAATGGGCATTTTATATTGATTTTAGATACATAATTTGCTATATATTTGTCCATTTAATGTTTAAATTGCACTAATTAAGAGTTATTTGTTTTAATTTTAGGCACATATTAGGTTTGAAATAATTTCAAGCACAAAGTAAGGAAGTTGGACACAAACAAAAACGACAACGTAGCAGCCCAAGACCTAAAAACATTTCAGCTAAAAGAAGAAGGGTTTTTGTGCGCGAAGACCTTGATTATATCTTGATATAAATAAATGAAATAGAGAGAAGCTTGGCGACACACAGAAAGAGAGCAACAGAGAAAAGAGAGTAGCATGAACACGTTGAAAAAGAGAAGACTGCATTAAGAAAGAAGAGAAAAAAGGGAAGAAAGAGTGGCAGCTATGTTAGAAGAGAGGATAGCGAAAAAGAAAAAGAAAGAGTGAGGAGTATGAGAGTAAAGAGAGTAACTAGAGGGCGTGAAGAGAAAAGAGCAAAGCTAGTAGTTGTGCATGAATAGGAGGAGATAGTATGAGCGGTGGCAGTGCGTTAATGGAAGGAGAGAGCTGCAGCTGAAGATAGAACAAGAACTAACACATTTTTCAATCCCAGCAGCCACGGTTTTGCTGGGATTTAATTTGTTTTTATTCCTTATTTATTTTATTTTTTTTGGATTTAATCAATGCAATTATATATTATGACCATGATTTGTGTTGCATTGATGAATATGCATAAGTAAGTTGTTTTGGTTGAGGTTAGGATTGATATTGGATGAGGATAATTTTTTTGGTATTGGTTTTTGTTTGATTGAATGAATTTTTAGTCCTAATTTAGCTTGATCACCTAGATCAAGGCCTTAGATGATTGAATGCCATAACCAATGGGATTTAATTTGTCGAAAAATTAATCAAGCAATATACTTGAGACTAAAGTGTAGACCAACCTTAGGATCTTGTGTGAGGATACCTAGGATTAAGGAACTTAATTTTAGGCTTCTCATATTGAATGCCTTTTATTCCAAATTATCTATGAACTAAGTGGGTAACTCAAATTTAGAAGAGAAGGGAATTCCTATGAACATTGGGTTCGACTTGCTTAAGTGAAGTAATTCCTAGATCAATCCACTGCTATAATTTTTAGTGTCTAATCCAATTGAAATCTGACACCTTGGCCAATTTCTATCATTTGATTAAGTCTAGTCATTTTTAATTCATAATTTACATCTTGCATATTTCCTTGATTCGCTTATTTTATTTTATTTCCAAATCAATCAATTCTTGATCGTTTGAGTAATTTTGCACCGTTTAATTTAATTGTCTTGCGTGTTGGAATCCCTTGTGTATGATATCCGGTTCTTACCGTTTTATATTACTTGTAGAGGAGGTACACTTACCTCTAGTTGTTCTAAATAGAATTTAATTCATATTGTTTTGTTTAGACCATAACAGTTTACAATTGAAATGGGCCAAGATGATTACTGGTTTGTTTAAAATGCGTTTGATGTCTGGAAAAATTTGCATTGAGTTGTTATGATTGTTTTAACATTCCATCCTCTTAGAGTATATTCTCGAGTATCATTGATATGTTCAGGAATATGCCCTATGAGAGTGGTGTGTTATATGTAGTCCCAAGTTCTAAACATTGGCTATGGCTTGCCAATGCCTATACGATTCCACTTTGAACTTAGGGATTTAACAGCATGTGATATTAACTCGTGAAAGTCAACTTCAAGCTGTTGATTGCCTTTACATGAGAGTTATGGATTAGCAATCTAGGTTGCAAACATGAGTTGCATTTACTAGTAATTAGGTTGAATTTAGTGTTGCAACTGAAACTTGCAAAGAGTTACCATAAATGAAGAAGTTTTTTCAAGAACTTGGTCTTACTCAAAAGAGGTATGTTTTGTTTTGTGATAATCAGAGTGTTATAGACCTTAGCAAGAATCCTACTTTCCATAGTAGATCTAAACATATTGATGTGATATATCACTGGAAACATGATTTTTTGGACTCTCAGTTGCTTGAACTTGAAAAGGGGCATACAGATGATAATGGTTCAGACACAATAACGAGGTCTTTTCTAAAAGAAAAGTTTGATGCTCATCCTTTAACTGCCGGTTTAGCAGAGGCCTTCACTTAGGTTAAATGTGAAGTTTTTTTAGAGGTCCTTAGTGGAGTTTTGTCTTCACCTAAAATTAAATCCTAAATTTCTGCAATAAAATAAATGTAACATAGGAAAGTAAGAGTCGATTCCATAAAGAATTTTAGCTTATCAATCATTAAAAAAATATTTAACAAAATGGTGGTTATAATAATATGAAATATTTTCATCAAGAGAATAAAGTAAATAATAATTTGAGAGTTATCAATAAAACAAACCTTGGTTTACGGTTGCTTCCACTTTAGGAACTACTATTGATCATTGGTAGAAAATAATTATTTCACTAATCATATATTCAAAGTGATACTAAATATATGTCTTTTTTAGGATTAACTAATTGAAAATACAATTCAATCAATTTTTATTATTTAACAACTTTAGATAGGATCCAAAATTTAATTAAATAATAGCTTTGAGAAAAGAAAGACCATTGAAGCATGATAATACAACATCCATAGCTGCATTTAATATAGTTGAATGCTTTTTTCTAAAAGTAAATAATTTTTGACCCAATAAGTTAAAACTTATATGTGCTACAAATGATTGAAAGAATTGAACTTTTACAATGACTGAAAGAATTGAACTTTTACATATTCAAAATTTGATCTAGTGTATGATCATTTAAATTAATAAAATAATCATACATATTAGGAATCAATTGAAAATAATTATGAAACAAAAGCTCAGAAAAGTAATCCAATACATGAATAAATGAAACACTTTTCATTAAGGCCTAATTTCTTCCTAATCTTTAAAGTTCCAAAAGACTACCACTTCCTTCAACCAAGATATAGAGAATTAGCCAACAAGGGCCATAACTATTACTAACATCTAATGAAGAAAACTATTATAACATCTACTAAAGAAGGGGAAAGCAAATTTTGTGAAAAAATAGAAAATGTAGAGGAAACTTTGATGCTTTGGTCCTTCACCTTGGCTCTTTTTATAGCCACTTTAATCCCATATGGAAATCCTTTTGTTGTGATTCGTTGGATCCCCTAAACTATGACTTCATTAACTTTTACCCATATTTGGAAAAGAAAAGGTTCAACCAACTTTTAACACATTTTTCTGTTGCATATTCAAAGTTGGAAGTTGTAGTTTTCACTGAATGTGCTTGCAACTAAGAACACGTCAGACCATTTCACTAGATTTTTAACTTGATTATAACAATTTGATCTAAATATGTCAATTTAAACTTTTTGTCAGTCTAAATCTTCCTAATTCTCCCCTGATTTGTTTTGATATTTCTCCTTTATTTAAAAATTTTGAATTTTGAATAAGGGCCAATCCTTTTTCCAATTAAACAGATACTCTGACCCCTTTCTTATGAAAGTGAACAAAAATAATAAGTTTAATCACATTAACATAATGTTGTAGAGGCTTTAAATGCTTAAAACTAGGCCAAATCATGAAACATCAAATCAAATTCACATCAAATTTCTCCACACCTAAGTTTTATTTTGTCCTTAAGCAAGTAAAAAATTAATAAATAAAGAGAGCCAAATATTTTTTAATGAATAGCTTCTCATAAGATCAAACTATGCATATTCCTTAGGATTTAAACCAAAAAAGAGTTTAGCATCAACATACATTAGAGTTGATTTTCACCAGAAAATATGAACACAGAAAGTTAAAGACAATTTTATCAAAAGTATGGACAAATCCTTGGTGGATTTTCCTACGGTGGTCACTCTTTCACTCAAGTGTTTAGGCTCAAGTGATTACTCTTAAACTCTTGTCACAAGGAATGCATTACTATAGACTTACATATACATCAAATATCTCTCACTTGAAGGTATAAATCAAAATAACTTTTATTAATTGATTGTAATGGGACTTAGGTTAATGATTGGAATAAGAGAATTATAGGCTAAAACCACACATATTTATTAAGGCATTCAAACAAAATGTAAGGCTAAGAAAAGAATGTGATCGTAACCAAGTACTCAACTGTCAATGTAAATATACTATGGATGTAATTATTCACTTTTTGATATATATTTTTTCTTTATTTTTTAAGTGTACAAAATAAATAATCAAATTAAAAATGGCTAGCCATGATACAAAGTTAAACTAAGTATAAAATGAGTAGGTTGGAAAACATAACTTAAAGCAAAGTTACTCTAATTCTCCCAAATAACTCAGGAAAACCTTATTAAAAAGTGTAGTTAGGTGATAGGTTGTATTATAGGTTAGGCATGTGGGTTTAAAACATATAAAAAAAGAGGTTTTAAGATTAAACAAGCTGAACTAAGGTAAGTAAGGTGGCTTCTTAAGTTAAATGACTAAAACAAGGAAGACCTTTATCATATTAAGGCTCTCATGCGTCATAGCAATTCAAATTAGTTCAATGCAAATTCTAGATATATCCAAATAATAAAGAATCATATACCAAAATAAAATGGATATACATAAGATGTTTCTACTTTTTAAAGCTTAAATGGTCATAGGTTTTAAACAAGTTAACCTAATCTTTATGCAATATTCATCAATTAATTGTCTCGCTTTGTCTAAGTGCATGTCCTAGCTATGTTAACTTATCAACCTGTTTAGCCTTCATCTTAATCAATTTTATTCCTAATTTGCACACACATTTAAATTTATAAAAAAAATTGTAGTACAAATTTCTTTGACATATCTTATTTCATTAATTTTTAAAATAATTAGGTACAAACAAAAAGAAAATGTTCAAATAGACTAAAAATACTCAAAATACCACAAACTTAGAACAAGAGAAAATATCCCAACCCTTAGCCTATTTCAAACATTTCCCCAATGTTTAATAGCAAAGTGTAAAAACTAAAATAATTGAAAATGAAAGATAAAAACTAAAATAATTGAAAATGAAAGAGGGAAGAAGAAGAAACTGCCCTATTTTTCCTTTTATTTTCGGTGGGAGAGAAGAATAGGCAACTTATGGAAAGGGTGGAAAAGGAGGTATGAACCTGTGGTTTATGCAAAAGGCCATTAGATTGTGCTCCATTTAATCTACTCTTAATCTTGTCTAATGAAGTTGGAGTACTTTGTTGAGTTGAGAAAAAGGAAGGGACATCTTCCTGTTGGTTGCTAGCTGATTGTTTTACAGTTCAAGATTTATTGCATTAGAATGTCTTAGAAGACTAGACAACTAGACTAGTTGGAATAAAATCAAAACTATCGTTAGACTATTACGTGATGATCCTATCCTGACTAAACAATTTAAATCCAAGGCTTCCATCTAATAGACAATGTGCATATTAGTATTAGACAAATCAAGTAAATCCAAATTAATGACCAGTTGAGTAATGTACGAACCTAAGATTAAAAGTTTATTTTTCTTTTGAATTATATAACAAAATTGTGTAATCAACCAATAATGTAGTTTCACTGCAATATTTTGTTCCATGAAAAAAAGGGATTTTAACTTTAACTAAAGTCCTGGTACTAGCCTTTTTTCCTGAAAAGTTATAAGTAAAGAAAATTTGTAAATATTTGAATACAAGTTTCTTCAAATATAAACTTATTGAAGCACTTGGGTTATAATGAGTAGAATCAACAAACCATTTATTCTATAATTCAACAAGTTGAAGATAAAAAGAATAATCACATTTTGACCTTATGAATAGTTTCTTTTTATCATTAACCTTTTTTTCAATGAAACCTATCAAAATATTAAATTTAAAAGTAAAAATAGAAATTCCCTCCTCATCCTTTTGAATTTGACAATCCCTTTCATAAATAAATTAAGGTTAGGATCATATTAAACTCAAAAGTCATATAAAACACACGTGTCAATTTAACAAAGGTAGATTTTTGCATATTCTCATGGTTATGCCATCCCATTTGATCTACCAAGCATCAAATTCTTCTTTAATATGCAATTCTTCTAAGGTCTAAAGATGAGGATACTTACAAGCATATATTTTCTTTTCACATAATTCCTCATATCTTTTCTTATCTTGTTCATTATGGAAGCTATTGAAATCTCTAATTTTGAGCTTTAAATTGCTAGCCAACTCCACCTTCTTCCCTTTTTATGTTCTGGGCCTTAGCAATGGAACTCCTCACTGTTGTTCTAATTGAGAGGAATCAACTAGAGAATGGGTGAGGGGTACCAAAAATTGTATCCAATTATTTGTTCCAATGGTTCTGGTTCTTAGGGTTGTTTTATATAGGTTGTTGGAATCACTATCCTAGCCTGTAATTTTATTCTTCCTATTCTTGCTGTGAATTTACACTAAATTGAGGTGTTAGATGATGTTCCCATTGTTAAGTTCGATTGACTGGGACTAATGGATATCGATTGGACTGAGTGTGGGAATTTTCCTTATATGGTCATTGTGGGTGGTTGGTGGGTATGGTCGAGTTTGGGTAATGGTGCTACTGGGAGGCTTGTCGGGATGTGACTTGTGCGACATGGGTATATTAGATGTGTGGCAGTTTAATGAAAAGAGGTGATTTTAGGGCTTTTTTCATTGTATATGGTCACCACATGACCGTATCTAGTGTTTGAGACTATGTCACTATATTTTACTTCAGACATCCCTAAGACACACATTTACATGGACTTATATAGTCCATCTCACATGACCATGCCTAGCACTTGTATGGGCATGTCCTTCAAAATAACTTCAATTGCGTAGATTCATGGTTTTAGGGACTTACACGGTCCATCTTACATGATCGTGTTTGGGTTCACACAGGCGTGTCTATAACTACATAGGCATATTTGATAACTACACAACATTATTCCACCTATACATAGTTCTAAGGACTTACGTGGTCCATTCCACATGGCACTGTTTGGATGCACATGAGCGTGCCTATAACTATATAGACGTGTTCTTCAAACAACTTGAATTCTTTAGTTTTATCTTGATTCTACCTAAATTTTGCCCTATTTGGTCTATAAAGGCAATCAAGACCTAAAAAGAAGTAAAAGAAAATTCAAACATGAATTGAATTAAAATGGAAGGGAGATAAACTTAAAGTGTCTCCTATAAGCGCTTTTAATGTCTTTAGCTTAATAGTGTTGTTATTAATTCATAGGAATAGTTTGGATTAATTAAATCAACTTCTACCACGGTTGCAATGTTCATATTCTCATAATAAGATTTAAGTCGATGATTGTTAACGGTAAAAACCTTGGAGGTAGATATGCTTTGGATTTTAACTGCATCGTGTGGACATGACTTAATTATAATGAATGGCCTAATCTATGGGATCTAACTTACCAAAAAATAGTCGAAGCTTAGAATGGAAAAGGAGAACCTTTTTTTCCAAAAAAAATTCTTTTAAATAATAAAATTTTCATGTAAAGCTTTGGTTCTCACTGTATAAATTCTTGTATTTTAATAAGATTCGTTACAAATTTCTTTAAGTTCTTGCAGCTGTAGTTATTGATGGTTTCCACCTTCATCAAAACTCATATTACACTACTTAATAGCCCAAAATACTTTATTGTTCTAATTCAATAAGGAGATAATAAGCCTTACCAAATACTAAACTATAAGGTCACATACCAATCATTGTCTTATAAGCTATTCAGAATGCCCAAAGTGCATCTTCAAGTCGTAAGCTCCAGTAATTTCTTATTGGTCCAACCATTTTTTCTATGAATAATTTAATTTATTATTTATAAAATTTAGCTTTCTCATTTTTTATAAATGATATGATGTACTAATCTTATGAATATCTCCATACCATTCGATTGCAAAAATATTTATCTTGATCTTTGATTAAGGCTCATGAAATTTCGAACCTGCAAAAATGTTATAATTAGCAAAACCTAACATCACTTTTGGAATCTTAGTTTAGGTGGATTTTTCTTCTACCTATTTTGACATGTAAGCGTCAACCAATAAAATATAAACAAAACTAAAAGAAGAGGGAAAGGGTCCCATAGAATTGATACCCAAAATGTAAAAATTTAATGAACCAAAACTAGAGTTCGTAACATCTCATTTCTTTAGGTGATGTTACCTATTCTTTGACATCAATCAAAAGTTTTATAAAATAGTAAGCATCTTGAAACAAATAAGACAAAAAGACTAAAGTTTTTCTTGTTGTTCATTTAGCACCAAAATGTCCTTCACAAGCGTTTAAAAGGCAAAATGTGAGGATGTATGATATTTCATTTTCAAGTACACGCCTTCAAATTATCTAGTCAGATTAATGCT
This sequence comes from Erythroxylum longipes, assembly GCA_027563885.1. Classification (NCBI taxonomy): domain Eukaryota; kingdom Viridiplantae; phylum Streptophyta; class Magnoliopsida; order Malpighiales; family Erythroxylaceae; genus Erythroxylum; species Erythroxylum longipes. The sequence goes on along the minus strand of JAOQMS010000009.1, from coordinate 21,614,434 downwards.
TTTATTTTTTTAGTTAGAGACCAACGACTTAAGGCTAATGTGGGATTTGCTTAACGTCCTACTAGTTTAGGTAAATATCTAATGCGCTCACCCACTAGAGAGGTAATTTTTGGAGGAGAAATTATGCATTTTTGGGATCTATAAATATAGGTCATCCTATATATAATTTTTAGCATCACTCTTGAGCTTATCCTGTTAAACTTTAGATAGACCTATAGGTAACATATTATTAGCCAAATAATTTACTCTATTTGCATATTATAACAACTGGATTCTTAAAGAAAATAATTAGTTATTTAAAAAATTTTCTTATCAATTAAAGTTATCTGAACATGAGACAAATGGCTTAAACAATCTGACACTCTATTTTCAACAACTTTCTTATCTTTGATTTCCAAATCAAAATCACTTAATAATGAGCTCCACCTAATCAATCTTAATTTTAGTTCCTTCTTTGATGACAAATACTTAAGAGTTGCATGATTGGAGAAAACAATGACTTTAATACCTAATAAGTAAGATCTAAAATTTTCCAAAGTAAAAGTTACCACTAATAACTCTTCTTAAGTTTCTAAGTAATTTTTTTAAGCATCATTTAAGTTCATAGATTCATAGTAAATTATATGAGGTACTTATACCACTCCTAAAATAACTCCTACAACTTTGTCACTTATATTACACATGATTTCAAACTGCAATTCCGTCTTTGGAGATTGAATGATAGGGTCAAAACTAGTAAATTTTTATCTTATTAAAGGCCTCTTTGCGATTATCATCGAATTTAAAATAACATCTTTTTAGAGTAGCTTGCACAATAAAGATATTATTTTTGGAAAGAAAAAAACTTTTCGCATACTAGGAGCAAGATAAAGATTGAATAACATCAACTTTGTCCTATCTACTTCAGTTCCCTAAAAAAATAATATAACCCAAGACTGTACCTTTCTTGACCATAAAATAAAAAATTTCAAAATTAAGAATGGGTTTTGTCTCCACACATCTTTGTAGAATGGGTTTATTTTTGGAAAACCCTTAATAAACCTTTTAAAAAAACGTGTATGGCTAAGAAACGAGCAAACTTTTCGCATATTAGGGGTAAGAAAAAGATTGAATAACATCAATTTTGGTCTTATCTACTTCAGCTCCCTAGAAAAAATAACACGACCTAAGATTGTACCTTTTTATACCATAAAATAAAAAATTTCAAAATTAAGGATGGGTTTAGTCTCAACACATCTTTTTATAATCAATCTCAAATTATGAAAACACTTATCAAAAAGTCTCATTAAATAAAAAATCCATAAAACTTTAATAATCTACTCTACATAATCTAAAAATATGCTTACGATGTATCTATGAAAAGTAGTTAGTGCATTATAAGTGCAAAAAGGCGTTAGCCTATTTACAAAAGTTCTAAAAGGACAAGTGAAAGTTGTTTTTCTCTTGATACTTTAAAGCAATTGTGATCTGTAGGTATTATGAAAAACCATGAAAACAATAATAAAATGCTTTACCAACTAATCTTTCTAACATCTGATTAATATATGGGAGAGGGAAATAATCTTTTTAAGTTACCAAATTTAATTTCCTATAATCAATTCAAACTCCACATCCATTTAGGAATCTAGTAGGAGTTAAATCTCCTTCTTGATTAGTAATGATTGTAATTTTAGTCTTATTTAGAAGTACCTGTATAAAGTTAACCCACTCACTATCTAAAATTAGGTAGATTATTTTAGCTTGGGATAGCTTAATAATTTCTTTCTTTAATACCTCCATCTTTGGTGGGTTTAATATTCTTTAAGATTGTGTTATAGGTTTAGCTCCATCTTCTGAGAGAATCTTATATATACAAGTAGAAGGGTTGGTACCTTTAATATTCACTACCATCTATCGAATGGTCGTCTTAAGCTTTTCAAAACTTCCCTTAGTTTCTCTTTTTGTGTAAAGGTCAACTTACTTGAGATTATTACAAGAAAAGTATCTCCCTGTCCAAGGAACATGTAATTTAAGTGTTTTATTAGTGGTTTTAACTCCAATTTTGGTGCTTAAATAGCTGAAGGGACGAGCTAGTCACTAATTGTAGGTATGCCTAACTCTGAGTAATATACAGTAGGCATCCATTTGACTTTTGTGAAATTGTACAAGATTGTTGTACACTCTAGTAAATAAAAATTAAGGGAAATTTTAATATCTTTATCATTAAAAAGACTTTCCATCATAACTATCTCTATCTCATTATTCCTATTAATTTGAACCAATTTTGTGTTAACAAATCCAAAATATTAACTATAAAAATAGGAAAATCATCATCATAATAATTTATTATATCATATATATTAAACTAAATAGTATCCTTATCAAATTCCATTGTCAAAGTACCATTGTGGACGTTAAAAAATTAACTTTTCATTAATATGCATAAGAACATCCTCTACTATTCCCTTGGGATATGTATTGGACCTATCCGCTAATTGAATAACTGCCCTAACTTATTTTAATGGTGCTAAATTAAGTAACGATTAAATAGAATAAGGCATGACATTAATAGATGCTTTTAAGTTTAGCATGAGTTTTTTCCATGTTAGAACTACCAATAGTGTATGATATGGAAAACATAACTAGATCCTTAAACTTTTTTAGGAGAGTTTTTCGAATGATAGCAGACATATTTTTTCTCACGCTTACTTTTTCAATCCCTTTAGATTTTTTTTCTTTTTAAAGTACACAATTCCTTTAAGAATTTAGCATATCTAGTAAATTTTTTTAATTACATAGAAATGGTGAATATTTGCCTCATATTTTCAAAATGTCTTATACAAAATGGTTTCTCTTTCCAACGTTTTGTTATCCTTCAACGCATCTAGAAAAGGAGGAACTATAACTTATGGAGAAGCAGCAACTTACCCTTACGTGTGTGGGTATCCTTTCTTCTGCTTCAGCATATTCATCATCTTTTAATTGTAAATTTGATTATGGTCTAGCTTTTATAAGCTGCTCTATTAGCTTTCCACTTTATAATGTAATAACATTGGAACTCTTCTTAGGATTTTTTATTTTTTATCATAATTTATTCAAACATTGAGATTTTAAGTGACTAACCATAGTGGCTAACTGACCCATCTAATTTTCCAAATTCTAAATATTGGCTTTTGTTTCTTATTGAAATTTAACAGTATTAGTAGCTAATGCTTTGATAATGTCTTCAAGAGACATACTTAAATTGGATTGTTGGGCTTGTTATAGTTATCTCAGATGATAGGGTTGCTTGTATTGTTAAAAATTAGCCGCAGGCTGATCTATTGCATTACCATATCAAAAATTTAGATGGTTTCTTTAATCAAGATTTTATGTGTTTGAATATTGATTGTGTTGACATTGAGGTCTTCTTAGAAAGCCTCTTGTTGCGTTTATTTGTCTTACCAAATCTTCTTGTATTGTTGGTCACATATCAGTTAGTTATTCTACTACCCTACATATTTACTAAAATGTAAAATCATCCATATGCTTTTTTAGGAGAAGAAACATTTACCTCATTAACTTGTCGAGTCGAGTGGTTTTTCTGGTACTAAACTATTGGGAATTAGATGTCATATCGATGATCAAAGTGTGAGCCTCATATGGTGTTTTGTCAATAAATGACCCTTCACTAGTGACGTTGATAATACTCCTTTACGTTGGTAGAAGTCCTTTATAAAAAATAATGAATTAGGAGTTGTTCATGAATTTGGTGATGTGGGCAACTAATATAAAACTTTTTGAAATGCTCCTAAAACTCATAGAAAAACTCTCCTATATGTTGTCAAATTCCATATATCATCTTCCGAATGCTAGTTACCTTTGAAGATAGAATTTTTTCAAAAAATTCTTCTTCATTTTGTTCCATGTGGTGATACTAGTAGGTAACAAATAATATAGCCAATCTTGGGCATTGTCTAAGAGAATGAGAAAGCCCATAATTTATTTAATATTCATTAACACCATTGGGCCTCATTCCTATATATACGATACAGAACTCTTAAAGATGCTTATATGGATCCTCAGCTATAATATCACAAAAATTTGGCAACAAATGAATTAAACCAGATTTTAATTCACAAGTAGAATTTACATCAAAATTAGGATAAATTTTGTATTGATTGTTGGTTCAAATCTGGTTCAATAAGTTCTCATAGTGTTCAATTGTTAGCCATGTTTTCCATTGTTTCACTAATTGTAGTATTGCTCTACTTCCAAATTTTTATTTTTGTCCTTAGATTTTTTTTCAATCATTTCAATCTTTGGATATTATTGTAAATTAGCTTCCTTTGAAGATCTCATAAAAAACATAGAAACTAAGAATTCACTATAACGAAGCCAAAATTTGGTGGAGCTATTGTCTACACTTTAAATTAAGTCTTAAATTCTTGTAATAAAATAAACACAATATAGGAAAATAAGATTCAATCCCATAAATAATTCTAGTTCAACATTCATTATGAAAGAAAATATTTAAGAAAATAGTGGTTGTAAGGATACGAAGTTTTAAGTTGAAAAAGATAAAGTAAATAATAAATCGAGAGTTATCAATAAAATGAATATTAGTTTATTTATCAATAAAATGAATCTTAGTTTACAGTTGTTTTCACCTTTGAAACTACGATTGATCATCATTACAAAACAATTATTTCATCAATCAAATATTAGATACGACATTAAATACATGTCTTTGCTTAGGATTAGCTAATTGAAATAAATAATTCAACCATTATTGTTTAACAACCTTAAATACAATCCAAAATTTAATTAAACAATAACTTTAAGAAATGAAATACCATCGAATCATGATAAAGAGAATTAGTCAACAATGGACATAACTACTACTAACATCTAATAAAGAAAAATTATTCTAAAATCTACTAAAGAAGGGGAAAGAAGATTTCGTGAAAGGTTAGAAAAAACCAAGGAAACATTGATGCTTTGCTAATTAGGCAAAATTGTGACACATCAATTCTCCTCAAGTGGAGCCTACAACAATTAAAAGAAGTTTAATTTTTGTGTATTTTGAATGAAGAGTTGTAACTTTTATGAAGAATTTGTTGACACTTGATCTTTTAGGTGTATGGTGAATGGCGTGACCATCCATATTCCTTACTTTCTCTTCTTTTTGGGTTTTAGTCGTAAGTGTGGAGTTTGTCAGACAACTCTTTTCTTCCAAATGGTCCATTAATTTGTAACTGATGTGGTTAGTGGTGTGGGTAAATTCATCTCCTGTTTACACGTCTTTTTATGCTCGGTGTGGTTGTTATGTATTATCAATGCAATAATACAAAGCTAGTAGAGAGGAATGTTAGCTTGCATTTATTCTTTTACCTAACTGAATTTTCTGGACATTCTCTAAATTCTGTCAGAGTTTATTACAAGTTTGTTGGGTCTGTTAATAGGGATATTCCTTGGTTGCTAGCTATATTCTGTTAGAGTTTGTTAAAAGTTTGTTGGGTCTATTAATAGGGACATTGTAACATCCCGTTCTCATATTAAGGGTTAGGACCCAAAATTTCAGTACATATGAGCTCAAAGAGAGATTAAGGAAATGCATTTTCTTGCTCATGTATAATGTTAGCATATATGCACATAAATATTGAATGTTTGCACAAAAAGAAGTGGTACATGCATTCAGTGAAAACTTCCGGGTATAATTGATGTTAAATGTGATTTTATTGAAAATGAGAATTAGAGGGAGTAGAAAGAGTGATCTTGGTATGAGTTGTGATAAGGAAAGATTTAGAAACAAAATTAGTAGTGATCTGGAAAATGTTCACTGAGTGTGCTTCGGTCTGTTAGCCATAATTTTTTTTCTAGTTATCCAAATGAGATGATTGTTTTCTTTGATTACAATAGAAACATATGGGTACATTTCCTATGAAGAAATAGAATTTCAATTCTGTCTCTAATAGTCTCGAAATTTCATGAAGTCGAGAACTACGTACAGTACATTGGTGGATGAATGTAAAATTCGTCTTTGGACTTTAGGGAGAAAATTTGGGATTGATCTAGATAGATGTTGGCAAAGTTGCCTTCTTGAGAATTATATATCATTCTTTTATCTTTCCAACGATATATAGCATGAAATTTTTGTACATCTGAGCTGAAAGTTATGGTCCTTATAAAGGAAGATATATCTTCTATGTTTTGCTTCCTCTATGATGACGTCATCTTCCTCTATGTTTCTTCTGTGATGACGACATCTTCTTCTATGTTTTGCTTCTTCTGTGATGACATCATCTTCTTCTGTGATGACATCATCTTCTTCTATGTTTCTTCTGTGATGGCGTCATCTTCTTCTGTGTTTTGCTTCTTCTGTTTTTCATCTATACCTATATTCTGTTCCATTTTGATCCCTAAGAAGATAGAATTGGTCTTTGAGGTCTTCATTAAAGTTGTATATCTTAAATTCCTCTTTTGAACCATATAAAGAATACCTAAATCCAATATCTGTAGGAAAATTTATGCTAATTGTAAAATATCTTCTGTGTTACTGTTCATAAACTTTTTCTGGGTTACTGTTCATCATATATCTTCTGTCCTATTTTTGACCCTTCAGAAGATAAAATTTGTCTTTTAGTTTTCATGTAATTTGTATATATTGAAGTCCTCTTTCAAACCATCTAAAGAACATCTAAATTTGATACCTATAGAGAAAGTTATACGAATAGCCCCGAAGTAAGTTCAATATGATTGAGGATAAAAACAGATTGGATTCTTTTGGCCATAACTTCTTCTCTAGA
>JAOQMS010000009.1:21585400-21600357 GCA_027563885.1 Erythroxylum longipes | reverse complement strand
TATTGTTAGCTTCAGTATTTTATGTATTTTGGGAAATTTGGTGTTAGGGCTTGGAATGCCCATTGAAGTTTGTAAAAATCTCGAATTTATGAAGTTAATGAAATATGGATTATGTATAGATTATGAGAGTTGAAATTAGATGTACTATAAAAAGGAAAGATAAGGTTGTTGTGATTGATGAAAGTTAGTTGTCTTTAATGTATTAAAGAGTATGATGAAGTAAAGATCGGAGAGTATGATGTTAATGTATTATGAGATTTTCGATTAAATGTTGGGTTAGGATATCTGTATTTCGAATATGAGTTAGACTCTAGAAACGGGGTCTAACACGTGGCCCAGCTCAACCTTATATATATATATATATTTTAAAAGTTAAAAAACGACGTCGTTTTTAACGTTCCAATGGCCTATTAGTGGTTCAGTTAACCCAAGCCAAAATCAGGTTAGGTCGAGCGAGCCGAGCCAAAATTGACATTCGTACCTTCAATATATCTGGTGTCTCGTCCTACTAAAAGTACCTCTCACATTTCAAAATCCACCCAAGAACGTCACTTCTTTAGAATTTTGGGAACTCCATCTAAGTGAAACAGGTGGGGCGCTGGTAGTCGCAAGTCTATAGACATTATCGCTGGGCATTACATTGATCACCCTAGTTCCAACCTCGATCTTCCTGCCTTATAATGTGACTCCAGCCTTTGTCTTGGCCTGGGCCCCTTTCACCATCATTGACTGACTTTTCTTGTGCCTGCATGAAGCATATCAACTGTACAGACATCCCCTGCACCATGTCAGACAAGGCGGCCAATCGCTGGAATCCTTGTTCTAGCGTCATTATGCGCTCATCAAGATCACGAACAAAAGTCTGGGCACTCGTCTTTGCTATCAGTCTGAGGAGCGTAATGCTCTGATGCCACTGTTATTAAAAGTGGTAGATGAAAGCAAAAAGAGAGAGAAAAGAGAAGAGAAAAGAGAGAAAGAGAGGGAAACAGAGAGAATAAGAGGAAAAAAGAGGGGGATAGAAGAAGAACAGAAAGGAATTGAGAGAAGTTGAGCGAGTTGAGAGAAAGGGAAAATGAACATACAATAGTAGTGGGGGAAGTGTTATTTAACACCCTCCAACTGATATATTAACGATCTTAACTGCCATCTACTACAAATACGTATTTTCGAATTATAAAGTAGTTGATTCATAGACTTTACATTAATGTTGTTTATGTGTTGTTCATACTTTAATCAATAAATCCTTATAGATTCTTTTTTTTATGAACGGTTAGATAGCATAATTTTTGTATATAAATGCAATGTACTATAATTATTATTTATTATATATACTGCTCTGATTATTTATTATTATATAATGACAATTTTAAATGTTGCTCCAATTGTTTACCGTGATATCACTTTTGTACTTAATTGTTCGTAAGTTTCACAACTATTAATTAGGCATCATTAAGGCAACTTCATAAGTAACAAAACAATAAAAACAAAACATAGTGCATAATACATTAGTTCAAAGGATTTTTCATTCTTCATAATTCAAGTTCTTTAAAAAAGTACAATTTAGTTATACTAGCCCATAACAAACTATATTAAAAAACTCACAACAAATACAAAAAACCCTATTGCGATAAACAGTACAACAAATTCAAATTCATTTTTCTCTTTTGTCAACAAAACAATGTCTTCTTTCATTCGCTTTATTTGCTCCTCAATTTCCAACGTTGATCGTGATTCAATTGTGGTTTGTTGAGCCTCCTGCTTCACGCTATCTACTTCTTTCTTCAGGTTATGAATTATTTCAATAGCTCTCTCGCTAAATTTGTCATCGTACCACTTAAAAAATTGACATCTTTCAACCTAAAAGATAATTAATAATTAACAACAAAAACATTAAACATATATACAAACAATTTTAATTTATCGAAAAATAAACTTACATAATATTTGGGGCATCCATAAAACCTTCTTCCTGGGTTTTTATCACTCCATGAACTTTTTAACGAAGCTTTTAAACCACAATAACACACCAGATATGAAGACTTCACCTCCATATCTTTAAATACTTGCTGCAAAATTATAGTAACACTCTTAGTTCTTCTAATCAAAGGTGGAAACAATATGTCAACAATCTCAAATAGTGTCTTTTTTGGGGTGGAAACAATATGCCAACAATCTTACATAAAAGTCAGTAGCAGCAATGGTAGTCTGTTTTTTTTTTTTTTTGGGGAAGAAATGGAGTATAATTTCTAACCATCAGCAACACTTTAATGGTAGGATAGTTATTTTTTTTAACTATGATAATGTACAAATTCTTCATTCTTTGTTCACAAATCAGCTAATCCATCCACCATCATAATCTCAACATATCTTATTCCCATTAGTTTATTTATCATATATGATGCAAATTTAGCATTTCAAAGAAATGCCTTGTGGAATAATTTACAATAGATACATGTGAGCAATCAAAGTCTTTGAATTGTTCTGGGTTATTTTAATAGCACAAGATTTACTCACAAGGCTAAAGGAAGAAGGTTGAACCATAGACATTTGAATGATAGTTTAAGAACTAGTGCTAGCCAAATTAGGATTATTGACTTGTAATTTTAAGGGTAAATCTTCACCTACACAAATGAAAAAATGGTGATTGGCTAATAAGAAAAAAGCTAGACTAAGTGAGCAACTGAATATATATGCAACAAACGTTAACCAGTAGGGCACAAAAGTCCACCTCTTCACGTCTGGGAACCCAGTTATTTGCACGCAATTCAAGGACATCCCTAATCATGAACCTCAATCGAGGAGCAAGTTCAGGGTTTGAAGACAATTCTTTCATACGACTGAAGTGCATATCATTTCTGCACCGTGATGTTGGCCTCTGATCAAGCTGCTTCCCAATGGTGTTGAAGAACTGGCATATTGCCTCCACATTTTCTTCAGCAGGACAAACTTTATCACCTGGTCCCAGAAGCTCCTGTTTAACATATCAAGTTACGATGACAAATGAACAAGGAGTCACCTGGACATATCATTAGCATTATAATCTATAATTCTAACCTGGACAATGTGATGGGCAATCCTTTCAGGAACCATCCTTTGCTTCAGAAGCTCTCCAATCAAACGGATATTTCCAAGAGTACGTAGTTTGACCAGTCTTTCCTTATCCTGACGCTCAAGCTCCTGTTCTGGAGCTGTCATCTGCCTCACCTCCTCCCTTAGTTTATCAGCACCCTCAAATGCCTCCTGGCAATTATTCAATAGAACTCTCTTAAATGTGATTTCTTTGTCACCAGGTTCATCTGATGGGAATGGAGGGAGCTTCGCATTAAGATCAGCACTTAGCTGGGCACACATGGGGCAAAATGTGGGTTCCATAACAGCCTTGTCGAATATTAGTGAAACCACACCCTGTGTTTCAACACAACAGTGAGCTACAAATTCCTAAAAGCAAAGAGTAAAAAGAAGGTGAATAAGAGAGAAGGGTATTAACCTTTAAGATATCAGCAGATGTTATACCAGAATTTATCAGTTGACCTTTAAGAAGATCAAACTTTTCAGGTGTAAGCTTGTTCAGTATCCTGTATGAAAAGCAGCAATTGAACTTGTTAAAATGATACTACTAATATATAAACCCCAAAAACATCTAATTATTTTTAGAATTCCACAAAAATTTCAGAAATAATTCCATGAATAAGAGCAATAGCATTAAGAAACCATGTATTGCTACAAGAAAAAAGATGGTGAAAAAGAGGGATTTCAGAAATAATTTTTATGGTTACCCCTTAACCGTCTTCAAGACACGATCCTTGTCAGAAAGATTTCCCCTTCTAGCGGACCATGGAACTTCAGCCTTCACCAAAGAAGGAGTTGGTCCTCCCTGTTACACACAATAAAAACAGATATGAAACCAAATGAATGCAGCAACAAATTTAAGAGACATTAATATTAAGCAACAAATCAACTAATTGAATGAAATAATTACAAGGTTATTATTTTAAAGCTAGCATCTTTGTCCATATTTACAGCAGGAACACATATTTAGTGCTACACCAAGAATTAGGACAGTGAAAGTTCATACACGAACAAGTTACATGCATAAGTTACTGAAATGTATTGTGTTAAATAAAATAAAAAAGGTAACTTGCCAAAGAAAAAAGTCCATATATTAAACATTCTTCTATTTCAAAACTTGCATTAATCTAAAAAGAAGTAGAAAAATAATCATCAGAAGTGAACCGGTAGTGGATAATCAGTAACAGATCCAATACCACAACTACACTCTTAACACAGAAATTCCAATCCTCGGATTTAAAACTACAACAAGACAAAAATCAGTCCGAAACACGCAAAAGCAGATTTGGGAAATCAAAACAAACAGATAGACGCATCAAATAGATATAAATCCTAGATGGGCAACGAGGAGAACCTTCAAAGGAGGAGCGTCACCATGAGGGCGCCAATTAGGGAGATCGCCAAAAGCAAAAGAAGACGACGAAAAAGAAGAGTTATTAGGAGCGTGGGTTGGAGAGTCTACTTCCTCGACCACCGCCAGGACTCAAGTCCAACACCGTCCGATCACTTTGCTCCATTCCTTGATCTTTCACTCAAAGATTGAATCTCCGCCGTCCAAATGGAAGTACACACTGAGAAAAGGATCCCAAAAAAAAAAAGAGCAAGACCCAGAAAAGATTACAACGAGCAAAACTAAAAAGGACGACTATTTTCCTATTTGCAAGAGTGTCTCTGCCTGCAGATTCAGCTAGACTATTTAAAATCTCTAAAGACTATAACTTTATGTAACAGAAACTGAAACAGAGTTACGAAAAGGGATAGGTGTAGATCGATAAAGAGATTGCTTGGAGGGCTTCGTTGCTGATGGGGTTCGTGTTAGCTTCTTTACTACGGGGTGTACATTTAACGTTTTAAATAACTTAGTGGTTAAGCAATTCAAGTTTTATCATGAGCAAGATAATAAATGGTACATTCAAGAGTTTGAATTAGTGAGCTGCAAAAAAGTAGACACTAGCTAGTGTCAGTGTCACTTAGACCCGTATTCGACCTGTAATGGAAAAGGCCGATACGATGTTATACATCTAAAGTTAAGGTTTCTCTTTAACTGTTTAAGTAAATTGTGAGCATATAAATACTTTGGACTCATTTAGAAATTTACGTATTAAAAAAGTTACAAAAGACATTAATTACATTTCGGTGAGTAACCTTCATGTAGACATCGGTGTAATAGTGCTAATTTTGGCTTAGTTCGTTAAAAGTCATAAAACTAAAATTAAGTATTTTTTGCATTTCTTCCTTTTTTCTCTCTTTCACGTTCGATTTAGGACGAGTAACGAAAACTTGTGTTATGCATTACATGTGATACTAGAGCAATTATGTAATCAAATGAACGAAAACGAAGGTTTTTTAATTTTTTTCTCCATAAAGACTTTGGAGAAAAACAATATGTTTTCGGTTTGTTCTTGTGTGTGGATGCAACAATAAAGCACTAGTATAGAGGAACGTCAATTTTTATTTATTCTTTTATTTAACTGAATTTTCTGGATATTCTCTAAATTCTGTCAGAGTTTGTTACAAGTTTGTTGGGTCTGTTAACAAGGATATTCCCTGATTGCTAGCTGTATTCTATCAGAGTTTGTTACAATTTTGTTGGGTCTATTAATAGGAATATTCCCTCATTGCTAGCTGTGTAATGGTTATATAAACTACCTTATATTCATTATTCATATGGAGAAAATAAGAAGAGAATAATCTCTGTAATTTTTCATAGCTTCATTTCTTTACACTTAATATGGTATTAGAGCACCACGTTCGATCCTGATTTTCTCTTCTTCTTTCCTCTCCTTTGCTATGTTTCCTCTATTATCAATTTCTAATTAATGTATTCTCTCATGATCACTCTCGTCATGGAAACAACCATCAACTCAATTACATCTTCAGCCGATCCAGCCTTAGATGTCTCAAATCCCTTCTATCTAAATTCTACAGACAATCCTGAAGCTTTACTTGTGTGAAAAGCTTTTGATGGAATAGGTTTTGGCGTCTGGAAAAGAGCTATGGTTTTTAGCTCTCTCTACTAAGAAAAAATTTTGATTTGTAAATGGAGATGTCATGAAGCCTGATTCAGATTCACCTCTCCTCAGTAACTGGAATAGATGTAATTCAATAGTCATAAGCTTGCTATTAAACTCTCTGAGTAAGGAAATTGCTGAGAGCGTATTATATTTCAGCACAGCTCGTGAAGTATGGTTGAATTAATTGAACGATATGAGCAGTCTAATGGAGCTATGATTTATCAAATCCAGAAGGATCTGTATTCAACTTCATAAGGAGTTGATAGCGTCTCAACTTACTTCACTAAGATGAAACGTATTTGGGACGAATATAAACTGCTTCTTGAAATTCCTATTTTTACGTGTGGTACTGTAAGTGACATGGCAAAAATACAAAAAATTAGAAAGTCATTCAACTTCTTATGGGACTTAATGATTCCTATGCTGCGATTAGAGGTCAGATATTGATGATGCAACCTATTCCTAACATTGCTTCTGTTTACTCAATTCTTATTCATGAAGAAAAACAAAGGGAGATCTCTTCTTCTGCTCAATTCATTCAAGAATCTTCAGCCATGAATGTAATTTCTGCTGGTTATAATTCTAGTACCAAACAAGGAAATAATGGAAAGGATAATAAGTTTAATCCTAACATAATTTGCAATTACCGTAAAAAGCCAGGACATGTGAAAGCTCAATGCTACTAAATCAATGGCTTTCCCTCATATTTTAAGTTCACCAAACCTAAACACTTCAATTTAGCAAATTCAGTCAATATTCAATATGCTTCTGAAGGTGCTTCTAAAGCCCAAACAGATCCTGGTAACATTGCTGTAGCTCAAATCACTCAAGAACAGTATAATCAGCTCATCTCACTCTTAAACCAACACAAGACTAATGATCAATTTACCGGTATTTCTCAAGGAAATCTCGATATTACTTCTGGTTCATCCAATTTCACAGGTAACTTCAGTGATAAATTAACAATAATGCCTATTTGTGTTGTAAGCTCTTGGACTTTTGTTTCTAGACCTGACCATTTACATGCTTCATGGATACTTGACTCATGTGCATTTGATCATATGTGTTATGATAAGACCTTGTTTTCTTCTCTTAATCAACTCCCAAATTCTTATTCCATAACCTTGCCTAATGGTTTTAACATTCAAGTACTAACCATAAGACAAGTCAAACTCGATGACCACATCATTCTTACTCATATGCTATTTGTTCCTTCATTTAAATACAATCTCATTTCTATAAGTAAACTTTTAAATTGTACCATCCTTTTTCACGCTAAGTCTTGTCTTTTGCAGGCCCCTTCATTGAAGAGGCCAATTCCCCCTGGTAAGAAGATGGTGGTTTATACATTCTGCATCACGAAAAAGACAACGCATCAACCATGAACTCTCCTTATTTAGCTGATAATGTCTTACACTCTGATTGTAACACCTCTGAATTCATTCTCAGTTGCACTAGTTCTTCATCTATTGATGTACATCTTTGGCATGGTAGACTTGTCCATTTACCTATAAATAAACTGAACCTTTTGTCAGTTATACCATATACATTTAGTGATATTCTACCTTGTTTCATCTATTCACGAGCCAAACAACACAGATTACCATTTTCTAATAGCTTAATCAAAACTATAGAACCATTTGATATTATTCATGTGGATATTTGGGAACCTTGTAGACATCGTACTCATAATGGTCTTCATTATTTCATAACCATAATGGACGATTATAGTAGAAATACATAGGTTCATCTTTTGTCACATAAAATAATGGTTTCACAATGATCCAGTCCTTTGTATCCCTCGTTCAAACTCAATTTCACAAGACCATAAAAATATTGAGAACCAATAATGCTCCAGAATTGTGTAATAGTAGAGAAGGAAAAGAATATTTACCTTCCTTAGGAATTATTCATCACAAAAGCACACCCTATACTCCACAACAAAAATGGAGTAGTTGAGCGTAAACAGAGACACATATTAAAGGTTTCTAAAGCTCTTCCTTTTCAATCAGGATTATCTATCTCTTATTGGGGGGAATGTGTTCTCACTACAGTTTATTTAATTAATAGAATGCTAACTCAAGTTCTCAATGGAGTCAGTCCATTTGAAAGATTGTTTAAATCCAAACCTCCCTTAAATCACCTTAGAAATATCAGTTGCTTGTGCTATGTATCCACTAATGCTAAAGAAAGAGACAAATTTCAACCAAGAGCATTTCCATGCATTTTTATTGGTTATTCATTTTGTCAACACGCAGTGTGATGATGTTAGAAGAATCTATAAAGAGGAGGTGAAAGAAGCCCTTAGCAAGATGGGAAAAGAGAAAGCAGTAGGCACTGACCAGATACCTATTGAGGTGTGGAAGTGTCTAGGCGAGGTAGGGGTACAGTGGCTTACCACTCTTTTCAACGCTATCTTGCACACGGGGAGAATGTCGGAGGAGTGGAGAAGTAGCATAGTAGTACCGATCTATAAGAACAAGGGAGACGCACAAGAATTTGGAAACCATAGAGGCATCAAACTCCTGAGCCATATTATGAAACTGTGGGAATGAGTTATTGAGCAACGATTGCGCAAAATAATACAAGTGAAAGAGAATCAGTTTGGATTTATGCCTGGGAGATCAACTATTAAAGCAATCCATCTTACAACGGCTGATGGAGAAATATAGAGAGCATAGGCGGAGCTTACATATGGTCTTTATTGACTTAGAGAAGGCATATGATAGTGTGCCAAGAGAAGTCATTTGGAAATGTTTAGAAGCGAAGAACATTACTCGTACCTATGTCAGGGCTATAAAGGATATGTACGAGGCCGCTAGAACTTATTTGCGCACGCCAGTGGGAGATACAAAGTATTTTCCGATGGATATAGGGTTGCATCAAAGTTCAGCTTTAAGCCCGTTTCTTTTTGCGCTTATAATAGATGTCATCACGCATAACATACAAGATGCGGTGCTGTGGTGTATGTTGTTCGCAGATAACATTGTATTGGTAGGAGAGCGAAAGACGAAGTTAATAGGAAGCTAGAGATGTGGAGACAGACTTTGGAGTCAAACAGTCTGCGGTTAAGTAGATCGAAGACCGAGTATATGACATGCAATTTTGCACAGAGTTCAGAGGACGACGGACCAAAAGATTGGATTGGAACTCACACGCTAACCGAAACGGTTAGTTTTAAATATCTAGGTTCTATCATATGAGAGGATGGAGATGTTGAGAGCGATGTCATTCATCGCATCCAAGCTGGATGGGTGAAATGGAGAGCGGCAACTGGAGTCTTATGTGATCGGAAATTTCCACTAAGGCTGAAAGGCAAATTCTATAGGACAGCAATACGACCGGCTATGCTTTATGGCTCTGAATGTTGGCCTATGAAGGTGGCACAAGTGCGAAAGTTTGAAGTAGCGGAGATGAGAATGTTGAGATGGATGTGTGGTTGTACGATGTTAGCTGGAATACCAAATAGGGTGTACAGAGAGAAGTTAGGCATCACGGCTATCGGAGACAAGCTGAGGGAGTGGAGATTGCGATGGTTCGGACACGTGCGCAGAAGAAGTGTGATGGAACCAGTCAGGCGAGTTGAAGGGCTTCATATAGAAGGAACGCGAGGTCGAGGGAGGCCAAGGAGGACATGGGAGGAGCAGATAAGACTGGACCTACAGGCATTAAATCTATCTGAGGATATGAAATCCGATAGAAACAGTTGGCACCGCAAAATTTCGATATTAAATGTATAGGGCGCGCAGGGGCGTGAGGGGTAAAGCGGGCTTTAGACTGCTCTGAGCACATGACCTGTGATCTGAAGTGTGGGAGACAACGATATACAGATAGACACTTAGAGTGGTCTAAAGTAGTAAAGGTCACCCATGTGTATTTTGTGTATTGTTTCGACCTGTCATTCCTTTATGTAGCCCTTCAAGGAGTCGAAAGGCTATAACTTGGTTGTAGACACCTAGTTCGGCGGATAGTATGTTTGTCGGTCAACCGTACTTTCACACGACCACTTGCCCTCCTCCTGAAGCCCCATGAGGATACGACCTCTGCCTAGGATAAGTAGAAAAAGTTTAGGGTGGAATTAGAGTCTCCTATAAGAGATGATTAGATTCTACCTCTGCTGTAATAGCTCGCCGACGTTCGATTAGGAATATGCCATATAGGAAGTGTATGTGTATATAAATATGTATGTAATTATATATATTATGTACCTAGTGTGTTCTTATTTTATTGGTCTTTATTTTATTTTATTTTATTGGTATTTTTATTACGTTAAATTCTTCATTTCAATTTTTATTTATCTCTGCTTATGCCGGCTCACATATTTACATCTTCATGTATGTATATATTTTTTCAGTTTCATGTGCATTTTATCAGTTATAGTCTCCATGCATATATATCTATTGTTATCCTTATACAGTGTTGTACTTACATTGGTCTGATCTGTTTGTTTTTTTGTTTGTTGGGTATGTTCGTGTGTTTGTTTTTGTTGCTTTTGTGTGTTTGTTTGTGTTGGTTTGTTTGTTGTTATTTGTTTTTGGCTCTTACTGTAGCCGGGGGTCTATCAGGAAACAGTCTCTGTATCTCCATCGGAGATGCGGGCATGATTGCGTATATCTTACCCCCCCATACCCTGCTTAGGCGGGAATTTGGGTATGTTTAGTTTGGTTTGGTTTGGTTTTCATTTTGTCAAAAAGCATACAAGGTCCTCTATCTTTCTACCAAACAAATCATCATTTCCAGAGACATAAACTTTTACGAACATATTTTTCCTTTACAAAAATCTTCATCTCCTACTACAACTACTTCTGATATTCCTTTACCTAACGTAATAATTGATAATTATCCTTTACATTCTTCTTCACACATTTTTTATTCTCTTCATCATCTTCACCTTCTGTACTGACACAAAATGTTTCCTCTCTTCCTCTCTTAACTTACCCATTTCATCTTCACCACGACAACAATCTTCATCTTCTTCTCTTCGTCATCCTTCAGCTCCTTCCTCTTCAATTTCCCATCGTGATATTCCTCCCAGAAGAACTACTAGACAAATGAAATTACCTTCCCATTAAGGATGACAAAATCGGCTCGGCCCTGCCCTGCCCGGCCCGGCCTACTTTTGGCCCGAGTTGACCTAGCCATGGGTAAGCCACGGGGATTTACATGATGATGTTTGCAAGAAAGTTCCTTCAGGACTATGTATTTCTAGCCCTTCCTTAGTATGCAAGCTCAAGAAGTCCTTATACAGTTTGAAGCAAGCTTCCCGTCAGTAGTACTCCAAACTATTGGATGCTCCTCGAATCAGAGGTTACGTTCACTCTTCCAATGATTACTCTTTGTTCCTCAAACATTTTGGAGAATCCTTAGTTATAGTTACAGTGTATGTTGATGACATTCTAGTCACTGGGAATAATAATACTGAGATTTTTAGCTTAAAGACATTTCTTGATACTCAATTTAAAATCAAATATCTCGATTCCCTCAGATATTTTTTGGGTCTAGAATTTGTTAACGTTTCAGATGAGGTCATGATCAGTCAATGTAAGTTCATCAGAGACCTATTGGAAACTCATTCTATTTCATAATATAAAACGGTTACTGCTCTATTGCCTCACAACTTAAAGTTGCTGCCACAAATGGAGAATACTTTGCCTGATCCTAGCATCTACAGACAATTGATTGGAAAGTTAAATTTCCTTCTTCACACTCGTCCTGACTTAGCCTTCTTCGTATAATATCTTAGTCAATTCAACCAACAACCTGTGCAAGCTCATCTACAAGATGCTATCCATGTATTATGATATTTGTCTGGAACTTCCACTCAAGGTTTGTTGTTCAATGATAATAATAATTTTGGTTTGGTTGAATATTGTGATTCTGACTGGGCTGCATGTCCAATTACTCGATGATCTGTGAGTGGTTATCTTATCACTTTAGGAGGATCTCCTATATGTTGGAAATCTAAGAAACAAGTGACGATTTCCTTATCATCAGCTGAAGCTGAATACAAATCCTTTTGAAGGGTCACCGCTGAGTTGTCATAGCTTAGTCGTTTATTAAATGAACTTGGTGTTTCCAACATCACTCCCATTCCCGTAAAATGTGATAATATGGCTATTGTCTACATTGCGAGAAATCCAGTCCTTCATGAAAGGACCAATCACATCGAAATTGACGCTTATTATGTCTGGGAATCAGTGTTTTAAAAACCGGACCGAACCGGCCTGTCGGACCGAAAAATCAGTGACTCGGAGCATAAAACGGTCCGGTTTGACTTTTATTTTTTGTGAGTGGTTGGCCCGTTTTATTTTACGATCGGACCGGTAAAAGCCTGTGAATCGGTATAAGAGAAAACCGCCCGGTTCACGTAAAATAACTTTGCCTCACGTCTCTCTCTCACTTCTATCAAATAAAACTCAAAAATAGAATAAAAGAAAGACATTGCCGCTTGAGAAGGAAGACACCGCCGCTCTCTCAGGCCTCATCTTACCCACTGCAGCTGTTTGCTCTATTCATCAGGTCTCTCTCTCACGTCTCTCTCACGTCTGTCTCCGTCTCTTAGGTAGCGAAATTGGGAGCTTGCGAGGTGGGGACTGGTAGTGCTTCTCTTCCTAGTCAGAGTTGTCAGACGCTTCTGTTGCTTGGTTCACATAGTTTGACTCTTCTTACTCTGCTTTTCGTTACTTTTTGGACTTGTTTAGAACTTTAAATTTAAAAGAGCAGAGGAAATCAAGGTTATATGAAATTATTAGTTTATTTGGTATAAGACAAAAGGTTAAAGTGAATGGGACTTTGCAGTACTTGTTAAAGCAATTCCTTGATAAAAGAATAATCACGTAGCCTACCATTACCTTAGCTTTTTTTTCTTCTAACAAACCTTAGCTTTATTAGACTTACAAAGGAGCTTTTCATGGATCAAAAACTTCCAAGGTTGCTGATCTAAGAGGGACTGTCGTACTTTGCTTCAAATTTTCCCAAGTTATTTTGTTCTGTTTACTGTGCTTCCCTAGAATATCTCTAAACTTTATTGCATCTATTTCTATATTCAAGCTATGAATTTGATTAATAATTCTTAAAAATATCTTTCATTTCTAGTTCTGGACGTTGTGTCTCTTCGGTGTTTCTTAAGGCGTGTTATTAGAGAGAAAAAAACATGAAATATTGGGAAGAAAAAAAAAGCAAAGTTAGACGATGACCTTGGAAGCCCTTTTTCTTTATCCGTTTCTTTGAATAAACAAATGATTAGCTAGGCATACATTCATCTTTTGCAGCTACGGGAAAGCTTCTCCTTTGGCGTGTCGTGCTTTGTAAAAAAAAATTCTAAGTTTTCTAAATATTTTTAATAACAAGATATTTTTATGTTATATTATACTTTACATTAGCAGCACCTTTTTAAGTTAAACCATTGCAAACTATGTTGGATTTAAAGAATTAATTAATAACCTTTAGTATATTTTTAATCAAAAGAAAAATTTAGAGCATGTTTTGTTTTATTTTTATTTTTAGTTTTTTTGTTTAAAAATGTTTAGTTGATTAGAGAGATTTAATGCTATATATGAATATGACTATAAAATTTTGTGTAATTTTTGTAGGAAGTTCAGAATTTAGAAACATGGATATTCTTAATGAGGTTAGTACTTCAAATGATTCGAGTACTCCTAATCCCAACACACAATCATTCGAGCAGCAATTTACAGCGAACTCAGTTAATCCACATAGTCGAAAAATCGATCCTGCATGGGATCATTTTGCATTGCATAAAGAGGGCGCTACTAATATATTTACTTATCTACATTGCTCATCAGTTTTTAGAAGAGGTGGCATAAATAGGATGAAACAACATCTTGCTGGTGTACCTGGTCAAATAAGTTGTAAAAAGGTTAGTCATGATGTTCGTCAAAAAATGTTGAAGTCATTAAGATAAGTGCAACAAAAGAAGCGAAATGAGGATTTGATTGAAGCATATGGTGATCAACCTGAATCTCAAGAGGAAATTCAAGAACTACAACAAACGTGTTCAACTAAGAGACAAGCACTTGGTAAATGCAAAGAGAAAAGGAAAGCTGTTGATATGGAAATAAATTCATATTTTTCTCCAAGGACAACTTCAGGATCTCAACCAAGTTTGAGAAGTGTGTTATCTAGTAAGGAAGCAATTCACAAGGCACATGTTACAATTGCTAGATGGATTTTTGGTGCTTGTATTCCTTTCAATGCAATTCAGTCTCCTTACTTCCAAGAAGCTTTAGATGCAATTGCTGCTATTGGGCCTGAAATTAAAGATCCATCATATTATGATTTGAGGGTTAATTTGTTAGGAGATTGTAAGAGAGAATGTCAGCTACTTGTTGATCAAAATCGACAAAATTGGGCTAAAACAAGTTGTACAATCTGACAGATGAGTGGAGTGATCAAAGACAAAGAACTTTGATAAACTTTCTAGTTTATTGTCCAGCAGGTATAATATTATGAATTTGGCTTATTATTATACAAGTTAAGCTTTTTAACTTTATTTATTTTTTTACAGGTATAACATTTGTGAAATCTGTTGATGCTTCAGATATGGTGAAAGATGCGAGATCATTATTTAATTTATTTTCTGAAGTTATTAAGTGGGTTGATGCAGATAATGTTGTTCACGTAGTGACAGATAATGCAACAAATTATGTAGCAGCTGGAAAATTGGTACATGAACGCTACGAGCATATTTTTGGTCACCTTGTGTTGCACATTGTTTGAATCTCCTTCTAAAGGATATTGGTAACATGCCTCACGTTGTAGAACTTGTTTCAAAGGTTTCAAAGGTAACTTCTTTTGTGTACAATCATATAATCTTCTTATCTTGGTTAAGAAAAAGGGAAGGTTGGAGAGAGA
>JAOQMS010000009.1:21546342-21577774 GCA_027563885.1 Erythroxylum longipes | reverse complement strand
AATTCATTGCAAATAAAAAAGAGGAAACAATAACTAGGGCTAAGTTCTTAGAGAAATTTTGTTTTTCATTTGATTTCGTATGTAATTCTTACAATAACACCAGAAAAGAAACAATATGAAGCTCACCTAATTGTTTAAGCTTGCGAAGCCTGCAATATGGGAATAAAAACATTAAAAAATATGTATGCTAAAGTTTAAAAATACTGAAAGCAACCGTCTCTGTATCAACCTTACCTCTTTGGCAGGAGTTGTGCAAAAGAAAATAGGTTTGGCGGGAGTTGTGCAGAAGAAAGGTGGAGGGCTGTGATTTGCGTGGGAAAAGTTGTGGATGAGAGTCTGTCTTTTTATGGGAGGGCTGTGTTTTGCGTGGGAAAAGTTGGGGATGAGAGTCTGTCTTTTTGTTAAGTTAAATAAGGATATTGTGGTAATTTACATATATTAGGGTTCATTTCTCCTCCTTTCCCACTAAATCGACGGGAATCACATTTGGTTCAAATTTCTCTCTGTTTCTTCTTGATTCTCTCCCTTTCCCTTTGCTTGTTTTTTGTCCAAACACTCATTTCTTTTCTCTTGCTTTCCTTCAATCCAAACCAGGGGCTTAGGATAGGAGTAACGCGAGGAAATGAGTTGCTTCCTCTATTTTCTTTTTTCAGTGGGCTTGACAAGAACGCATTACTTGTGGCAAATTTATTCATAGGTATAATTGTATGACTGATGAAAAAATGCTGTTGAATGCAAGAAAGAAACTGTTTTTTTTCTTACATATATGAAACTGTACGTTCAAATAGTGCCCTTAGTCCAATCCGGGTGGAAAGAAAGGGACACGCTTGTTTGATAAAGTGATCGGACCTCCAACCACCGTTCCTCCCATCCCACGCCTTACAAGTTACAATAGTCAACCCTATCTTTGCAATGCTATAGGCCTATTCCATCCCTGTTACCTATACTTGTTGTCAATGACTACACAAATACTTTTCTCCAAAATATTAGTTGATGCGTCAGATGGGCTTCGGTGTTATCCTCCCAATGCAATGATAAAATTCTTTTAAGTTGTTTTCTCAGCCCCCACTTACCTATAACGTCAGCTTTCTGGATTGGAAATCGAATATACCTAATACCTCCACTCTCACTCGTTCGTCTCTTTGGTTTGCCGTTTATTAAAACATTATATACTCTCTCATTTTTATATAACCTTATCTGAATCCCACTGTTTTTTTTTAATATTATTATTATTTACCAGTAAAAAGTATTTACAAAAAAATTACGTATTTCATGAAATTCCTAAAGTTTCCAACCTTTTTATTCATTCCTTTGAAATATTCAATGATTTGTAAACGTTACGTTAGGACATTTACAAATTTATTTCAATGATTTGTAAACGTTAGAAAAAATATAACAAATTTATTTCATTTCCTATTGCACAATGTTATTATGAGACAATTTTAAGTGCTATTGGTACGATATTTTTAATTCGAGTTGATCCATATCAGTGTTAGGCATTGATTTGTTCAATAATTTTAATATTTATATTAATGGATTAGTTTGTGTTAAATGATATACATTTTTTGTGATTTTACTAAATAGATTTATTATTTAAATTATATAAATAGGGTAATAAAATTAAAAAATATTTTAAATAAAATTCATTATTAAAATAAAATTAGAATAGTCGTATTAATTTATTATTTGCTTAATATTTAATTACATATGATATGTGTTAAAATAATTTGATAAAATTAATAATGTTCATAAAAATTTTAAAAATAATGAAATATAATTATAAATAAATAAAATCACGTTAAAATCAATATATTTTCATATTTCACCCCCCAGTCGGAATTTGTAAAGGCTTAAAAGGTAATTTGATCCTTAAGCCTTTCACTTTCTCACACGCTTTTTGCTCTTGTTCCTCTCTCTCTCCTGTGGTTTTGGGTCTTTTTCATTTTTATCTTTTCTCTAAATTATCGTCCATTACTGATCCTTGGTTTCTGATGATGTAGGAGAAGAAGAAAAGCGTTTTTCTTTTTCACCTTTATAGGGTTTGCAGAATAGCCAATCAATCAGTTCGTGTTGAAAAGCTGAAATGGATTTTGTGAAAAAGTTGAATACCATCTTCTTCACTGATTATCCTCCTACTACTGAGACTTCAACTATCTCATCTGCATCCTCACCACTTTCTTCTTATTTTGGTTTTACTAAATGTAGAATCTCAGACCCTTCTCTCTCTGCCACCACTTCCTCTTTTTATTTTATTTCCATGAATGATCATGGAATCTCACTCCCCTCTTGTAATCTCTGTTACTGTTTCCGACTTTAGTCTCTTGGTAAAGTTTTCTTCTTGTTCTTCTTGCTGCTCTTAGTTCAGATTCCGTATGTCTAGAGCAGTTGGAAATTGCAGCTTCTCTCTATAGTAATCATTCGGAAAGAGAAGAGCTTTCCTGCCTCTAGTTGTAATACATTGTATTCGATATGACTAGTTATTGTTCTGCATCTGCTGTCACCATGCTGGCAAAATACTGCGATCAGTCTCTCAAGATCAGACTGAGGTGATTGTCATATTCATCTTGTTTCCGCTCTTTATTCTGACTCTTCAAGATTTGGATTTAAAGTAAAGGATGCACAGTTGTTGCTGAAAAAGATTGTATTACGTAATATTGTGGATCCTCCGATATTCTTTCTCTGTGATATGGGTATATTCTATGTTTACTTGAAGTTAATTTTCAATTGTTATTAAAGAAGTAGTACAAGAATTTTGAATGATTCTAGCAAAGAAACCCAATTGCAAATCCTTTTTCTTTACGCTACACGATGATCATCATTCATCAGGTATGATCACGATCATCATGATCGACGTGGGTTTTCGAGGTGGAAGAGGAGGACCCTTAGGAATGGAAGTGCTAGTCTTTCGGTTTCAGCAGCTTCAGCTTCTCCTCTTTCTACCAATCTGATGACGAGGGATTCATCCTGTCTCAAAATTTATCAGGAGGTTTTTGTTTGTACCCGCCAGCCAACCTATATCTTATTACCTCATCTTTATTACCTTTTTCCTTCCCTGATACTATTGTTTCATATTTAGACCTGCATAATTAATCTGCCTTCTTAACCCACAAGTTCTCTTTAGTATTTTTGGCCACTGGTTGGTTATTGATGTCATACTCTTTGCGCACTTTCTCTGATCCTTCGATGCTGAAACACATGCCAGGTTGTCAAGTCTGCTAGGAAAAAGTTTACCCATGAAATCTCATTCCAGTCCAAGGACAAAGAGATCTCACTTGCAAAGGTACATGGACAACCGTCTTCTGGCTAATATGTTTTTTTTGAGAGGGCATCTTTCCTTGTTCACTTTATTCAGTTAAGAGAATCTTCTACTCATTTTTGACCCTTTTTGTTCGGTGTGCACTCTCTTACTGCCTCTTCAGTTTGCTAGTTATTATGACAGATCTATAGTGTCAAGTTTGGGTTGCCGGATCACACGTTCCTTAATAGTTTTTGAGTCCTTGGTTTTGAAACTATAATGGTCAACTTTCTACAAGTGCAAATTCATCATCCTACCATGTTTGTCATTTTCTGTTGCAGGCATTGCTGTATATTGCAGCAGAAGATGAAGCATTTATTGTTGCCAACAGAGAGATAGATGCTCGCTCACTCTTGAGTGAAAGGAGAAATCTTTCAGTCTCATCTGATACCCAAGACTGGAATTCTGTGGACCGCACGCCTTTGGGTGGAAAGAGAATAAATGAGTGGCTTAGTGAGTTGGATACAATTGCGAGAGAAATCCAAGCAGAACTGGTATCCAGAGAAATAGGCTGCCATTTGGTTGAAGTTTTGGATGCTGTCAATGTTGTGCTTTTTGAGTTGAGGGGCTTCAAGAGGTCACCTGTTGTTGTAGATTCCAAGTATTCATACTTACACACTGTATTAAGCACTGGATGTGGCAGTGGTAAAACTTGAAGCTCTTATCCTTCTGTAACTCTGTGTATTCTCATGCGTGCCTGATGTTATGGTCATTTTTGTTGCAGCGATTTTGCTTAGCATTATTTACATAGAGGTCTGTAGACGACTTGGTATAACCATTGTGGGATCTCGAGTTGGGGAAGATTTTTTGATTTGGCCCCAAATGGGAAACCCTGAGGTGCTTCAGTTTTTCAACTTCATATCTAGCAAACCACATTTATTTTTCAAATTATAATCTTGTAAGGCATTATAATTTGTTGAACCATTATATGTTGTAGGACATCTCCTATTTCTTGCCAATTCTGAAACTGGATTAATTGTCATATTGGCTATTGCTCTTTATAGGAGCTTTTCAAGGTAACTTCAGGACACAGCTTGTTTGCAATTGTTAATGGAACGTGTGTGGAAGACCCCAAGTCAAAGGCATCAGATTTAACTAGCAATTCACTTTTGGGGCTTGAGATAGCTACAAAGAGAGATATAATTGGCATTGCTCTGGCCAATTTGATTGTAAGTTTTGATCCCTGCATGTATGTAATATCTTTTAAGTGCTTTAAATATGTATTTAGTTGGCCTATTCTGCTTCTTTTAACTTTCTTTCACATTTGTTGTTGCCACATGATGGACAATTTTATTTGAATATTTTCAGAGGCTTCATTGGAAACGTGCTTCAAGATCAAATCGTGGACTCATGCTGACAGCTCCACTTAGGGATGTGCATGATATCGATAAAAAACTTTGCAAGACTCATACTTCAAATGCTCCTCTCCTTCGTCCTCAAGATCTTAGGTAATGTACTTAGATGTCCATAGAGCATTAGATCATTCTAATTTGTTGAATATTTTAGCAGAAATCATTTCTGGTATTGCTTTCGTATTTGTTCAAGCAATTAGTATATGTAACGATTATGTAAATTATTGAAACATCATTTTTGAATGGACATTGGTAAGTTTCTTACAGTAATAGGCTCAACATGCATTTGTATGTGATACTCTAAACTTGTGATTGCCATTTCTTAATCTATTGGTTTTTCATTGCCTTCTCATTTTCTATTGTTAGCCATTTGCCGCAGTTTTTACAATAGATAGCTCAGTGACACAAAGTGCCTCTTGTACTTGTTTGTAACGTGAACATTTTATGCATTTAACAATCATTGGGCTTCATTCTTAACTGAACATAAAGACTATGCGGAGTTAGCCTGAGTTGTTCCCGTATCGTCTCGTCTTGGGACTTGGTCAATGATGGAGGATTAATGTCTAAAATAGTGAAGCAACTCTTTTCAACTTAACTATTCTAGAATTCCAACTATATTCTGCATGAATAGTTTATTGTTTTCTCTGTATGAGTACCATAATGTAGTTTGATCTATTCCTGCTCTTATTTTCATTTGCTGTTCTTTCTCTCCTTTCAGAATAGATGGATGATTTGCAAAGGATACTTCTAACGTTCCACACGCAGGAATTTTATGTATGATATTGTCATATAACTCAAAAGGTTTGGGATGGAAACCAAACCAATTGATGTGCCATTCTTTGTTCTTACTTGCTGGTTAAAGTGACAACAAACCTGAGATTCATGGAAATAGTAACCTTGAATGATTTGTCAAATTGGGAGTGGTAATGATGAGCTTTTAAGTCCTTGAGACATTTGGATGGTGGGGGAATGGAACCCTATAAATGACTAGCTCTTTCCTGGATGATATTTTTATTCAAGTGCTGAGTTGTTGATTTCTTTGCAGGCTGGCAATTATGGCTTCAGAAAGATTATTAATCCTACAGCCACATAATTGGACTCTGAGGAGGGACCATGGCATGATGTTGTACTATAATCGGTATAGACTTATAGCCTTAAAATTTTTCTATAGTTTGGGCGAGTTATTACGGTGGATGACAGAATGTATTTGATTGCAAACGGTAGGGAATATGCAGAGGCAGTGCAAGAGCTTAGCATTTGCATGGCATTTGCCCCAGAAGAAGAGGCAGAAGTAATAGAACCATTTGTTGAGAAACTCCATTTGTTGCGGCTTGAATCATCATGGAAGTCTTGGGGACAACAAGATCGGCTCACAGTTCCTTGACTTTATCTGTAAATAACTTGTCTCTCCCTCCCCCCCCTCATGCATCGTATGTAGTTCTCATATGGTGTTCTGTGAGTTCCACATAGTCTGCTGCTTTTTGATTTTTCATTGAAACACGATTTTAGGACTTGTCTACTTTCTGTAAAAATATTCATTACTACATGA
Source organism: Erythroxylum longipes (assembly GCA_027563885.1). Classification (NCBI taxonomy): domain Eukaryota; kingdom Viridiplantae; phylum Streptophyta; class Magnoliopsida; order Malpighiales; family Erythroxylaceae; genus Erythroxylum; species Erythroxylum longipes. The sequence continues at coordinate 21,571,578 of JAOQMS010000009.1, read as the reverse complement.
TTCTGTCCTTTTGTGGTCTTTTCATTCCATTTTTTCTCTTCCTGATGGATTTAGTACTTTTCTTCTTGACAGCAGGCAAATCTCTGGATCTTTTGCTTCGAGAGATGCAAAGTTGGACTTTTCACTTCTCTCTTTCCTCCAACAACCCAATCAAACTTCCATTTTATTGAAGCAATTCGCAACACGGCTCTCTTGTCTATCTACACATGGATTTACTTTAGATAAAGATCACGGAGAAACATAGAGAGTTTGTTAAGCCAACTTGTTAACTAGACATTTGAACTAGTTTGGTCATAGCTTGCATTGGATAATAGCAGCATGCACAAATATTAAAAGCGTCGATCAAGGAACTAAATTCTAGAAACAGGAACCTGGAATCAGAACGGATAAGCTAAAATCCAAATGAATCTAGGAGTAAGGAAATGATTAGCTTAGCACTGAATTGCACACCAATGACTTTTAGAATTGGCAAGCAAATACAGATGCATGTACAACAGGCAGGCAAGAGCTTGCTTGTGTGTAGATGCTGTCAGAGAAGAGTGCATCTTCATCAGGTAGTCCTTAAACAGCATTAGCAGTCAGATGAGGATAGTAACTAACTTTTTAATCAGAGTGTAGCTTAGCAGTAGAATGAACAGAAAATGATTTCCAGTCCCGCTGGATTTTCACAGTAGTTAAACAGCATTAGAGCGTACCACTAGGAAAGTAAGATTCTGTCATTAAAAGGGTCACTAAAAATTTGTTTTCTTCTGTAAAGTTCCATTTCTTTAAAACCTCTTTGGGCAAGGTGTACGATTGCAGCAGCGGAATTATTACTTCCCAAGCGGTGGAGTAGTGATATGTAGCAGGATTGGCATGTGTCTATTATAACTCGTGTACATCAGCGTAGTTGTGTGCCCTGTAAAGATCGTTTCAATCCTCGTACTGACATAAAAAGACCAATCAAACCTCCAGCTGTTCATATTCTATGATGGCAAGGTGACGTCGTTACCATCTGGTTTTCATCAGCAACAAATAAAGGTCGACATGGTAACAGAAAAGCTTTCGCCATGATTGCCCTCATTGTTCCGTTCCAAAAATGCACTTGAAGTAAAATTGGCGATTCTGCTTTCTTCCCGAAGAAGGCGTCCATGTTTAGAACTTACCAAATCATGTGACGAAAATAAGTACCGCAAGCATGAGAAGTGAAATGGAAGAGCACTTACTCTGGCGCGTCTTTGCATTTGGAAGTAAGGATCAGTGAAGTGTTAGAAATCAGAGCCATCGCTACCTCAAAAGTTCATCCCTGCAATTATCAGACTTTACTCGTTGGCTTTTAATACTGATGCAAAGTCAGTCAATCTAATATCCCTGCCTTCTTCAGGAGGTAAACAGTTAGGAAGTAGCATTAGACATACTTTAATATCTCCACCTGATGCCGTTGTAAATCCAGTCATGTAATGCTGACTAAACATCCTTTGTGATGACCAGAGCTTTTTGTATAGAGTATTAGATTTGGGGAACTTTTTTACTTTAATATGATATACTTTCTTTTCAATACAAAATAATTAAATAGAGGTCAGTATAAATATTCTCAGTTTGATACAATATTATGTAATAGACAGAAGATGTAATGGTTATTGTTGGGAGACAAGAAAATACAACTCTATTTAGAACGAGAATAAGAAATTTAATAAAGAAATAAACGTGGCATTTTTTGTGGAAAATTCTCCAGTATAGAGGGAAAAAATTATAGGTCAAATCAACAAATAAATTTACTAAACTCAAACAATGATTTATAACGTTTAATATCTCACCTTACACTTACAAAAAGTTTCAAGATTGAAACAAAAGGTGATATGTGAATCAACAAACTGATAAACTAATCTAAAAACCAATAAAAAAGGATGAAAATACTATACTTCTTACTCTCTCAATGTTTTTTTCTCACTTTTTGCTTTTATGTTATAACATAGGTTTTTCTATGCCATATATGGTTATATACATGACCATGTAAATGACTGTCTCTTCAACATTGCCTCATCGCAGATGAATATGGTCACAAAGCTACACGGTCATCACAATATGACCGTGTAAATCATGAACACGAGTGTACATGACTATGTATGTCTTCGCCCTTCACATCCTTCTTCACACGGTTCCAGAGATATACATAGTTGATACACACAACTGTGAAAATTAAGAACACAGGGGTGTCTATCCAAAAAAGGCTTGATTTACCTATCATCCATCTTGTCTTCATTCGTTTGTCATCTCCACAAATTATTAAAGTATCAACAAGGATCAAAATTCTTGAAAATAGGGCTAGAGATAAACTTTTGGAAAGTTGTGACCCTGCTTTAATTGGGCCACAGACATTTAAATGCATCAGCTTTAATCTCTTCATCTTCTTTATAGATTTTCACTTAAAAGATACTCTGTGTTGCTTTCCAATGAAACAATGATCACAAGGATTAAGAGGTAGTGTATTCTTAACTAGGATAAGAGATTTATAAGTCAACAACTTTAATCCATTCTCACTCATTGCCTTTATAATTGATGCCACGAGTTTGGAAAAGTTTCCTTTTCAATTGTGTATACTTCTCTACCACTACACACCTTTAAATTTGTCTTTTACAATGTGTAACATAACTCTCATCGAGCAATAGTCATTGCTCCTTTAGACAATTTCCACTTCCTATCCCTAGAAATGTGCTACAATTCTTCTTGATCTAACATATCTAACATTAAATTAGGAATGTGTTGTACATCTCTCAAGGTCGGCAAGTTCAATGTTTACATAAACTCAGATATTACCTATATCAACAATTTTAGCAAAACTTTGATTACCCATCTTTACATTTCCAAAGTCTCCACTCTTATAATTTTAGAAGTACTCCACTTTTGGAATACAATAATATGATGCTCTTGTGTTAATCAGCCACTCAAAACCTAAATTACTAACATGAAGACATTCACTTGTCGTAAAAACTATGAGCACTTCATCATCTATGCTTGAAGTTTTTGTAGCTGTATTCTCATCATATCCATCATTTTAATGATCTAGCCTTTTCTGATCCCTCGTCTATTTGTAGCAGAACCTTTTAATATGTACTGACTTTTCACGATTGTGGTATATCTTCAAATCTTTGTCACATTTGAACTTTGATCAATTTTTAGACTTGCACTACCTTTTGGACCCCTTCTATTTCTCCTTTCTCTATTTTCTACCCCAAATGCCTACACGTTGTCAACTTCTATCTCTTTTCTTCTGATTTCTTTATTGAACATACTCTCTTTGATTACATTTGAAGAAAGCACACCTTCAAGAGTTCAATTGCTTATTGTCACCACCACTGTCTCCTAGCTATCTGGTAGCAAACTCAACAGGAATAAGGCTTAAAGCTCATTGTCAAGAATGATCTTTATTGTTATAAGCTTGTTGATTATATACTAAAAATTACTCAGATGCTCTGACATAGATTTCTTAGTTTTCAGCTTCAATTTTACAAGCCTTTTAATAAGAGAGGCCTTATTATAGGTAGTCTTCTTTTCATAAAGTCCTTTTAACTTTTTCCACAGCTCAAATCGTTTCTTGTGATACATGGTTGAATATACTAATATCAATCTATTATTGAATCATGCCTAAAGTTTTTTACTTCATCTTCTCTCATTCTCTATCTAACTTCTTCTCAAGTTTTAAAGGAACATCATCTTTCACACCTTTGTCCACATCAATAGGATCGAAGAGATCCTTACAATATAGAAGGTCCTTCATTATAATGAAGGGCTTCTAAATAGAGTAGTTTATAGACATCAACTTGACCATATAGTTATTTTCACTTTCCATCATAATGGCTCTGATATTGCTTATTGGGAGACAAGAAAATACAACTCTCTAAAATCAACCAAAGAGAAACAACAAATCAATCTTCAAGTTTAAGGAGCAAATTTAAATGAGAATATGAAACTTAACTAAGATTTACATGAAAAATCCCCTAATGTAAAGAAAAAATAACAAGCCAAAGTTATAAGCAAATACACTAAACTCAAATAAGGATTTAAAAAGTTTAATATCTCACCCTACAACTACAAGTTGTCTTACAAAGTTTCAGGATTGAAGCCAAGGTTGATACATGAATCAACAAACTCTCAATCCAATCCACAAAAAAAAATCAAAAAAGGATTAAGATACTATATTACTTGGGCTCTTTATGTTTTTCCTCATTTTTTGATGTTTTGGCCACTTACACATGTAAAACCTATATATCTTCTACTTTACATCACAAAATAGGTTTTTTCTACATTGTACACAGTCATATAAACGATAATGTGAGTGACTATGTCTCTTCAACATCATCTCACTTGTAGATGTATGTGGTCGCAGAGAGCTATATTGTTGTCACACATGGTTATGTAAGTCATGAACATAGGTATATATATAACCTTGTATGTCTTCACCTTTCACATCCTTTTTCACACTATTCCAAAGACTTATACAGTTGATACACACATGTAAGCAGAGAACATGAGTGTGCAATACTTTACACGGGCATGTCTGTCCAAAAAAGGCTTGATTAACCCATCATCCATCTTATCTCTACTTGTTTGTCATCCTAAGGAACTATAAAAGTGTCAACAAGGGCCAAAAGTCTCAAAAATAGGGTTAAACACACACAACAATTATTTCATTGCTTCATTTTGTTTAAAGCAAGTTATATTACAACGGTTTGCTCTTATTTTCTATACTTTTTGGTGTATATATGTATGGATTTCTTTTTCCCAGTTACAATGCCCTTTTTATTCTCCTCTAAAAAGAGATGATCCTGTTGCAATACTCTTTTAACCTGAATGGTTATAAAAGTCATATTATGTTAATAATGTTAAAATATTTTGATAAATACTAAAATCATAATAAATTGATAACTTCTAATAAGTTAAATTAAGCTGAATTATGTGATTATATACTCTTAACATATAAAAATTTCTACTCTATGTATTATGTTTCTTATTTGAATATTAAGCTTATTAAATGAAATGATAAAAACTTCATCTTAATTCTCATGTATTGCAAGTTATAAGATGTTTTGATTATGGATTTAAAATTTTAAAGCATACTATGTATTTGAGTATATATAATTCTAAGATTTATTGGAGTACAACATTTTAGCATATCAAACATCATCCTATCTATTATATCAGAAGACAATAGGGTAACAAAGACTCGAATGAAGAAGTTGCACTATATCACAAATTGCTCAGTCATTCCGCAACACAAAGTGCTAAGGAAAATGGAAAATAAAAACAAAAAATAGTTTGAAAGTTGGAATACGTGCGTAGGTTTTCTTTTTCTCTCTCATCCTATAGGTCAATATCATGCTACTCTACACTCTCTACTAAACTTGGTGAAAACTCCAAGCTCATGCTATAAATTTCTCTTGTGTTTTGTCTTGTCTTACCCATGTAAAGCAACTTAGAAACTCATACGATCTTAGTATTGAAGCAACTGTTCTTCTTAGAGTTCTTTATGATAACATTCTTTAGAAAATCTAAAAAGCTATGCCAGGCGGTTTTCTCAGCTTAAAGTAAAGAGAAATTGCTTGAATTCACACCAACTTGTCATTCTCAAATTTGGATTTAATTGTTATAACTGAGAACCAATTGTTGTTCATCTAGTGTTTACTGGAATTATTGATGTAAGTATAAATTATCTAACATATAGATAAATAATAGGATCTTTCAAACATATGCATCGTCAAACTTATTGATAAACAGTGCGATCTTTCAAACATATGAATCATTAATTAAAACAAATCACTTACTTTAATTTGATTGTAATTCATCGGTTAAAGGACTCTTAAAAAGAAACTTGTTTCTCGTAGAAAATTTTCCTTTAATATTTTAGTGTTTTTTTTGAAGATTATCATCAAATTATTTAAGTGAACATTATTTCATATTTATAGATAATGTTAAGATGTTAACTGATTATTAAAAGTTAATAATTAAATATCATATACTAAACTCATCATATGTGTACTTTTTTATTGTCTCACACTCCATATCTGATGAGTTTAAGTGATACAATTTATGTGTATTCTCATGTTTGTCCAATGACCCTTGCGACTAGCATATGATAAGAGCACATAGTGATAGGTGCTTAAATGATTATGACATTATTCCATAACACTTAGCGATTATTGACATGAAATTACTTAAGATACTCACTGTGACTCATATGTGATTTTAGGTATAATTTGGAAGCAAAGAAGTTAAAGTGAGTCAAAAGCACAATATTTGGGCTATTTTTCAAATATTAATTTTCACTTGTTTTCATGGAGCAAGAAGAAGAAAATTGGAGCAAGAGAAGACAAGATAAAGAATAAAAGAATGGGATAAAACATAAAACCCATCGAAGAGGGCTGCTAGAAATCAACACTCATGGTGCATGTTTTTACGTGGTTGAATGTGAATTTAATGGAGTAACAGCTAGATGATAAAAGGTGGACAAGCAAGGAGTGAAACGACAGCAAAGTAAGGGGCTAAATGACGATGTCTAAGGAGTAGAACCTGCAAAACGACACAAATATGAGCAAAATCAATAGCAGCTGAAGGGGAACATGATATAACATGGGAAGGAAGAAATCAACAGCACATGAGGAGGAGAAGCAGTAGACGAAGAAAACCCAGTGCGGTCGTAACTGGGAAAAGTTTATGTTAAACGCAACACATACGTTTGTGTCGTGTGTTGAACGCAAGCGTATGCGTTCAACATAACACATTTGTCTGTGTTTTGTGTTGCCCACAAGTGTATACGTTCAACGCAATGCATATGCCTCCGTTTTATGCTTGTGTTTAAAGAAAACATGAACATTAATGGTGGACAAAGTTTTATTTGTCACATCACATGAATAGTACAAAATAGAGAAGAGAGCAGTTGCATGGAATAGAGGGGAGGCGTAGTGAAGAAGAGCTACTGCGGGTCTTCGGTAGGGTTATTTGAGTGGGTTGAAGCATTTTCTTTGGAGAGACCCATGGAAGGATAAGTTCTCGACATTGGTTCAGAGGTGACATCGACACCGATGACTCGGATTAAGTGTATTTTACTCTTTTTGTTGTTTCTTTCTCTCATTAGAAATTGATTATGTTATCTTGTATGGATTGATTAGGTATTTGAATGATGATGATTTTAATGCTCTATTGAATCGTTTTTCATGAAAACCCATTGCTAGAATTGAATGCAATATGTAATCATTGTATTCTCAATTCATGTGTAGTAACTAATAGTTTCAAGTCATTAGAGATAACATAACATAGGTTAAATAATCCAAGATTGTGTGATTATTACCTAGATTGGTCTATTTTTCTAATTTGTAAGGTAGTTGTCGGGATAAATTTAGAGAGCTTATTCTAGGTTTCCCGATAGCTAGGGTTAATTAACGAGCACTTCGTAATTAACTAAGATCTAAGGAAAAATGGGGATTAACAGAGCTTATTGTTAATCAACGACCGATAATTGCTAAGAGAGATAAAAGAACAACAAATCATTAAATTATGCTTAATTAGGATGTACGTCGAGATTGAACAAAAGAATCGGATCCCTACCAAATTCCCCACTTTTATCATTTTTTGCATGTTTTCTTTAATTTTTTTTATTAGTTTCATTTTATTTTCTTATTCCAAAATCCAAACCCCCTATTTTCCTAAACAAGAATTAATTTAATTTCAACAACTTTTCACACACTCTCTGTAGGATCGACCTAAACTCACCATTGCTATAGTAGTAATCTAGTTATTTTATTTTGACTAACGTTGCGACGCACTGTCAATTTTGGCGTCGTTACCGGGGAGTATGGTGTTTAGTTTTTATTATTGATTTTAATTGGTGTTTTGTATATATTTGTTCATAATTGGTTTCTTTTCGGTTATTTCGTAATCTTTTCATTTTTGTTTCATTTTAGAAATTAAAAATTAAATTTGACATAGATGGGATAATTTTTTCTTTAATTCATATTCTTAATCATATAACAATGTTTGGACTGATCAACCTAACTTTTATAGTGGATGGGGATAATCAGCCGAATTACTTCCATGATAGTTTGCAGGAAGCACAACAATTCCTGTACATACTAGAAGCTTCCTATCAAGACTCATGTACATCCTTGGAACAATTAGTTAATGTGTATGTTGCTAACACTTTGTAATTCCAGTTGGAAACAAGTTTTACAATCTAGAACTTGATAAGCCGAGCTGATCAATTGATGGAAGCTATCAACCGCCTAGCATCACAAAGCAAATAGATGTAACCTTATCAACCTAAGGAGTACCTGATGGATATTCATGCAGAAACCTTGCAGAGTAAAGAGGGGCTTGAGAATCTTGAGTGTAGTACTCAAGGAATTGCTTGTGAAGAAGAAGAAGTTGAGAAGGAGCTCGAAGTCGAAAAGGACATATCATTTAGCTCAGAGGTAAGTACTAAGTCCATGATTATTTTTTAAACCAACTCTTCACCTTTACATAGCAGATTGAAGGAACTAAACAAGGAATAAAAAGGTGAAAAGATGTTTGAAATATTTTGCAAGTGCACGGACTCAATCGAGATTGAAAGTCTGAGGATAGGGAAGGAGCTAAATGGGAACGATTATCAACCAAGACCTTATCTTGAAGAACCTCATGTTGAAGAACTGCATGTGTCATTAGAAGATCATAATTTTGTCATATGAGGGGAAGAAGGAGTTGAGCTAGCGACCCTAAACAAAGGCGCTTCTTGGGAGACAACCCAAGGGAAGTAAATTTCTTTGCTTTAAATTTTTTCATTTATTTTTTTATGCATGTGTGTTTCTTTGTTGGTTTATTTTTGCTTGTTTTAAGTTTTCAATTAAAATGAGAAAAAACAAACAAAGAAACATTTGCTCGTTTTCTATTGCTTATAGGATTATTTAATCATGAGTAGAGAATGAATTGACTGGAGAATTTGATAGCAACTTTAGCATGTACTTTTGCTCTTACGATTGGTTGATGTGTATTATCTTTAGAAGAATAGTGACTAGTGGTAGACAAAGCCGGTGAGATATTGAACCTTATTAGACTGAAACATCCATATCAGTCTCATTGTCTTGTTATAATGTGTGACCTTCATGACATGTACATCCTAATTTTGCATTGAATTTCTATTCGAGACCACATTTTTATCACATGCATTAATATGGATATGATTAGGCATTCTTTGTTTTTCATAAACTACATTAGCCAAATAACCTATCCTATTGACATAATTTTTCCCTTGATAAAGCCCTTTGAGCTTTATACTTTTTCTTTGTGTACTAACCACATTACATGCTTTATACTTACCCAAATATCCTACCCAAGCTATAAGCTAGTGGAGCATTTATGATTGTTGAGTTTATGGATGTAAAAAATTCTAAGTGTGGGGGTGTACATACATATGGGTTTGTTATGATGTTGGGATTTTATGTAATTGAAATTCTCATGTTAATTTAGTTTCTTTTAATGTTTAAAAAACAGAAAAGAAAAGAAAAGAAAGGAAAAGAAAGAAAGAAAGAAAAGAGAAAAGCACAATAAAACAAAAGAAAAAGAAAAAGAAAAAGAATGAAAAAAATATATTTTTAAATAAATGTATCTGGGAGCAAGTGCATATGTGTTGAAAAATTGTTTATGATTAATGCATTCTCCTAAAGTTGTGATGAATGGGTTATTTGAGTATATTGGATATGAGGTAGATGTGTCTTAGAAGGTTCACTTATTGTGGTTTCAATGTATTATTGGCATAAATTGTATGAGTGATCCTTTTAGTTTGGTTATGCTTATTGTGGTTTATGTGTGAGAGCTCAAGTTTGAGTTGTGAAACTTGTTTTTGCATTCATCATAGTTGATGTACACAATTGTGAGTGAATGTTGGGATTTTTCTCTTGATGTTATAATTGAGTGTTGCATTTGTTTCACTAGCTTTGATGACTCTCATACTACTTAACCCAAATATATTTGTATCTCACCTTACCTTAGCCTACATTACAACCTTGAAAAGTCCTTTGACCTATGATTTTGCATGTGAATTATAGTGGTGGAGAAACGAAATGATATGCAAAGTTATAAATTGTCATGATCATGAATAGTGTTGAGTATACCTATATATATATTTTACTTAAACACATTTTTCGAGTCTACTATTAGATTGTTTGATTTTCAAAGATGATGATTGTTAATTTATCATGAGTAGAAGCATTGAATGTTGAATTCTTGCTATGATTTTTGAAAGTCATTCATCTTTGGTTATGATTATATAGTCTTGGAAAATATGGGAATTGAGCAAATGTTTCGGGCCTTTGAGCTTCATTTTAATGTTTTTCCCAAGGACGACCAAAAGCTAAGTGTGGGAGAAATTGATAAGTGCTTAATTGATTATGAAATTATTCCATAACACTTAGCGATTATTGACATGAAATTGCTTAAGATAATCACTTTGACTCATATGTGATTTTAGGCATAATTCAGAAGTAAAGAAGTTAAATTGAGTCGAAAGCACGATATTTGGGCCATTTTTTGAAGATTAATTTTTACTTGTTTTCATGGAGCAAGAAGAAGAAAATTAAAGGAAGAGAAGACAAGATAAAGAATAAAAGAATGGGATAAAGCATAAAACCCATGGAAGAGGGCTGCTGGAAATCAACGCTCATGGTTCATGTTTTTGTATGGTTGAATGTGAATTTAATGAAGTGATGGCTGGATGATTAAAGGTAGACAATCAAGGAGTGAAACGACAACACATTAAGGAGCTAAATGGTGACGTTTAAGGAGCAAAAAATACAAAATGACATAAACATGAGAAAAATCAATAACAGCTGAAGGAGAACACGACATAACATTGGAAGGAAGAAAATGACAGCATATGAGGAGGGGGAGCAGTAGATGAAGAAAATGTAGCGCAGTCGTAACTTGGAAAAGTTTTTGTTAAACGCAACGCATATGCATTTAACGCAATGCATTTGTCTACATTTTGTGTTGAACGCAAGCCCATGCATTCAACACAACGCATATGCCTGCGTTTCATGCTTAGGTTTAAAGAAAATGTGAACAGTGGTGGTGGACAAAGGTTTACTTGTTACATCACATGAACAATACAAAATAGAGAACAAAGGAGTAGCGTGGAATAGAGGGGAGGTGTAATGAAGAAGAGCTAATGGGGGGACTTCGGTAGGATCATTTGAATGGGCTGAAGCTTTTTCTTTGGGGAGACTCGTGGAAGGATAAGTTCCCGACACTGATTTAGAGGTGATATCAATGTCGATTATCCAAGTTAAGTGTATTTTACTGTTTTTGTTGTTTCTTTCTCTTATTAGAAATTGATTATGTTATCTTGTATGGATTGATTGGGTATTTGAATGATATGACTTTAATGCTCTATTGAATCGTTTTGCATGAAAACCCATTGCTATAATCGAATGCAATACGAAATCGTTGTATTCCCAATTCATGTGTAGCAACTAATGGTTCCGAATCATTAGAGATAACATAACATAGGTTAAATAATTCAAGCTTGTATGGTTATTACTTAGATTGTTTTGTTTTTTTGATTCATAAGGCGGTTGTCAGGATAAACTTAGAGAGCTTATTCTAGGTTTCCAGATAGCTAGGGTTAATTAACGAGCGCTTCATAATTAACTAGGATCTAAGGAAAAATCAGGATTAATAGAGCTTGTTGTTAATCTACGATCGATAATTGTTAAGAGAGATGAAACAACAACAAATTAATGAATTATGCTTAATTACGGTGTAGGATGAGATTGAACCAAAGAACCGGATCCCTACCGAATTCCCCACTTTTATCATTTTTTGCATGTTTTCTTTAATTTTTTTATTAGTTAGTTTCATTTTATTTTCTTATTCCAAAATCCAATCTTTCCTAAACAAGAATTAATTTCATTTCAACAACTTTTCATACACTCTCTATAGGATCAACCTAGACTAACCATTGCTATAGTAGTAGTCTAGTTATTTTATTTTGACTAGCGTTATGATGCACTATCACATAGTCATATATCTGCAAGGAATATATGATGTCTTGATTAATGAATCGATCCTTGAGTATATTTCAATCTCCTTTAATCTCATTATTTTCATTGTGTTATAAATGTATTCAATTCTCTTATTAAGAGTTGGTGGCTACCTTTGAATACCAAATTTTCTTATGTGAGCTAACAATAAAAATGACCTTCCTCTATTGTCAATTCTCTTAAATTGAATTCAATTTGCTTTCCTAGAATTGACCCATAAGATTGTATCAAACATAATCTTCCAGTAACATTCTAAAGTAACAGGCCTTAGATTTAATCCTTAAGAATTAGATAAAAGTTCTAAGAGTATATTATAAGGTTTACATAACCTCTAGGGTCCCATGTAATGTAAGCCTTTAGGGTCCCATGTAATGTAAGTTACGATCTTTTAACTTACTTAATCCTTTTTATGATCGTTTCTATACATGTGGTAAGATTCATGTGTTATGGTATCAACTCCTATTAATTTGGAGTTATGTCTTTTAAAATTTAATATCGTACAAATGTTGGTTCATGCATACTTAATGTATAACCTAAGTTCACCTGTCTACTCTTAACTTTGTCTTTTAGAACTCGCATTTGGCATCTTAAGACAAATGTGGTGACCATATGATCACTTTAAACCAATTTCTATTTGACTTATCATCAAAGTTAGCAATCATAGTTTAAGTTTCTTACTTTAACTCTTGATTTTCACCTTGATAATAACTTTAAACCTTCCTCTTGTCTAATCATTGCAAATGCTAGAGTCAATTTCTAGAGCAAGAAGGCCCATCTTTTATTCATCCGATGTACTATTTGATTTATATGAAACATATATCATATAAAGTAAACATATTTCAAAATCAAGTGTTAAGTAATTCTTATTACTTAATAAGCAATGTCAACTTATATGTTTATTTCATACACGAAAAAACATTGAATGAATAAATATAAATAAAATTTAATCAATTACATTTCAATATCTACGTAATTCTAGTGACTTCACATACCTAATATATGTATCTCGAGAAATTGGTTTTGTCGTTTGCTACCATATCTCATGTAGAATTATATTTCATGTTCACTTTTCCTCGTGCAACTATATCTTTCACATAATTGTACTTAGTATCTATATGTTTGGTTTTACAATGAAGTTTAGGTTCCTTTTTATAAGAAATTACTATTTGACTGTCACAATTTATTGTTACTAGATCAGTCTTTCTTTAAGTGACCCATAAACTAACTAAAAATTATCTAAGCCACATGGATTCTTGTACTATTGCTAAAAATGTTATAAATTTAGCTTCTGTTATGGATAGATCGACAAATGATTGTTTCTTACTTTTCTATAATATAGCACCATTGTTAAGTAAGAAAACAAATCTCGAGGTAAATTTTCTTTCATCTAAATCTCCTCCCGGATCTACATCTGTATACCTTGGTATACGTAGGTCATTGCCTTGATAACACAATGCATAACTAACAGTACCTTTTAGATACCTCATTATTCTTTTTATTACTTTCCAATATGCTTATCCTAGATTTGACTAATATCTGCTCACTATTCTAATTATGTAACAAATATCTGACCATGTATACATTATGGCATACATGAGACTTCCAACTACATTATAATAAGGAATTTTCTTCATTTATCCCCTTTCTTGTGGCATAGTGGGTTAAAACTTCTTGATGAGACCTATACGTTTAGAAATAGGGTTATCTATTAGTTTACAATCTTGCATATGGAATCATTCCAAAATCTTTTAAATATAAGTTGCTTGAAAAAGTGACAATAATCTTTTTGAACGATATCTTGAAATCTTAACTCGAAGAATGTATACAGCTTCACCTATCTTTCATCTCAAATTCAAATGACATTCAATTTTTGACTTGCTTGATAAACTCCTCAATCCATGATTCCATTCCTATAGAATCAATATGGTGCTGTCTCAACAAGGTTTATTGCTAGCAATGCTTGAAGATGAATTGAATAATTAAGTGTAGCTATTTCATCTGACATCTTTTGTCATTGAATGAAGATAGACAGGTAGTAAGAATGACTCTTTTTGATGTCATCCATTTATAAAGATAAAATTGCAAATTTATCTTTGTATCTTTTTATATATATATATAGTGGTCTTCATTAAGCATATAAAAATAATATAAAAGCATAAGTTATGAAAACATATATATTGTTGCTTTGAAGACTTCTTTAAATATAAATTGATTTCAATAACTAACACACTTTATATATTGACCTATCTCACTGAAACCTACATGTTGTTCTATATAGATTTCTTCTTCCGATTCTTCGTTTAACAAGTAGTCTTTACATCCATTTTTTGTAATTTAAGAGCCAACCAAGATTTGAAAAATTGAAACAAATCTCACAACAAGTGAAAATAATTCACTATAATTGATTCCTTTATATTGTGTATATCTTTTTTTTTTATAAGGAACTCTTTTTATCTTTTGATATTACTATTTTGTTTTATTTTAAGAACCCATTTGTTTCCAATAACTTTGCTCCCATTAGGGAGATCAACCAAGTCTTATACTTGATTTGTGCTTTAAAAAATCAATTCTTCTTTCTTTGCTTTCATCCATTCTTCTTTAGCAAGACCATTAAGAGATTCATATACAGTCTTTGGCTCATCATCTTCTTATGGGATAATTATGTTAATTTCTCCTTTTATGTTAAAATGAAGTCAAGAAATCATACACATGATCACTTTGGCATAAACGTGGTTTATAAGAAACAAATTCATCAACATATTGATTACTCCTACTTGGATTAAATAAGAAAGGTAAACTTTTAGTATATTGTAATCAAAACTATCCTTAACTTAATTCTTCAAGTTCTAGACCCCCACTCGGATAAGGTCCTCTTTATGATTCCCAGTAATGGAATCATTATGGTCAAAAGTTTCATATAGAAATAGAAAATAGGTTTCCTATTTCACCCTTCTTTAGAAAGTCATTCTCTATGAACGAGATATCTCCTGATTCAAATTCAATTGCCTTGTGCTCCTATGAATACATGTCCTTTTGAGTGTTCAGAGTATCTAATAAAGATACTTTTCTTCCCTCTTAGGCCTAGTTTCCCATATTTATGAGAGAGATCATGAATGTAGGCAACACACCCCCATTGTCTTAAATGTTCCATATTGGGTTTTGTTCTTATCCATAACACATATAAAGTGTTTATAATTGATTTTATGGGAACTCAATAAAGTACATAATTGAATGTAAACAATGCATCACCCCGATAGATGATTGGTAGATTTGCATGTGCAATCATAGACCTAATTATTTCTAGTAGCATTTTATTATGTCTTTCTACAACTTTATTTTGTTATGGGGTTCGTGGAGTAGTTAACTGTCTTCCTATTCCTTTTTCATCACTACTCGTCCTTGATCAATTTAATGCTTTTATTTTCTTGTCTAATTAATTCTTTACTAAATTCATATACTTTATAAAGAAACTTAATGCTTTCCAATTGTGAGAAATCAAATAGTCATGACCATATTGAGTATAGTCATCTATACAAGCGATGAAGTATATATTCCACACATCGGGCCTTTACATTCATTAAACCATAGATGTCTTAATGAATCAATTGTAATGGATTAATTCCAAATGGCTTTTGCAGTATTTTACCAGCTAGATAATGTTCATAAATAGGTACATTTACTTTATGTGAATCACCTAAGATGCCTTCTTTAGTTAATTGACTTATTCGATTTTGATGAATGGGACATAGTCTAGCGTGCCATAAAACTGCATCAATATTGGAATTACTAAATGATGTAAACAAAGAATAACTTACATTACTATAAGAATAAACAACATCTAAAATAATAAATTCATCTAACATAAAACCGTGATCATAAAAGTTATTTCCAAGATATAAATTTATACTGCCATTATGGAAATTTACATCAAAACTAAGAATTATTAAAAACCAACATAAAGATAAGATTTTGTCAAATCTTTAGAGCATACAACCCTTCATGTAGGATCAAGGATTGATCATAACGCATGTCTGATTTGTAGGTTTTAATCCTTTATATAGCATCCCTAGGGTTATCTCTTATATAAGTCCATCATATTCTAAATGGGATTTTTCAAAATTCTACAAAAGCATCTTTATCCTTCGCTATATGGTTGATTTCTCTCGAATTTGTAATCGACAAAGGATGTGACCTAGTTAGGAAAGCAAAACAAGATATTTTCACATAATAAATGTTTGTACAATCAGATTGTACCTTTTTAGGCTCACTACAATCATGAGAAAAGAGACCCTTATTGCCATAGTTAAAGTACTTGTCTTTATCCATGTTCTACTTTTCGAAAGGATGTTTTATTTTCAATGATGGTTCCATTTTGCCTTCTTTGAATCCTAAGTATAATGAGTATTTCTCCTACTATTGAGACCTATCATAATATTTATGATTTTGATTCATAGCTCCATATGAACTGAACTAAAACTAATTACATATACCTCGTAAGACGTTTTAGAGGCTTTAAGATGTTCTTCTTCTACTATGAGATACCTCGGAGCTTCTTACATCGTCTTAATACTCTCATTATGAGTTAGATGTATCTTCATATGCTCTCAATGATGAGGTAATGAACGAATGTACTTGTTGCTCATTTGATAGTTCATGACCAACATCACACAAATCACTTATCATGTTTGACATATGCCTTAAATGCTTTTGCATAATGTGATCCAACCAAATTCTTATATATGTCAAACTTGATAATAAGTGACCTCACTTTGGTCATTGAGGTCTCTTCAATTTCTCCACCCAACTTTTTTTCTAACACAACCCAATTTTTCTAAAGCCTCTGAAAGAACCAAGAGAAATTGAGACGTATTGTTTTCACTCGTAGGGAGGATCTCCCAGTGACACAGCTCCAATTCCTCATAGATGGGGCAGTAATCAGCCAAGGTAACCTTATTGGTCGAGGCACCAACTGAACCGAACTCTAAGATGGTGACATTTTTGGCCGATCAGACAACGTCTATGATGTTGTTCATGCCCGAGACTTCCGTAGCTGATTGTTGGAAGCTGAAGTTGGAAATTGACTTGGATTCTGTCTGAACTAGGAAAGAAGATTCATTTCTTTTTGGTTCATATGGTTAACTTAAGGGTTTTTGTGAGGAATTGGGAAGATTGGGCTTTTGTTGGAAAATTACAATGCTCTTTTTTGTAAATTCCATTTGTTTCATTTCTTAAAAATTATAATACAAATTATTAACCTTCAATTTTAAAATTAGTTAGAATTATATGCAATTTATTCTCTTTAAAAGTTAATTTGGTAATAAGTTTTGTTTGTCGTGTTAAATGTGTCTTCTTTTAATTCATTTATCCAAATGCATTTTCGTATCTCGGTACAAAGTACAATACTAATAAATAAAAGTATAGAAAGAATTTATTGAAAAAGTTGAATAACTTTTAGACATTTATCTTTTCTAATAACAAAGTAAATTCATAAATTAGCAAATATTGTACTATGTTAGTTTTCTATTATTTATTATCATGTTACGCTAACAAACACTTGTATTAAAATAAATTTTACATTTGTGATTTATATAAGCTAAAAATGTTCACGTAAATTTTATTTTAATAAATAAATAAATTTTAAGTCAATTTTATACTCATTAAATAATTTAATGACTAAATGATTTTTTTAAAAATGAATTATTTGAATATTTGTTTAGTTTTCTTATTATATTTTTAAATTGGATTAAGTTTTTATTTTAAATTTAGAAAAAAATTGTCAAGGTCATCATTAAAGAACTTCATTTTTTTTCTTTTATTAATAAAAATATATGATTACCGTATTTTTCCTTATCTATTTTCTTTATTTTTTTACAATGTTCATTTTAACTGAAATATATAAGTGGTCGTCTTAATTACTTATGTGTTACGTAGTATTTTTGTTTCAGTTAGGTCATCAATATCTTTAAACACTATATTTAAAAACGTAAACAATGACTTGCACTTTTGCCTGTGTGGTTTGCAAAATTAACTTAGAATTTAGGGTGAGGATTTAACAATTTCTTAAGTAATTAATATACACGTTGCTAATAGTTACGTATTTGCGTTTGTATAGTCCCAAGAAATGTAATTCTTTTTGCGTGGCATAATGAGAAATCCACAAAAAGAAGCATTAAGGTGATTAATGATCTATTGAAGAAGAATGAAAATATACAGAAACTAATAAAATTTGGATTTGAAGATTGCAAATAATTTTACATTCTTGTTTTTGGAGTGTCCTGTACTAGTCTTATATTCTGAAGTCGTTAAGTTGCAGACTTTTGATGTAACTATATATATGTATATATATATATATATATATATATATATGGATTTAGTGACTCTGGATATTCAAAATACAATTATAGACTTTTGCAGTTAATGATTGTTATGCAAAAGCCAAAAAAAAAGGGAAAACATCAACATTTAGCAAGGTTCTATGAAGAGAAGATTTATTTAATAGAAGTTCATAGAAAATGATTCATCTAAAGCCTACACAAGGAGCTTTTAATCGCATTATCCTTACAAGTAAGGATTATTGATCCTTCTCCTAGAAGCACAAGGTATTTTGAATATCATATACATTATTCTTGCCAATTATTCTTGCCTTTCCTGTTATCCTAGGTTCTTCTTATTGAATCTTTTTTCTTCGTTAGTCTATCTACTTGACTAAAGAGCTCAATTCTCTTTTTTTTTTTGGAGTTTTCTTGTTTCTATGGGCTTTAATGTGTTGGTTTGTTTTATTTCTGTCCAATTTTCTTTTTTGTGAGGTTATTTGACTAAAGGGAAGATTTGAAACTAGCTTTCTAGATATAGATTGACTAGTTTGCAATGAACTTTTAGCCAAGAGGTTATGTTGTAAATAGAGTGATTTTTTAGAGAAAGCGTGTGAGGGAGTGCTTGTTGCTACTAAATTTTTAATGCAAGCTCATTATGACAAAAACAAAACAAAAACTCATATGAAGATAAAGGAAGTAAATAAAAAGGAAAGAGACCAGGAGTTTATTATGAACACAATGCAAGGTCAACATGAGTAACTCATTAGATAATTTGGTGAAGTTAAGGATAGCTTAGAGAAAAATGAAGTTGACATAACTAATTTACAATATAACTCAATTATACCCAATAGTATGGAAGAATTTGAGGTTTATGATGAGGTTGATATTGCTGCCAACTACTTGGAAGAGTTAAATCTAAAGGGTGGTAGAGGAAAAAGAGGTGAAAGAGGAGATAAAATGAGGAGACAAAGAGGGGATAAATTTAGTTTAGGCTATAAATTTAGTTTAGGCTATAAAAAAGGGTATGAGAAAAGGGTAAATAATAACATGGGTAGCATTAAGATAACAATACCAACTTATGTGAAGGATAGACTCTGATGCCTGTGAAGGGTATAATAGTCATTGTTCTTAAAAATAACTACAAAAGGTAGTTATTTGAAGAACAAAATGAGATATATAAACATCTGTGTATATGTTTCAGTTGGTTCTTTATCTATCAAGTGTACAGAAAAACAAAAAGAAGATTTCTGCAATTAAAGTTGGTGAAAACGTTCTTTAACAGGTGGAACTACAACAATAAACTAAGTATGTGTTTTTTGTTTTATATGCATATGAAACGATCCTGTTTAATATGATCTTTATGATTAGGTTTTATCACATGATCTATGTGATTGTGTTTTATCTGGATTATTTTTTCTAACATTGGTGTAAGAGTTAGGTTATTTTTTTTTAATGTTATATGCATGCGTAAATCTGAAATTTAACTGTTGATGATTTGTGAATAATGATATGCATTTTTTTCAAATATCGTGATGTTTGTGATACGCTATTTTTTCTTGCTATATCATGTGTTTTGTGCTTCTAGTTTTTTTTGTTACTCTTTCTGTTCCTAAGAATCCAATGAAAATGAATGGTGTTTTATTTTTTGTATCTTCTCATTCTATTTCGGAAAAGACAATGTTGTTTTGTCTTTCGTTTCTTCTCTTTAAGATGCTTTTATTTTTCTAAAGCCAGAAGAGAAGAGTTAAAAAAAATGAAAACGAAAATGACACATAGAGAAGAGGAGGAAGAAGACGCCTTTCACAAAGTATGTGATTTTTCACAAACAACGCGTGAAGAAGACAAGAGGCACGTGGCCTTTCACAGAATATGTGGTTTTTTACAACCAACGCGTGAAGGCAGACCTCTTAACAATTAATAAGTACATGTATATAAATAAACACATTTGTGGCACATAGCTCTCAACATACATTGTTATACATACAAGTGTAAAAAGACAAAAGTCTTAATAAATAGGTTTTTGGATATATGTTTTAAAATAAATGTAACATAAATGTTAGAAATACGTTTTCTAATTGACACAAACTAATTAAGTTAGTTAAATTAGTTTCTAATTAATATAAAATATTAGAAATTATTTTTATTATTTTTATACAAATAAACTAATTTGTTTAGTTGAAATTAGAAAGGAATTTCATTAGAAATTAGTTCCTAATTAAATCAAGATAAATTGATTAATTCAATTATAATTTAAATTAGAAATACGTTTCTAATTCTATTTGAATTATTCATATTTGAATATTAGAAATAAGTTTCTAATTGATTAGAAATAAATAGCATAATTTGAATAGTTCAAGAAATTGCTAATAGAATTAAATTATTTCCATAATATGGGCATTAGTTCGCTATGTGTTAGACAAAATAATTTGTTTGTTATGTGCACTCTTCTGATTCCTAAAGCTTTGTTTTTCAGGAAGATGCCTATTATTAAGCGAACGCCTAAGCTTATTTGATGTGAAACACAAAAGAGACGAATTAGCAGTATGTATGTAAAATTAGTTAACATGCGTTTAATGCCTGGAGACGGTCTAACACAAAATATTATTTCAGTTAATAACATGATGCAAGAATTGGAGGTTGTCGAGCTTATACGAATGTTGATGTAAAGTACATGACTTTGCTTGCAACATTACCTCAACCTCAAAGCGAACTGTTACAAATGCTCTGGAATATTATGTCGAACAAGAAGACTTATAATTTGTTAGTGATGACATTTATTAAAGAGATGCGTAGAAGAGAGTTGATTAGGAATTTATATCCTCTAGGTCTTCTAATGGAAATAGTAAGAGCTATTGTAAATCAAGCTTCGCTAACTATCTCACGCGAACTCGTGAACTCATTTCCGCGTAGGGTTCGTTACCTATAGACAGTTCGTAGGTTGAAGCACAATTAATACAATATGTTGTTTTATAAGAACAAAGTCATAATAATAATTATGTAATATGTTTACATGAATTTTATATAGGAATTCTTCTAGGGTTAAGTAATTAGGATTCGATTGTTGTATAAATGATGATTGAACACATTTGTGGACTTTTGATTTCATAAGCAATTATGATCGAATTATTTGCTCTATGAACGATTAATGTGACATTAACGTGCATATATATATTTCTTTCTTATTATAGAAACTTAGTGAAACTTAGTGTTTCAAAATGACTACTGCTTCAAAGAATATTGTTGCTAAACTCAATAGGGGTGAGAAAATCAATGGTTACAATTATGAAATCTGGAGTATAAAAATCCAATATGTACTGGAGACCAAAAGGCTCTTGAACCATTAAACCTAACCATGGACGTTCCTGAGGAGGGCACTACAGCCTAACATAGGAGGGACCGTGATGTATATGAATTATGGAAAATGAAGAATTCTTTAGCTCGCATCACGTTGCTAAGTAGTATAGATAATGATATCATGCATGAAATTTAAAACTGCAAAGGACATGTGGTCCACATTGGCTACTCATTTTGGAGGTGCTTCAGTGACCAAAGTGAGGTCACTTACTATTAGTTTTGATACTTATAAGAAGCGCCTAGATGATGCAATGTAAAAACATCTAAGGAAAATGATCAACATGGTAAGTGAGTTATGTGATGTTGGTCATGAGCTTTCTGATGAAGAACAAGTTCAAGTTGTGACTCGTTCTCTGCCTTAGAGTTGGGAGCATATGAAGATGCACCTAACGCATAATGAGAACCTCAAGACAATGGAATATGCTATAAGGCATCTCATCTTAGAGGAAGAGCATCTTGAAGCCTCAAAGATGTCTTCTGAGGCATATGCAGTTAGCTTTAGTTCACATGGAGCCATGAACAAGAAATGCAAGCATCATAGTGGACCCAAGTGGAAGAATAATAAGAGATTCAACCACTCTCCTCAGAAATCCAAAAAGGCAAAATGGAACCAACATGGAAAGGGAAAACGTTCTTTCTAGAAGAAGAACATGAAAAATGTGAAGTGCTATAATTGTGGTAATAAGGGCCACTTTGCTGGAGATTGTACCGAGCCTAAGAAGGTACAACTTTATAGTACAAACATTGTTATGTGAATATTTCTTGTTCTATTTTTCTAACTGAGTCACATCCTTTGTAGATTTCAGATGGGGAGTAACCAACCATGTAGCGAAGGATCATGATGACTTCGTTGAGTTTTGTAAACTCCCACATGGTAGGCGATGGCTTTAAGTAGGTGACAATTCTAGAGTTGCTGTACAAGGAATTGGCACATGTAAATTAGACATGCGTAGAGGACGACACCTCATCCTACATGAAGTATTATTTGCTCCTCATATTCGTAGGAATCTTTTATTTATGTTGATGTTAGTTAAACTTGGTTTCAATATAAATTTCCACAGTGGTGGAATGGATTTGTATCTTGGATCCATTTATTATGGTCATAGTTTTTTATATGATGGTTTTATAGTACTAGATGTGTTTAAGGAAAATAATAATATTAGTTATTCATTATTTACATCTAGCAATTCCAACAATGATGCAACTTTGTGGCATGCTAAACTATGTCATATTGGTCAAAATCGAATCAGTCAATTAGATAAAGAAGGACTTTTAGGTAATCTAAATCTAGTAGATCTACCTACAAGTGAGCATTGTTTGGCTGGTAAAATGGCGAGAAAGCCACTTGGAAAAGGGAACTCAAGCTTTATATCCATTGCAATTAATTCATTTTGACATCTGTGGTCTAATGAACGTAAGGGCTAAACGTGGGGCCTTTTATTTCATCACCTTCAAAGATGACTATACTCGGTATGGTCATGTCTATTTGATTTCTCATAAATCGGAAGCATTCAATTGTTTCATAAAATATATGAACTTGGTTGAGAATCAATTAGATAAGAAAATAAAAGCATTATGAACTGATCGTGGACAAGAATACTTGTCTGACAAGTTCAAGGCTTTATGTGTTGAGAAAGCAATAGACAGGCAACTAATAATTCATATAACCCCATAACAAAATGAAGTCACTGAAAGACGAAATAGGACCCTATTAGAAATGATTAGGTCCATGATGGCCCAAACAAATTGACCAATCACCTTTTGGGGTGATGCATTGCTAACAACCACCTATTTACTTAATCGTGTGCCCACAAACTTAGTTATTAGCACACCATATAAGTTATGGACTGGTAGGAGACCAGACATGTCAAGTCTCAAACCTTGGGGATGTGCAGCCTATGTTCATGATCTCTCTCACAAACATGGGAAATTAGACTCAAGAGGGAGAAAAAGTATTTTTATTAGATACTTAGAAACTTAAAAGGATACGTGTTCATTAATGAACAAGGTAATGGAGGAGTAACTAAATTTGAATCACGAGATGTAACATTCCTAGAGAATGATTTTCCCAAGTAAGTTGAAATAGGTAAAGACCTATTGTTATATGAGTCGCTTGATCAGAATGATTCTGTTATGAAAAATCAAGATGAGGAACTTTAACCAAGTGGGAGCAATTCCACAGAAAGGTTCTCTATGATGACTGATCTAAGTGGGAGCAATCAGATCAATCAATAATTTATTTATGATGAACTTTGTTTAAGACAAAGTAATCGAGGGATAATTCCTTGACGTTGTTTTGAGATTGAAGGAGAAATTAATATGATTGTTCCGCAAGAGGAAGAAGAGCCAAGGAATGTAAATGAGGCTCTTACTAACTGTTGAACCCCGTTTTCGGAGCCCAACTGTTCAAAGACAAAATGAAGCCCGTCATAAACAGGCAAAACAAAAGACAAATGAAGCACAAAGGCGGACGAAGCAAGGAATAGACAAAGCACAAAGGTAGACGAAGCAAGGAACAGACAAAGCACAAAGGCAGAGCCCAACTGTTCGGAGACAAACGAAGCCCGTCATAAGCAGGCGAAACAAAAGACAGACGAAGCACAAAGGCAGACGAAGCAAGGAACAGACAAAGCCCGAGTAAATTTAAGACGAAGTAGAGTCAACTTAAAACGATGCAACGCTTAAGACGGAGTGGATCAACTTAAGATGAAGCAAAGTCAACTTAAGACGATGCAATGCTTAAGATAGAGCGGGTCAACTTAAGACGAAGCAAAGTCAACTTAAGAAAATGCAACGCTTAAGACCCTATGACGTCATCACAGATGATTCGTCTTTACGGAAGTTACATTTTTACAGAAGATGCATTTTTACAGACGATGCATCCTTACAAATGAAATGACGTCATCACAGACAAAGTGACATCATCATAGACGATTCGTCTTTACAGACGATACATTTTTACAAAAGATGAATCTTTACAGACGATGCATCCTTACATATGAAATGATGTCATCACAGACGATTCGTCTTTACAGACGATACATTTTTACAGAAGATGCATCTTTACAGACGATGCATCCTTATAGACTAATGACGTCATCACAGATGAAGTGACATCATCACAGACGATTCTTCTTTATAGACGATACATTTTCATGTTCCTACGCATTTCCCTTTCTAAGGACCATAATTTTCAATCCAAAGGTCCAAAAATTTCGTCCTATATACCGTAGGAAATCTAAGAGGATAAACTACAATTTTCATAAAGACAACAAGGGCTAATTCTACCTTAATCGATACAGTTTTTCCTTTGAATTCAAAAAAACAATTTCTACACCTATGAAAACTTGCAAAATGCCATATCTCTTCATATCTATTCAACTACTAAGTACTTTAAAATAACATCATCATACACAATAGCAAATCCACAAATTCTCATTCTCATTACTAAACAAAGTAAATGTTTAATCGAGCTTTAGTTACATATCAACATACACATCAACTTAATACAAAATACAAAA
>JAOQMS010000009.1:21529978-21546242 GCA_027563885.1 Erythroxylum longipes | reverse complement strand
TGGAAAAACCCTAATGGACCTCTCCAATACCAATTATCAATCACACAAAGCACTTTTCTATAAAACACACAATTATTTACAATTAAACCGGGAAAATGTCATGAATGCGTGTACAAACATTTACATGTGCAAAAATTCTCTATTGGCTATTCATGTGCATACATGAATGCATGAATATGTCAAAACACTTTACATAATCCTAACCTATTCCAAAATGACCAAAATACCCTTCTCATAAGTGAGGGGATGTTACATCTCCTCTGCAAATCCTTGTAATGCTCCCACGCTTCATAAATCAACTCCCCATCACCTTGTTGGAAATTTGTAATTTCCTTAATAACTTTGGTGATCTTTGTTAGTGGGAAGTATTTATCCAAGAAGGCACGCACTAGCTGGTCCCATGTTATAATGTTAGCGGGGCTTAGTGGGTGATACCAAGCCTTTGCTAGCGTAAAAGGAAACAACCTAATTCTCACTGCATCTTCCGACATCTGATGATACCAGAAAGTATCATAGATCTCGAGAAAACTCACAATGTGAGCGTTCGAGTTTTTATTTGCAAGTCCATAGAATTGGACATTCTATTTAAGCATGTTCAGGAGGGCTAGCTTAATTTCAAAGAAGACCACTTGAACAGGCAGTCTAGCCACTCCTTGGTTCGCATGATTAAACCCTAGCCTCATAAAATCCAGGAGGGTCCTTTGTTGTTGCCTACTAGGGTTGACTTCTTGATCCATATTACGTTGGAAATCTTCGGCCATTTACGCTTTCTCGAACTCTTCTTCTTCTTCTTGCCGAGCTTTCCTAAGGGTTTGTTCTAAACATGTTATATCTAAATCTAAAGTCTCAATTGCACGACTCGAACCCCTCGTGACTCTTGTGTTCATGCAAGAGCACGATTCCTAAGTAAACTAACGACAAACAAAAGCAAAAATTAAAAACTATCCTAACGCCTTAAACTATAGAACTAAGTTGCCAATAACTTGTTCACCTGAGGTTACACGCACTAAGTTTTACTATTTATAACCTCAGTAAATTCCATAAATGCATGGGTCGTTCGCATAGTACCTAAGGTGTCGATCTCATGAGGAAGGGAACTAGTCTTAAAATCTAATGACAGCTAAGTTTGCATTTCCTAAATTAACAACTACTGCAGAAATTAAAATCAATCAAAAATCAAATATGAGAAATTAAAGCACCAACAGAATGAACAAAGCCCAATTCATACAAATAATCCGAATTTTAATCTAGAAGTGACCAATTGAGAGAAAGGTGGAATTTATTCGAAATTAAAGAAAATCTACCCAATTATGAAATTTCCAATTTAACGGCCCTAGACGATCCTAGGGTGAATTACTGTCTCTAGAGTTATAATTCTTAACACTAATTGATAATCCCTAATTCAAATTATGGTAATTACGATCTCTTGATCCACAATTGGTTCAAAACCAAAATTAGTTCTAAAGTTGTCTATTAACTTACTGGGAATCTATGCTCGATCTCTCATTACACAACTCTACCGGTTTGATTCAATTCTCTACCTATCGATTTACCTAACTCTTGTTAACCTAAATCGATGATTTTCACTGGCTCACACTCTCAGTTTATTGCGTTATAAAGAATCAAATTGAATCACAATTAAATCGAATAAAACACAATTAAATCAATTTTATTAATCTCAAGAATAAAAACCCGAAGGTGAGTTTAGACAAAAAAATCAACACTCAACAACAATATTTCTAATCAATCTCCAAATCTCATACATCAATGAAATCAAAATAAAAACTAGAAAATACTGTCGGAATGGATCTCGGAGTTCGTGACTGTGGGAAACCTCCTATTCCAAGAAGTACGTCGCGTCAAACGTGTCTCTGTGCCTCTCTTCCTTTGTCTCCTTCGTCGATCACTTGATCTCTATCTAGGTCTCTCTCGGATTTCTGCAGAATCTCTCCTTTGCTCAGCTCTCTCAGCTCTCTAACCTCTATTGGAGGCTGCTAGGTATTGTTCTATTTATTTTGTAGCAGTTCCAGGTTAAAATCAGGGTCGAAATGGTCCGAAAAATCACCCAAAATTAAGTTTTCGTGTCAGCCCAACGCAGGCATGATCGACATGATTTATAAAGATAGCCAAATACGTTTTAAACAGAAAAACGGCGGTGCGTTAAATTCACTACAAAAAGTTCTTTTTATTGTAGGATTAACTTCATCTTTATTCTCTACAGTATTTACCAGTGAAAATTCTAACATGTGAGTTGCAGGAGATCATTGTTCTGACACTGTACGTTGTGTTAATCATATGTTTTCTGTTAAGATATATGTTGTGATATCTTTTTAATTAATTTTGGGCATTATTTGAAATTGGACTTAGTTGGACATAATTGAAATTTTGTATTCTACCTTATGTGGGATTCTTTGAAGATAAAGTTTATTTGGGATAAAATCCTAGTCTAGATAAGATTTAATTGGAATAAAATCTTCATAGCTTGATTAAGATAAGGTACAGAACTTTATTGATTTTTGGACTCTTCTTGGCTGCCTCTTTCTGTGGTTTTTATCTATCTAAGATAGCTGATTTTTTGGTTACATCATCTATATTGGACAACTGTTATTCTATGCCTAATGCGTGAATTTTTTGGGTTGAATAATGCGGGAAAAATGACTAGACCATAGTGACTTGGCAACTGTAATTTCGGGTATCTTGAACTATTTTTGGTGGCTGATATTGTTGTGATTCTGTCTAGATTGTGAGTTGTATTCTTCTCCAAGGTTTGTGTGATTTTCTTAGCTATCTATCCTTGTGTTTTTGTGAAAACCTCCAGAAGTTTTTGGTATGGTTGCAACTTTTTGTTTATGCCGTTTCGATGATGAAATGCTCATTGATTTGAGGTGTTTTGTGTACATGGGATATCTCAGTGACATTATCAAAGGTTCACGATAGATTTTTTGATGGACAACTTCCTATTCTTTTATTGAAGAAGCTACATTGTTAAGGGAGTTGTTTTCTATCTCAAGTGTCTTTATTTATGTACTTATTGTTTAACTCACTTGAGTTGTTTAATTCTTCTCTTTATTATCGAACATTGTTGAGTAAATCCTTTGTTGAGGTTAGCATGGAGGTGGTAGTGTTATTGGGTGTGATTTACTTTCATAGGTTGTAAGGACGAGGGATAATGCAAGGGTAGGGTGAGTCGACTCCATAATGCCTTGAGTAAAACTATTGTTGTTCTTTAATGAAAATGATTAAGCTGAGTGAAGGCCCCTCAGACGTAAGCAAGGTGTGCCAAACTGCGTTACCAAATATCGAGTGTTGATTTGTTTATTTTACATTTAATTTTTCTATTTTCGTTTATGCTAGAAAATTTACAGTTGCTGACACAGTTGCTTTATATCAAGTAACCACAGATATAGTTTAAAGCAACTATGGCTGAACTAGAATTTTTGCAAAATCACATCCTTTCGGATCATCAATTGGTATCAGAGCAAGGTTCACCAAATCAAAACTTGGTACATCAAGTTGATGCAGATCTGTGTTTCGCAATTATAACTACAAAATAAGAGGCATCAATCACCAAGCTACCATTTCTAGTTGGATCCAATTATCCTATGTGGAAATCATAGATGAGAGTATTCATTCAGGCATAAGAAACAAAAGCATGGAACTTGGTTTTAAATGGTTGGACACATCCGATGATGACGGATGAAAAAGGAGAAGCAGTACTTAAAGATCCACCTAAATGGATAAGGGTTAAAGAAAAGGGAGCACTTAGAAATTTTCAAGCTATGCACGTCATCTTTAATGTAGTTGATGAAGGTCTCTTTGCTATGATATTAGCCTATGAATTGGCGAAAGAGGCATAGGACACTTTGTAAACAATATACGAGGGATCAAAATTTATGATAGCCTCGAAACTTCAGATGTTAGTTGCTAGAGTTGAAAAGCTAAAAATGGATGAAAATTAAACTATCGGAGACTTCCATGAGAGACTGCGTAACATTACAAACTAAACACATCCACTTAGGAAAAATATGCAAGTCTAAAGTTTATTAAGAAGACATTGAGATCACTGCCTTTGAGATTTATACCGAATATTGTTGATCGAAGAAGCTTATAATATCAATGAATTATCTTTGGATAAGGTGATTGGGATTCTTACCAAATTTGAGATGAATTTGTTAAAAGATAAATGAGAGAAGAATAAAGGATTGACAATGATGCTGAGTTTGGAAGAGTTATGAATTACTTAGGAGATGAATCTGACGAGAATGAGGATATGATGTTATTGACAAGAAATTTCAGATATTCCTGAATTTAAGCAAAATGGTGGGAGCTCATCAAATAGCAATTTCAAACAATAAGCTAAAACTCTAAAAGGTGAAAGAAAAGTGAAAAAAACTAATGTCATGAATGTCAAGGCTTTGGACACGTACTAGCAGAATATGCTACCACTTTAAAAAAGGGGAAAGAGAAGTTTTATATGATTGCTTGGAGTGAGAATGAATCTAAAAGTGAGTATGGGAGTGAACAAGAATTTGTGAGCAATAGTACTGCATTGGTTGCTTTATATAACATAAATCTAGGTGTTTGCTTAACAATAATCAGAGAAGAACTAATGGCGAAAACGAAGATGAATCAATCCAAAACTTTAAGAAAATGTAGATAAATCAATCCAAAGTTTCTATTCAGATTATGACAGCGATGATAGTGATTCTATTATAATAGGGAGGATATTTGCAAAGCTTATGAGTTAATGTATGCTAAATGGGTCCAAACATGTAAAAAAAATGAGTAGCTGAAGGAGGAAAACTCTACTATGAAACTCACGTTACCTAAATACACTTGGGTTCGAAAGGGTCAATTAAAAGCACTTGAAGCTTTTAAAACTATGTGGGGTGCTTCACATAATGGTTGGTATTTTGACAACGAATGCTCACGTCACAGGGTAGGTGAAAGAAGTCACTTGTTGGATTATCAAAGTTATGTAGATGGCCACGTTACCTTTGGTGATGGAAATAAGGCTTCGGTTATTGGAAGCAGGACCCTATGCTTAGATGGATTGCCACACCTCAAGAATGTGCTTCATATTGATGGGTTAAAAGCCAATTTGGGGAGTATATGCCAACTTTGTGATAATGGATTATTGGTTAAATTCACTAGTGATGAATGCAGGGTATTAACTGAAAAAGGAGAATGGTTGTTGAGTGGCAGAAGATCAGTAGATATTGTTATATGTTGCATGTCACTACTTCTTACAAATCAGCCTCATATGACGATAATATAAATCTTTGGCATCAAAATCTTGGCCATGTCAACTATGATCTTATTAATAAGTTGAAGAATTTGAAGCAATCAGAAGGTTGCCTACAATGAATATTGATGACGAGACGATTTGTAATGCAAGCCAAATGGGTAAAAAGACAAGAGTGTTAACAAAAAGGCTAGACATATTACATCCTTTTGTTTTGAAATTAATTCACATGGAATTGGTTGGACCAACATAATATGCCAATATTGGTGGAATGAGTTACTTTTTGACTTGTGTTGATGATTACTCTAAATACACTTAGGTAGCATTCTTGAAGGAGAAATCAAATTCGTTTAAGGCTTTTAAAAGTCTATGTATGCAGGTTACAAATCTAAAAATTTTGACAGTGTTGAGTATACGATCAGATCATAGAAGGGAGTTTGAAAATGTAAGTTTCAATAACTTTTGTGAGAAATATGGTATCATGCAGGAATTTTCAATGCTTAAAACTCCTCAACAAAATAGAGTTGTAGAGAGGAAGAATAGAATTCTTTAAGAAATGGCTAGATCAGTGTTGAATGGAAGAAAAATATCATTAATTTTTTGGGCTGAAGTAGTAAACACGGCATACTACATATGCAACCTAGTATATCTTACAAGTAACTTGAACCAGACACCCTATGAACTTTGGAAGGGGAAGAAACCAGATATTAGCTACTTTCATGTGTTTGGTAGCTAAGTGTTATATCCTAAGAGATCGAGATCAACTCAGAAAGTTCAAGAGTAAAAGTGATGAAGGGATCTTTATTGGATATTCAACTTATAGCAAGGCATATTGGCTGTTTAATCAAATAACCAAGACAGTGATGGAATCCATAAATGTTGTGGTAGATGATGTACATCAGATAATTAATAAAGTAGTTAAAGAAAATCTTAAAAATTAGCCTTACAAACTAGCTCAAAGACGCAAAGAAGTAAGATCCAAAAACTGCCCAAATTTGCAGTTAGTTATTGCTAGTGAAGAAACTATTCAGACAGAGGATAAGTCAATTACTTTAGACGAAGAACCCAATCAGACACCTGATGCTGAAATCATTTTTTAAATAATGCAAACACAAGCGAAGATTATTTTAACAAGGATCCACCATCACAAATCAGAAGAAGTCATCTTACTAAGAATGTAATTGGAGAAGTCAGTGATAAAAGGAAAACAAGAGAGAGAAAAAGGATAGATTATCTGGAACTTGAGGGACTTTTATGTTACACTTCTCCATTTGAACCTAAAAATATGAATGAAGCCTTACAAGATTAGTTTTGGATAGCATCTATGAAAGAAGAATTGACACAATTTGCTCGCAATGATGTTTGGGAATTGGTGCCAAGGCCATGAATGTGAATGCGATCAGAACAAAATGGGTATTTCATAATAAAACCGATGAAAAAGGCAATGTGACTAGAAATAAGGCAAGGTTAGTAGCTCAAGGTTATTCTCATATTGAAATATTGATTTCGGTGATTTGCACTTGTGGCTAGATGTGAATCAATTAGATACTTTTGGGTATAGTGTGTGCAAAAAGCTTTAAACTTTACCAAAAGGATGTGAAAAGTGCATTCTTGAATGGGTTTATAACAAGCACTAAACACTTGGTATGAAAAACTCAATCAATATTTGCTCAAACAAGGCTATGAATGAGGTAGTGTTGACAAGACCTTATTTTTTAAAAATTCAAATCTAATTTGATGATTGCATAGATTTATTTTGATGATATTGTGTTTGGTTCCACTCATTCGGAGGTGGTGAATGAATTTGTGGAGTTGATGATGCATTAATTTGAGATGATCATGGCAGGTAAATTGAATTTCTTTTGGGTTTACAAATTAAACAAGTGAAGGATGGTATCTCCGTATCACAAACTAAATATGTGAAGAATTTAGTGAAGAAGTTTGGTCTTGAGACCGCACGACATGCTAGAACTCTTATAAGTGTATCTACGAAGTTGAAAAAAGATGATAATGGAAAAAGTGTCGATGTAAGCTTATACAGAAGCATTATCAAAAGCCTACTTTATTTAACTTCAAGTAGACCCAATATTTGTTACAGTGTTGGAGTATATGCTCATTATCAATCCGATTATAAAGAGTCACACTTGATAGCAGTAAAGAGGATTATTAGGTATATCAGTGGGACTTCTGATTTTGGACTTTGGTATTCATGTGACTCTACCTCCTATTTAGTTGGATATAGTGATGCAGATTGTGCCAAGAATTTAGATGACTGAAAAAGCACATAAGGGGGGCTGTTTCTTTTTAGGTAACAATATGATTTCGTGGTATAGTAAGAAATAAAATTCCATCTCCTTGTCCACTACAGAAGCTAAATACATTATTGTCGGTAGTTGTTCTTCACAACTTCTTTAGATGAAACAAATGTTGGAGGATTATAGAATAAATAAAGATAAGCTGAAAAATTTGTGTGATAACAAGAGTGCCATAGATGTCTCAAAAAACCCGGTTTAGCATTCAAGAATAAAACACATTGACTTGAAGTATCATTTTATAAGAGAGCTTGTGGAGACAAAAGTTGCAGTTCTTTCTTATGTAGAAATTGAGAAGCAACTGGCTGACATATTTACGAAACCTCTTGATTCGATCAGGTTTGAATTTCTTTGAGGGGCTTTAAGATTATACGATTTACATTTTTAATGTAATAGAGTTTAATTTTATATTTTTTTAAAAAAGGGGGGAATTAGAAAAGGATGAAATCCCTAATTTTTATCTTTCACTTTTGAGTTGTTACCGAATACACTCCCCTTCCCTCCTCTCTTTAGTTTGAAATCTTGTTTTCAAATTTATCTAGTCTTTCTTCTTCATTCATGATAGTTAGTGTCTCTCACCATATGTTTACTCTCTCAGTTGGGTCACTCACTTTTTCACTCTCCATCGACATTTATCTTCTTCATCTTCATTGAGCATTCTTATTTTTGGAGCTACCATGGGAAAATCAAAGCGTTAAGCTTCATCTTCTCAGTTGGGGCAGTCATTGACAGCCTCTGTCCCCTCCACTGCCTTCTCGACATTCTAGCCACCTTCGACAGAATCCACCTCGTGGGAGTTTATCAACAAGTATCGGGTCATCCTTAGCAGTGCCCATTGACATTCTCGACTCTTCCTCTATTCGGGAACAACCACAAGTCGATGCTGAAGTGTTGCAAATGTGGTCTTCTATTGTAGAGGAATCTGCCTCTGATTCGAAAGAGGCTCCTGTCGAGACTACTGATCATGTCTCTACATTTGGGTCACCACCAACTGTCACTCCATCTGTTCCCTAGAGATTGGTCAAACAACTAGCTCGAAATCAGTTCGACCCCCTCGCAAATAGTCTTTGGTTAGAATTTTAGTTAATGATGCGTTGTGATATGTGTTTAATTGTTGACACATTTAATCATTTACACTTAGCGATTAATGATACGAAAATGCTTAAGATACTCACTTTAATTCATATATGATTTTAGGTATAATTTGGAAGCAAAGAAATTAAATTGAGTTAAAAGCACTACATTTGGGCCATTTTTTAAGATTAATTTTCACTTGTCTTTATCGAGACAAAAAATGAAATTTAAAAGAAAAAAAGAAAAAATCAAAATGCAAAGAAGAAAAATTAAAGTTGCTTGCTAGAAAAATAAAGAAAAAATCAATAGCAACTAAAGAAGAAAACGACAGCACATGAAGAGAAACCCAGCACCAAAGTGAGAGAAGGTGGAGAGCAAAATGCAGTTTGCATTTTATGTAGACATCTTGGGTAACGCAGACAACATCTATCTTTAACGTAGACAACTGCGTTAAATGTAGACGAGGAATACGTTTCAAGAGCTACAACGGTTATTAAAAAGTTAGCATGTACAGTAGCTGTGGACTGAAAACCATTGAAGTTAAATTGTCCCATTAATACACAGTACTGTAACTGGAGTGGCGATAAAGAAATAGAGAAGAGAGAAGGCGTGAATAGGAGAGTGGACCAAAAACCACCATCTTTGGTGAATAGTAGCTAGGAAGAGTTTGCTTGAGTGAAGACAAACCAAAGGGGTTTTGGTCGGGGTAATTTTCATGGGGTTGAAGCATTTTCTTGGGATAAATCTATGAAAGGCTAAGTTTCTGACACTAATTTGGAGGTAATATCGATGCCAACGACCCGAGTTGAGTAATTTTTTATTATTTTATTGTTTTTTTCTCTCATTAGAAATTGATTATGTTATCTTGCGTGAATTGATTGAGTATTTGAATTATGATTATTTTAATGCTCTATTGAATCGTTTTTCATGAAAGCCCATTGATAGAATCAAATGCAATATGTAATCATTGTATTCTTGATTCATATGTAGTGACTAATGGTTCCGAATCATTAGAGATAACATAACATAGGTTAAATAATCTGAGCTTGTGTGATTATTGCCTAGATTGGTCTATTTTTCTTATTCGTACTACGGTTGTCTAGATAAACTTAGAGAGCTTATTCTAAGTTTCCCGATAGCTAGGGTTAATTAAGGAGCACTTCGTGATTAATTAGGATCTAAGGAAAAATTGGGATTAACAAAGTTTATTGTTAATTTACAATCGATAATTGCTAGGAGAGATAAAAGAATGACAAATCAATGAATTATGCTTAATTACGGTATAGCCGAGATTGAACCAAAGAATTGGATCCCTACTGAATTCTCCAATTTTATCATTTTTCACATGTTTTCTTTAATTTGTTTTCATTAGGTTTATTTTATTTTGTTTTCTTATTAAATCCAAAACCCCCACTACCTAAACATTAATTAATTTTATTTCATAAGCTAACCGAACACTCCCTGTGGGATCAATCTAGACTCACAACTGTTACAGCAATAGTCTAGTTATTTTATTTTGACTAACGTTACGAAGCGCCGGTCAATTTTGGCGCTGTTGTCGGGGAGTACAGTGTGTAGTTTTTGTTTTTTTTATTTTAATTAGTGTTCTTTTTAGTTATTTCATGATCTTTTCATTCTTTTTTATTTCGTGTTTGTGATTAAAAAAAATATTTTCGATATGGATGGAAGTAATTTTTTCTTTAATTCATATTCTCAATCCTATAACAATGTTTGGACTGATCAACCTAACTTTTGTTACGGATGGGATAATCAGTCGAATTACTTTCATGATAGTTTGCAGGAAGCACAACAATTCCTGTACACACCAGAAGCTTCCTATCAGGACTCAGGTACATCCTTGGAAGAATTAGTTAATCTGTATGTTTCTAACACTTTGCAATTCCAGCAGGAAACAAGTTCTAAAATCCATAACTTGACAAGCCAAGTGGATTAATTGATGGAAGCTACCAACTGCCTAGCATCACAAAGAAAAAAGACGCAACCATATCAACCTGAGGACTACCTGATGGATATTTGTGTGAAAACTTTACAAAGTGATGAGGAGCTTGAGAATTTTGAGGTCAATCCTCAAGGAACTGCTTGTGTCAAAGAATTTAAGGAGGACCTCGCAGCAGAAAAAGATACATCTTTTAGCTTAGAGGTAAAAACTGAGTTCATAATTATTGTTAAGACTGACTCTTTACCTTTACCTAGCAGGTTAAAGGAATTAAAGGAATAAGAAAAAGGCAAAGAGACGTTCGAAATATTTCTGGAGTTTATGAACTCAATCGAGACTGAGAATCTAAGGATAAGGAAGACGCTGAACGGGGATGATGATCAACTAAGGCCCTATCCGGAACAACTTCGTATGGAAGTGGTGCAAACTGTAATACCAGAAGATCACAATTTTGTCACATGAGGAGAAGAAGGAGTCGAGCCAGTGACCCTAAAAAAGGTGCTTTTTAGGAGGTAACCCAAGGGAAATATATTTCTTTACTTTTAAATTTTCGCATTTTTTAATGCATGCATGTTTCTTTGTTGGCTATTTTTTTTTGCTTGTTTTTAAGTTTTCAATCAAAATGAGAGAAAGAATAAAACAAACAAACAAGCATTTTCTCATTTTCTATTGCTTCTAGGATTATTTAATAATGAGTAGAGAATGAATTGACTAGAGAATTTCATAGCAACTTAGGTATGTACTTTTGCTCTTGTGATTAGTTGATAAGCATCATCTTTAGAAGAGAAATGACTAGTGGTAGACAAAGCTGGTGAGATTTTGAGCCTTATTTGACTGACACGTTCATTTCAGTCTCATTATCTTTTGATAATGTGTGATCTTTATGACATGTACATCTTAATCTTGCTTTGAGTTTCTATTCGAGACCACAGTTTTATCATATGTATTAACTTAGAAATGATTAAGTATTCTTTGTTTTTCATAAACTACAGTAGCCGAATAACCTATCCTATTGACATGATTTTTTGTTTGATAAACCCCTTTGAGCTTTATACTTTTTCTTTTTGTACTAACCACATTTACTTACCCAAATGTCCTACCTACGCCATAAGCTAGTGGGGCATTTGTGATTGTTGAGTCTGTGGATGTACAAAATTCTAAGTGTGTGGGTGTACATATGTGTGGTTGGTTAATGTTGGGATGTTTTGTTATGTCTTATCATTGAAATTCCCATGTTAATGCAGTTTCTTTTAATGTTTAAAAAAAGAAAAGAAAGGAAAAGAAAGAAAGAAAAGCGAAAAGCGAAAAGCACAAAAAAAGAAAACAAATAAAAAGATTAAAAATGTTTAAATAAATTATCTAGGAGCAAGTGCATATATGTTGAAAAGTTGTTTATGATTAATGCATTCTCCTAAAGTTTTTATGAATGGGTTATTTGAGAATGTTGAATATGAAGTAGATGTTGTCATAGAAAGTTCACTCTTGTAGTTTTAATGTATTGTTGGATATAAATTGTATGAGTGATTCTTTCGCATTGGTATATGCTTCATGTGATTTGTGTGTGAGAGCTGAATGGAGTTATGAAATATAAATGTTGCATTCATCATAACTGATGGTACCTAGTTTTTGATGAGTGTTGCTTTGTTTCATTAGCTTTAATGACTTTCATATTACTTGACCCAAATACATCGCACCTTACCTTTGCCCACATTATAACCTTAAAAAGACCTTTGATCTATGATTTTGCATGTGAATTATAATGGCAGAGAAATGAAATGATATGCAAAGTTTTGTATTTTCATGATCATGAATGGTGTTAAGTGTACTTATAGATATATTTTACTTAAACACAATTTTCGATTCTACCATTAGATTGCTCGGTTTCCAAAGATGATGCTTGTTGATTGATCATGAGTAAAATAATTGAATGTTGAATTCTTGTTATGATTTTTAAAAGTCATTCATCTTTGGTTATGATTATATAGTCTTCGAAAATATGGGAATTGAGTAAATGCTTTTTTATTTTTATTTTTGAGCTTAATTTTAATGTTTTGCCCGAGGACGACTAAAAGCTAAGTGTAGGGGAAATTGATATGTGTTTAATTGTTGATACATTTAATCATTTACAATTAGCATTTAATGATACAAAAATGCTTAAGATACTCACTTTAATTCATATATGATTTTAGGTACAATTTGGAAGCAAAGAAATTAAAGTGAGTCAAAAGCACTACATTTGGGTTGTTTTTCGAAGATTATTTTTCACCTGTCGTTATAGAGCAAGAAAAAGAAAATTAAAAGACAAGAAGAAAAAAATCAAAATGCAAAGAAGGAGAATTATAATTTTTTGCTGGAAAAATGAAGAAAAAATCAATAGTAGCTGAAGAAGAAAATCGAAAACGCATGAAAAGAAACCCAACACTGAAACGATAGAAGGTGGAGCACAAAATGCAGTATGCATTTTACACATATGTCCTGTGTAACGCAGACAACTACGTTAAATGCAGACAAGGAATACATTTCAAAAGCTGCCAAGGTTATTAAAAAGTTAGCATGTACAGTAGTTGTGGGCCGAAAGCCATTGAACTTAAATTGTCCCATCAATACATAGTAGCATAGTTGGAGAGGCGATAGAGAAACAAAGAAGAGAGGAGGCCTGAATAGGAGAGTGGACCAAAAATCACCATCTTTAATTGTCCCATCAGTGAATAGTAGCTAGGAAGAGTTTGTGTGAGTGAAGACAACCCAAGGGAGTTTCAGTTGGTGATTATTTTTGTGGGGGCTTAAGCTTTTTCTTGGAAGACTCATGGAAGGCTAAGATCTCGATGCCAGTTCGGAGGCAACATCGACGCCGATGATCTGGATTAAGCATTTTTTATTGTTTTCTTTGTTTCTTTCTCTCATTAGAAATTGATTATGTTATCTTGTGTGAATTGATTAGGTATTTGAATGATAATGATTTTAATGCTCTATTGAATTGTTTTTCATGAAAACCCATTGCTAAAATCGAATGCAATATGTAATCGTTATATTCCCAAATCATTAAAGATAACATAACATAGGTTAAATAATCCGAGCTTGTGTGATTATTGCCTAGATTAGTCTATTTTCTTATTCAAAATGTGGTTGTTTGGATAAAATTAGAGGGCTTATTCTAGGTTTCCCGATAGCTAGGGTTAATTAACGAGCACTTCATGATTAACTAGGATCTAAGAAAAAATCAAGATTAACAGAGCTTGTTGTTAATCTATGATCAATAATTGCTAAGAGAGATAAAAGAACGACAAATCAATGAATTAAGCTTAATTAGGGTGTAGTCAAGATTGAATCAAAGAACTGGATCCCTATTGAATTCCCCAATTTCACATGTTTTCTTTAATTTGTTTTCATTAGGTTTGTTTTATTTTATTTTATTTTTTTATTAAATCCAAAACTCCCATTACCTAAACATCAATTAATTTCACTTTATAAGCTAACCGAACACTCTCTATGGGATCGAACTAGACTTACTACTACTACAGTAGTAGTCTAGTTATTTTATTTTGACTAGCATTACCACGCACTAGTCACATTGTCATACAAGTTTTACTCTTCCCCTGCAGAATAGAAGTGGGACTCCGTTGAGAATACCAAATTTGCTTTCGATCATCCCATTAATCTAGCTGAATATCAACAATATCATATGAAAGTGTTGTTAACTGGAAGGGATTTATTAACTGCTACTTTATTACCGTAACATTATGATTCTAAACTGGTTAGGGAATTTTACTGTAATCTTGATAAGGATGTCTCGGATGAATCTGCGTTGAGCCATCATATGGTGTATGTAAGGGGTACTGTGATTCAATTTAATCCAAATCAGTTGAATATATTTTTGGGATTTGATAATTTAATTGGTAATAGAGCTTACAATGATGATTTTATTGTAACATATGATATGTTGACTACTGTGATAATGAGGGGTAAATTGACTAGTTGGCCATCTTCCTCTGTCCTCCGTGCATCTCAATTATAGCAGAAGCATTTTGTGTTCCATAAGCTTCTGTTAGTGAATTGGTTACCTAGTGTCAATAAGGTCATAGTTTATCTGGCTCTGGCTAAATTAATTTATGCTATAGACACCAAAGCACATTTTAATTTAGGAGTAATCATTATTGAGGCAATGATTTCTATTGGTAGCAAACAACAATCTTTGCTGTACTTTCCATGTTTGATTACACAATACTTGTATGCCCACAAGGTACCTCGGACAAATTCAACTATTCTTAAGCCTGTGTCATTGCTTAATATTTCGTCTCGGATATTAAATGTGAACAAGCAAGCTCGATTGATTGACTTGTTTTATTTTTCTTTTGGGCCACCTGAGACAGCTGCAACAACTCTTAATCCAAATGTTGCTTTATTTGCCAAGATTGATAGGATTGAAGGTTTCTTTCAAGTGGGGTTGGATGCACTTTGTCAACTGAAACAGTAGGTTCTTCGTTGCTCAGTTGATTCTTAGCTTTACTTTTTCGTAGCCTTTTGTCCTAAGGGAAAAATTGGTTGTTTTCTTGGAGAACTTGGATGATTATTGGCTTTTTTGTTCATTGGGAATTATTGTTGCTTTGGTTATTTTGAAAATGGCTTATGTGAATTTAACGAACTACTGTTATGTGAACTTGATGTCATTTGCAAGTTATTTGAAACTTGATGTTCAATTAAGGGGGAGTTCCTACGTATTATGTTCACTTGATGATATGTGTTTAAGTATCTTCTTAAGAGGGAGTTTGATATGTGACAAATAATGACAAAAAGGAGGAGATTGTTAAGATATATGTTGCAATATTTTTTAATTAATTTTGAGCATTATTTGAAATTGGACTTAGTTGGACATACTTGGAATTTTATATTCTACCTTATGTGGGATTCTTTGAAAATAAAGTTTATTTGGGATAAAATCCTAGTCAAGATAGGAATTAATGGGAATAAAATCATTATAGCTTGATTAAGATAAGGTGCAGATTTTTGGTGATTTTTTTTTACTTTTCTCAACAGCCTATTTCAGTAGTTTTTATTTGTCTGAGGCAGCTGACTTTTTGGTTACATAATCTATATTGGAAAATTGTTTTTCTCTACCTATTGCGTGAATTTTTTGGGCTGAATTGTGTGGGAAAAATGACTAGAACATGGCGACTTGGCAACTATAATTTTGAGTATCTTAAACTATTTTTGGCGGTTGATTTTATTATAATTTTGTCTAGATTATGAGCTGCATTCTTCTCCACGAGTTGCGTGATTTTCTTAGTTAGCTATCATTGGGGTCTATCGAAGTCTAACTCTTGCTTGCTTACTTGCTCTGATACCATAAATCTGTCCGACCTCGTTTTCAGAGTCTGACTCTTGCTTGCTCTGATATCATATCTATCGGGCCCCGTTATCGGAGTCCAACTTATGACTTGTATTCTCTGATACCATAAACTGAGGGACCCCGCTTCCGGAGTCTCACGCTTTCATGCATACTGGCTCTGATACCAACTCTGTTACTTTCATGCATGCATACTATCTTAATACGTAAGTTATCACCCAATGATAACACCTTGATCACTTTCAGATTATCTTATCAAAACTCCCCTTTATTAGTCTCAGCTCAGCTCTTAGAGCAGTCGACTATTCCATTCCTACCTTTCAACCTGAATC
>JAOQMS010000009.1:21517316-21529878 GCA_027563885.1 Erythroxylum longipes | reverse complement strand
ACAAACCAACCACTGTCAATGGTAATGGTAATCATTCCTTCCTCTTAACCAACCATCATAATTATAATGATAATATCAATTCCCATTCCTCACTATATTCATTCCCATTCTTATTACCATTCCTCTGTGCGAACCAACCGCCCCCTAAATAAGATAGAATCAAAGGAGGAATACAGAGTATGATTATCGTCTCTGATGACGTCACTCACAGAGGCAAGGAGGATTTAAGCGTATAAATATCCTCTGTGCTGACGTCAGAACACAGAGGAAAGGATGGATGAAGAGTATGAAGAATGGATAAAGTAAAAAAAGGAAGATAGAACATAGAGGATGGGATCGTCTGTGTTACTGTTCACAGACGAATGAACTTCGTCTGTGTTACTGTTCACAGAGTAGCTTCTATGTAACACAAGATAGCGTCTGTGTTATTGTTCACAGATGAATGGACTTCGTTTGTGTTAGTGATAGCGCTATCGTCTGTGTTACTGTGCACAGACTTCGTCTGTGTCACTGTTCACAGAATTCGTCTGTGTCACTGTTCACAGAATTCGTCTGTGTCACTGTTCACAAACGAATGGAATTCGTCTGTGTTAGTGTTAGCGTTATCGTCTGTGTTACTGTTCAAAGACTTTTTGGTTGCATCTCATTTTCTGTCTTGCGCCTTACGTCTCATTTTGCTTCGTCTCAGAATGACGTCAGCATCGTCATAGAATGACGTCATTATCGTCTCAGTTACTGTTCATCGTCTTAGTTTGACTTTTTGCGTCTCAATTTGACTGTCTTATTTTGCTTCGTCTCAAAATGACGTCAGCATCGTCTTAGAATGACGTCATTATCGTCTCAGTTACTGTTCATCGTCTTAGTTTGACTTTTTGCGTCTCAATTTGACCGTCTCATTTTGCTTCGTCTCAGAATGATGTCAGCATCGTCTTAGAATGACGTCATTATCGTCTCAGTTACTGTTCATCGTCTTAGTTTAACTTTTTATGTCTCAGTTTGACCGTCTCATTTTGCTTCGTCTCAGAATGACGTCAGCAATCGTCTCATGACGTCAGCATCGTCTCATTTTGGACAGAACATCTTCTAGTCCAAATTTGTTCCTCTAGATAGTATAATTGGTCTTTAAGGTCTTCATAAGAGTTGTATATCTTGAAATCCTCTTTCAAACCATATAAGGAACATCTTGATGCGATTCCTCTAGAGAAAGTTATGACAATCGAGAAACATCGTCTGTGTTTCCAAACTTCCTTTGGGTCACTGTTCATTGTATTTCTTCTGTCCCATTTTCGACCCTTCCGAAGACAAAGTTGGTCTTCTAGATCTTCGTAAGAATTGCAATTCTTGCAGTCCTCTTTCCATCTATCCAAAGAAACCCAAGTTTGGATGCTTATGGGAGAAGTTATATCAATAGTCCCGAAGTAAGTATATGTGTAAGTAAGGACTTACACACGCTGATCATTAAGGGATTTAGGTTGACAGGTAGGAGTGGACTAGTCGATTATTCTAAGAGCTGAACTGAAACTAGAGAAGGGGAGTTTTGAGAAGAAAACTCGATCATGGTCAAGGTGTTCTCTTTGGAAGATAACTTACGTATTAAGAAAATCTGCATGCATGAAAGAGTTAGACTCCGGAAAGCGAGGTCTAACAGTTGTGGTATCAGAGCAAGCAAGTCTGAGTCAGACTCCGGAAACGGGGTCGGTCAATTTTTATGGTATCAGAGCATGCATGAAGAGCAAGAGTCGAACTCCGATACAGGAGCCCGACATACCTATTTCCAAACTCACGTAAGTATCATTTATACTTATGATTTATACCTCAATAAAACCATAAAAATCAAAATTCATAACTCATTTATTCAATTAAGATTTTTCCTATGACACACTTTCGAGTCAACTTTCCTCGATCAATCTAATAATGAAAATGAAGTAATTAGAGGGTACTTTCTTCTAGAAAATTGGTCTTTTATCTCTTAAGTTTCTAATGACACCAAGATCATTCAATTTGGTCCAGTATCTCACAATACCACAGACTGTGTATAATTGAATTTTTGATTAGTTCATGATCATACCCTCAAATTATACAACTCATATCTTTCAACTCAGATATTTAAAAATTACAAACTTAATACCAATTGAAAGATAAGAGAATGAAGTATAACTTTTGTGAAGATGCCTTTGTCTGATTCAACCTATATCAATTCAGTTTTTATGAAAACATCAAGACATAATTTCTGTCTCGGGTAGTACTACAACCTCAATCAAGACTCAATTTCACACCAGATTTTGAAAGTCTTAGAGACAAAATTAATTTATACTTCATTAAGAAATTTGTAGAATTATGTCTCTACTTTAATCTGAATTAAGAATTACGTCGTTTGGACATCTATAGCTCAAGATATCATCAAAATAATAACAAATGTTCAGTAAAAAAATCTCACGCATACAACCCTCGAGTCGAGATCGTGACGCGCGACTTCCACGTTTGCCCAGTAGAGTCGCGATCGCGACCTGCTTTTGAACCGCTGCACTCCTTCTTCCTTCTTTTATTTATATCCAAAATTAACTTCCATTTAACACCTATAAAATGAGGTTTTTAGGCAAAGTCTTCTTCTAAACAATTGTTCATCTATGTCTTAAGTTTCTAAAGAACCTAAGTTCATACAAATTGGATCAGTATTCTGAAAGTTATACATAATTTACTACATACTATTCAGAAATAGAGACATAATCTGAAACTCAACTTTAAGACAAATTTCAACACTCTTAGACATAGAATTCAAACTCAATTTCTTCATGAAAATTGTAGCCGTTTTTTCTAGTTTAATATAAATCAACAATCATCCTATTTGGATATCCGTAGATCAAGATATGTCTAAAAGACAAATGTATGTTCTGTAGAAACACTACATCTAACCTATTTCTAGCACATTTCATCATCAACCTCATCCTAATTCATCACTTTTTCTTAGTCTATCACTTCTAACTTA
This sequence comes from Erythroxylum longipes, assembly GCA_027563885.1. Taxonomy (NCBI): domain Eukaryota; kingdom Viridiplantae; phylum Streptophyta; class Magnoliopsida; order Malpighiales; family Erythroxylaceae; genus Erythroxylum; species Erythroxylum longipes. The sequence goes on along the minus strand of JAOQMS010000009.1, from coordinate 21,526,892 downwards.
TATCCATATCATTTCTTCTTCAAGTATACCCCAATTACAGTTCAAGATCATCTATACACAATTCGAAATTCATGCTTGATCATATACACCAAAAACAAAACACATCATATACACATTCATCATAATGACCTTTCTATCTTTAAAAAAATAATCTCAACAACAACAAATTATCAATTATCAACAAATCATCACTCTTCCAACCCCATTTTTATGATCATGGTAGCTCTAACCCATCATTAATATAAAACAAGGCAGAAATTCATTCATTCATTCACCATATTTTTACACTTTCATACACCGTTTAACAACACCAAAGTAAAACAAATTTCCTTTACCTCTTCATTCACCTTCATCATTAAGTCATGAATAATGTTAGCTCACTAAATTCAATTGTTTTGACAAAAATCTCTTTATAAATCAAACACCCACGAATTTACCTAAGGAATTTCATATTCAAAACAAAACCTCAAATTACTCACCATAAAGTCCCATTTATACTAACCCATGAAGATTAAAGCATTACTTACTTGATTTAGCTCCAAATCCTTCAAAAACACACATCCCTAGCTATCCCATATATCTCACGACCATCATCATTCTAGGGTGGATTTGGTTGGGTTTTTTTGTAATAAATGAAAGGAACAATAAAATGGAGGTAGAAATTGAAAGATGGAAGCAAGGTTCAATGTTGATGATGGTTGACAACACAATTCATGAAGAAGGAGAAGTAAGACAAATTGTCACTTGCCACGAAAATGGGAAGAAGAAAAGTAAGACAAAACACTAAACTTGGTCTTTCAATTTGTCACTTTCCAAGCCATGTCTTAAAACCCACTATGCTTTCCAATTGAATGTCACTTGTCACATATCATCTCCTTATAGGTTCACTTAGGTTTTCTCATTTAATTTGTCCAATCCACTCCAATTTCTACTCCAATTGACTCCAAATTTCAATGACATATGTCATTAAATTCCAAAGTCATTAATACAAATTTTCACTATCATTTGACTTTTAATTCTACTGCTATTTATCAATTATCTTGCCATTTAGCATTTTTCCTAGTCTAAAATTACCCAAAATTTTCAGAAATTTTTCTAAAATTCTAAATTACTAAATACACTCTCCAAACCAATTTTCAACATATAAAAGCCACAATTCTCAACAAAATCACATTCACAATTCAATTATAAATCAATTATACCCAGAATGTCTATGAATGCATGTACAATTATTTTCATGTGCAAAAACTCAATATTCAAGAGTATGAACATATCATATAATGCTTGAGCATGAAATGCATTTTCTAATTTCTTAATAATCTCTCATATTTACTATTCTAGCTTCAACATGGGTAACGGAATGTTACATCAATCATCTTTATTTGTCAAATCAGTGAATAGGGAAGCTAGTGAGGGATAGAGAAGCTTGCGGCAGTGAAAGGAGCTATAAGGGGTCTTTGGCTGGGGTATTTTTGTGGGGGCTGAAGCTTTTTCTTAGGAGACCGTTGGAAGGCTACGATCCTGACGTCGGTTCAGAGGTGACATTGACACCAATGACCCGGGTTAAGTATTTTTTTATTGTTTTGTAGTTTCTTTCTCTCATTAGAAATTGATTATGTTGTCTTATATCGATTGAGTGGGTATTTGGATGATGATGATTTTAATGCTCCATTAAATCGTTTATCATGAAAACCCATTGCTAAAATCGAATGCAATACATAATTATTGCATTCCCAATTCATGTGTAACAACTAATGGTTTCGAATAATTAGAGATAACATAACATAGGTTAAATAATCCGAGCTTATGTGATTATTACCTAGATTGGTATGTTTTTCTGATTTGCAAGGCATTTTTTCAGATAAACTTAGAGAGATTATTTTAGGTTTCCCGATAGCTAGGGTTAATTAACGAGCACTTCGTGATTAACTAGGATATAAGGAAAAATCAGGATTAACAGAGTTCGTTATTAATTTATGATCGATAATTGCTAAGAGAGATAAAAGAACAACAAATCAATGAATTATGCTTAATTAGGGTGTAGGCCGAGATTGAACCAAAGAACCGAATCCCTATCGAATTCTCCAATTTTATCATTTTTTGCATGTTTTCTTTAATTTGTTTTCATTAGGTTTATTTTATTTTATTTTCTTATTAAATCCAAAAACCCCCATTACCTAAACATCAATAAATTTCATTTCATAAGCTGATCGAACACTCCATATGGGATCGACCTAGACTCACTGCTTCTATAGTAGTCTAGTTATTTTATTTTGATTAGTATTATGATGCGCCTGTCAATTTTGGCGCCGTTGTCGGGGAGTGCAATGTTTAGTTTTTGTTATTGATTTTAATTGGTGTTTTGTATATATTTGTTCATAATTGATTTCTTTTTAGTTATTTCATAATCTTTTCATTTTTGTTTCATTTTTAAAAAATTTAAAAATTAAATTTGACAAGGATGGGAGTAATTTTTCTTTAATTTATATTCTCAATCCTATAACAATGTTTGGATTGATTATCCTAACTTTTGTTATGGACGGGATAATCAGTGGAATTCTTCCATAATAGTTTACATGAAGCACAACAATTTCTGTTCATACCAGAAGCTTCCTATCAAGACTCAAGTACATCCTTGGAAGAATTAGTTAATGTGTATGTCACTAACACTTTGCAATTCTAGAAAAAAAACAAATTCTAGAATCCAGAACTTGACAAGCCAGGCAGATCAATTAATGGAAGCTGTCATCTGCTTAGCATCATAAAACAACGAGACGTAACCATATCAACTTGAGGAGTACTCAATGGATATTAGCGCGAAAACCTTACAGAGTGAAGAGGAGCTTGAGAATCTTAAGTGTAGTACTCAAGGAATTCTTATGTCAAAGAAGTTGAGGAGGAGTTCGAGGAAGAAAAACTATATAACTTAGCTTGGAGGAGAGTACTGAGTTCATGATTATTTTCGAGACTAACTCTTCACCTTTACCTAGCATGTTGGAAAAATTAAATGAAGAAGAAAAAGGTGAATAGTCATTCAAATTATTTTAAGAGAGTAAGGACTCAGTAGAGATAAAGAATCTGAAGATAGGGAGGATGTTGGAGGTGAATTATTATCAACCAAGGCCCTATCCAGAAAAACCTCACGAGGAAGAACCGTATTTGTCACCAGAAGATCATAATTTTATCACATGAGGAAAGTATAGAGTCGAGGCAGCAACCCTAAACCAAGGCGCTTCTTGGGAGGCAACCCAAGGGAAGTAAATTTCTTTTCTTTACATTTTCGCATTTCTTTTATATGAATGTGTGTTCTTTGTTGGTTTGTTTCTTGCTTGTTTTAAGTTTTCAATTAAAATGAGAGAAAGAATAAAACAAATATTTTGTTTTTCTGTTGATTTTGGGATTATATAGTCATGATTAGAGAATGAATTGACTAGAAAATTTCTTAACAACTTTTGCATGTATTTTTACTCTTGTGATTGGTTGATGTGCATTATCTTTAGAAGAATAATGACTAGTGGTAGACAAAGCCGACAAGATTTTGAGCCTTATTAGACTGAAACATCCATATTAGTCTCATTGTCTTTTGATAATGTGTGACCTTCATGACATGTACATCCTGATTTTGCGTTGAATTTCTATTCGAGACCACATTTTTATCACATGCATTAACATGGATATGATTAGGCATTCTTTGCTTTTCTGAATTACATTAGCCAAATAGCCTACCCATTATATGATTTTCCTTTTTGATAAGCCCATTTTGAGATTTATTAGCCTTTATTTTTGTATCAACCACATTCATGCTTTATACTTAACCAAATGTCCTACCCAAGCCATAAAGCCAGTTCAAACATTTGTGATTGTTGAGTTTGTGGATGTACAGAATTCTAAATGTGGCGGTGTACATATGTTAATGTTGGGATGTTTAGTTATGTCTAATTATTGAAACTACCATGTTAATGTAATTTCTTTTAATGTTTAAAAAAAGAAAAGAAAAGAAAAGAAAGGAAAAGAAGGAAAGAAAAGAGAAAGTACAAGAAAAGAAAAGAAAAGAAAAAGAAAAAGAAAAAGAAAAAGAATGAAAATCTTTTTTTGTTTAAATAAATTTATCAAGGAGGAAGTGCATATGAGTTTGTTAAGTTATTCATGATTAATGCATCTTCCTAGAGTTGTAATGAGTGTATTATTTAAGTATGTTGAATATGAGATAGATGCTGACTTGGAAGGTTAACTCTTTGTGGTTTCAATGTATTGTCATCAATTGTATGAGTGATTCCTTCGGATTGGTATATGCTTCACTTGGTTTGTGTGAAAGCTGAATTGGTGGTGAAATATGAATGTTGCATTCATTATAGCTAACGGTACCTAGTATTTTATGAGTGTTAACTTGTTCACTTGATGTCATATTGAATGTTGCTTTGTTTAACTAGCTTAAATGGTTTTCATGTTACTTGACCCAAACACATCTCACCTTACCTTTACCCATTACAACCTTGAAAAGTCCTTTGATCCATGATTTTGTATGTGAATTTTAATGGTGAAGAAATGAAATAATATGCAAAGTTGTGGAATGTCATGATTATGAATAGTGTTGAGTGTACCTATAGGTATATTTTATTTAAATACATTTTTCGAGTATACCATTAGATTGTTCAGTTTTTGAAGGTATTAAATGTTGATTGACCATGAGTAAAAGCTTGGAATGTTGAGTTCTTGCTATAATTTTGGAAAGTCGTTCATCTTTGTTTATGATTATGTATTCTTGGAACATATAGGAAATGAGTCAATGTTTTTGGGTCTTTGAGCTTAAATTTGATGTTTTGCCCGATGACGGCCAAAAGCTAAGTGTGCAGAAAATTTATATGTGTTTAATTGTTGATACATTTAATCATTTACACTTAGCTATTAATGATATGAAAATGCTTAAGATACTCACTTTAATTCATCTATGATTTTAGGTGCAATTTGGAAGTAAAGAAATTAAAGTGAGTCGAAAGCACTACATTTGAGTCGTTTTCTGAAGATTAATTTTCACTTGTCTTCATGAAGCAAGAAGAAGAAAATTCAAAGACAAGAAAAAAATTCAAAATACAAAGAAGAAGAATTAAAAGTTCTTACTGGAAAAATGAAGAAATAATAATTGAGCAATACGGCAGCATGTGGGTAGATGGAAGAGACCAAAAACAACACAACAGTAGGTGGAGTAAAATGACGAAGCAACAGACTGGAATATTTATGTTTAACGCTTCTACGTTCAACGTAAGCGTTGTGCGTTAAATGCATGGTTTTACTTAAAACGCATAGTTTCATCCTTAGGTTGAAGGCAGAGGTGAACAGGAGCAGTGGACCAAATTATTAATTCATCAAATCAACAAATAGTAGCATGGCTGGAAAACAGAAGAGAGCTGCGGGAGAGGAAAAAAGCGTGAATAGTAGGGTGGTCCATCATATTTATTTGTGAAATCAGTGAATAGCGAAGCTAGTGAGGGATAGAGAAGCTTGCAGCAGTGAAAGGAGCTACAAGGGGTCTTTGGCTAGGTTATTTTTTTGAGGCTTGAAGCTTTTTTTTAGGATACCCATGGAAGGCTAAGATCCCGACGCTGGTTCGGAGGTGACATCGACGCCGATGACCTAGGTTAAATATTTTTTTATTGTTTTGTTGTTTCTTTCTCTTATTAGAAATTGATTATATTATCTTGTGTGGATTGATTGGATATTTGAATGATGATGATTTTAATGCTCTATTGAATTGTTTTTCTTGAAAACTATTGCTATAATCGAATGCAATACGTAATCATTGTATTCCGATTCATGTGTAGCAACTAATGGTTCCGAATCATTAGAGATAACATAACATAGGTTAAATAATTCAAGCTTGTGTGATTATTACCTATATTGGTCTGTTTTTTTTATTTGTAGGGCAATTGTCCGGATAAACTTAGAGAGCTCATTCTGGGTTTCCTGATAGTTAGGGTTAATTAGCGAGAGCTTCATGATTAATTAGGATCTAAGGAAAAATCGGGATTAACAAAGCTTGTTGTTAATCTACTACTGATAATTGGTAAGAGAGATAAAAGAATAACAAATCAATGAATAATGCTTAATTAGGGTGTAGGCCGAGATTGAACCAAAAAATCGGATCCGTACCAAATTCTCCACTTTTATCATTTTTCGCATGTTTTCTTTAATTTGTTTTCATTAGGTTTATTTTATTTTATTTTCTTATTAAATCCAAAACCCCACATTCCTTAAACATCAATTAATTTCATTTTATAAGCTAACTGAACACTCCTTGTGGGATCGACCTAGACTATTTTATTTTGACTAGCGTTACGACGCACCTGTCAATGTTATAACTCCACTTTTCTCTTACTATCTTACTAAAGGGTGAATGCTCCTTAAGCTAGCATAGTAGCTTATGGCTTACATTTTGTAAAGTCATATTGATACTACTTTTGAGCTTTATGCCTTGTACATTTTTATCTTTGCCTAGTAATATCATTCTTTAATTTCAAAAAGAAAGAACAAAAGAAAAATATTGACTTAAATGTCAAAACACACATATTAGGAACTTAAAATGATGATTGAAAGCACAAAAAATCAAATAAACAAAAAATAGTAGGAGAGAAGTAGGCATGGCAAAAAAGAAAACTTAGTTTCAAGTTAGGTTAAGCTTTTTCCTATAAAAAATTCAAAGTTTGAGCTATAGATTTGTCTTTAGATTTGGGCTATACAACTCAATCTGACCTAAAATCCAAATCTTTTTATCATACAAAATGATTTCATTTTATTTATGAAAGTAAAAAATATAGATTAGCGAACCCATCTTGTTCTTGATATTCTTATCTCATACTCTTTTTTCAAATTTTCTCTCTTTTTTTTTAATTCTTGGTCTTTTCCTACCTCTACAATTGCATGATCTCTTTTACTTGCCAAGATCCTAAGGTTTTACCTTTTCCCTTTCTTTTTCTCTTGATGATAAGGTTTGTCTTTCCCTTCTCAGCTTTGTTGTTCATCATTTCTGCAATTCTCTAAAATTTTCTTGTGTTTTCCTAAAGATTATATGCATATAGAAGTTATATATATTTTTTTGCTATGAATTTTATGGTTTTATAGAGCTTGGCTATTAGAGTTTTGTGGGATGTTAGAGTTTGGATGCTTTCTCTTTTCTCTTCATTCTACTTGTACAATTTTTGATCTTCAAAATACATAGTATGGATTGTTTAGTTATGCCATGGGGTATTTTAACTGGTTCTTTTTCTTAAGAACTTTGAAAAAACTTGAACTTTAGCTTTCTTTTTCTTAGCTAATATATATTTTAATATTAAGTGAGACGACTTCTTTTATCTTGTATTTACTTTTTATTTAGATGAACCTTTTATTTAAATTTTCAAGAATTTTATATTAGGAGATTTTCTAGTCGTCCTATAGATCTAGTTCGATTTAATAAAGTTTTAGCCCAATAAAGTCAATTAGGCTCAAGTTCAAGTTTGAAATAAACTATTTAGACCCAATCGAACTTTAGAATTGAATTGTATGATTCAAGCTTCATTGAGGTTCAAGCTAGTGAGAAGCAATAGGTAACAACAACAACAACAACAACATCCTAGTAGAAATCTTTCTGAACGCAAAGTTTGAGGAAGTTTAGAAGTACATAACTTTACCCCTAACTAGTAAAGAGGCTATTTCCGATAGACACACATAATATATACACACATATATATACACATTAGATAAATAAATAACTAATATACAAATATAAAATAAAAACAAAAATAAAAAATAAAAGATACATAATAAACAATAAAGTAGTAATAATTAAAATTAAAATTAAAATTACCTATAAAAGATAATAAAATAAATTATAAATAAATAAATACATATAAATAGAAATATAAAAATAAATAATAAAACAAATAATACAATAAATATATAACAAGGTAATGAATAAAACTAAAAGATAAATAAAGAAAACAAATACATAAATAAGAAAGAAGACAAATAAATAGATAAAACAAAAAAGCCATTACAAGAAAATGTTTAGGTTAGGTAAGGAAATGTTTAGGCTAAATAACTAAGAGGAAAGTATTATAAATTAAAATTTTAGGCTAAATATAAGATATAGTAGTAAAAAGAAAATGTTTAAAAGACCTATGAAAAAGAGAAGGATCTCTTTATGTAAAAAGCAATGAGTAAAAGCTCAAAACAATAGGAAAGGGAGGTAGCTCAATGTATAAGGTAAAAACAATATGAGTAATAACATAAATGCGACCTAGTAAAAGAGTAATTCAATTGGAATCAAACTTTTGTTTCAGCACCCAAGAAAAAGAGGAAAAATGATGTCATGTGATAAAAAATAAGACAAAAATGACAAAGTTAGAAAATATGAAGGACTAAATCAAGACAGAATGAAGACTAAATCAAGAAACAATCAATCAAAAATGGTACTTGGGTAATGAATCTGTTAGAGGAGTGCCCTAAAGGCAATCGCCTTTAGCGCGTTTTGTACAAAGTTGTGTATAGACTTCATTTTCAATAATAAAGAAAAGCATATTTCATTAATTTGGTGTTCATTCTTTATGAATTGATATTAATCTATAAGCCAATTAATGAAGTCCATGATATATGACATAGCATGAAGGAAATTATGATGTGATCATACTACTAAAATTCCTATAATGTGAAATTATGTCAGTATTTAAATTATCCTTAGTCATAGGATTAATAAGACTGGATATCGTTAATCCAGATAGATTAGCACATGTCATACTCTCGATTTGATCAAGCAGTGGATCTCCGAAACTGTAAATATGAGATGTTTAGAGTTGAGATGTGATGCTTACTAGAGGTAGTAAGTACATTGGATGACCTACCATGAGATCATCACATGGATGTCCTATTCTAATATCAGTGATATCTCATCATAGTAATGGCGCAAGTATCCTTAGACTTGAGGTACTCAAGGATATCGTGAATACTGATTATGTGCTTTGACTCCATTCCTTATTGCCTTCCAAAGGTCGCTCATAGGTTGGTGATTGGGTACAACGTGAGGTATTTGAAGGTAATTGAGTAGCCAATAGAGGATCCATCACTTCTGTGATAGCAGAAGATCATACCATAGCCTCTTATCGGGGTCATTACTTGGAAATATCTGGACATAGTACATGTTTCATGAAGAATGTCTTGATTGACATATTGAGTAATGAGTCCCAGGATGAGAATTGATATCACTTGGCCTAGATTTGACATAGTCAGTCTAGTGAGAGTTGACACTTTGCCCATACTCATAACCAAGTGGGGAATAGCATGGTGAAAGGACGAATTACACAACAATTGTCTATGGGAGGGCGTGAGATGGTTCGTGATGAGCACAGGTTCCTTCGTCAAACCACTTACTTTCTAATAAATTGGGGGTAATGATGTGTTGCTAGACACCACTCATGACTTGCTTAGATTAAGTGTTAATCCAAGTGGTCAAATAATTGGGACCCTAATGGGTCACATGCATAAGAGTGACTCGGAGGATTCGTAAAATGGTTTTGGATAGAGATCCATTATATGGAGAGCAATAGA
>JAOQMS010000009.1:21493299-21517216 GCA_027563885.1 Erythroxylum longipes | reverse complement strand
AAAACCCTAGCTTGTTTTCTTCTTTTCTTTCTCCACTTCTCTTTCTCTCTTCTTTCACAATTTTGCTTCTCTAAAATACAAGACTACCCCTACTTCTTCTCTTTTTATGCCTTTAATGAGTGTGAAATTTCCAATTTGCCCTTCCATGTGAAGCCTTAGCCTATTTAAACTTAAGCGATCTTCCAAAAATGCCCTTATATTACCTTACAACATTAATACTTTAATTCCATCAATCCATGAAATAAAATCCTCCCAAACTTGACATAACAATTAAACTCCAAATAAAATGATTTATCTAGCAAGATCACAAAATTTATTCAAAGCATGCTTAATAAAATAAATAAATAAATTTCAGGGCCCAGTAATAGTTTTAGCATCGTCAAATACAGTAGCCTTAGCTTCAACCCATTTCGAAACCTAATCCACAGTTAACAAAATGTAATTCTTACCAAAGGAAGAAAGAAAAGGACCCATATAGTCTATTCCCCAAACATCAAAAATCTCACATACCAGGATATTCGTGAGTGGCATTTGGTTTCTCGATCCCAAGTTATCGGTTTTTTTGACAACGATTGCAAGACTTGTAAAACATGTAAGAGTCATAAAATAACTTAGGCCAAAACAGTCCACACTCAAGAATTGTTTGAGCAGTCCTTTTGGGGCCAAAAGGTACCCCATACACAGATGAGTGACAAAAATGTAAAATAGAAGGAATTTCATCATTTGTGACACATCTCCTAATAATCTGATCAGAACAAAATTTCGATAAATAAGGTTCATCCCAAATGTATTATTTATCCTCTCACCTAATTCTATCTCTTTCAGCTCTAGATAAGTCACTAGGTAAAGACTTAGTCACTAAATAGTTTACTATGTCCACTTACCATGGAATTACCTGTTGAATTGCGAAAAGATTTTCATCAAAAAATTTATCGTGAAGAATATCAGATGTAGTACTCGGAGTGGTCCTACTTAGATGATCGGCCACTAAATTTTCAGCTCCTTTCTTGTCGCGAATTTCCAAATCAAATTCTTGAAGCAGTAAAATCCATCGAATCAATCTTGGCTTGGCGTCTTTCTTGTTCACCAAATACTTTAGAGCTATATGGTCTGAATAAATGATCACCTTTCTCCCCAATAGGTATGACCAAAACTTCTCCAATCTAAAGATGACTGCTAAAAACTCCTTCGTCAAAGAATAATTTTTCTAGGCATCATTAAATGTCATGGACACATGATAAATAACATGAGATACCTTGTACAATTTTTAGCCCAGTACGACGCCAACTGCATAATCTGAAGCATTGTACATCAGCTCAAATGGTATGTCCCATTTCAGTGGTTGAATAATCGGAGTTGTAGTGAGTCATTCTTTGAGTTCATCAAACACTCTTTTGCACGGCTCGTTGAAATCAAACTTCACGTCCTTTTGGAGCAGTCTACACATGGGTCACGTAATTTTAGAGAAATCCTTGATAAATTGTCGATAGAATCTTGCATGGTCAAGAAAAGAATGAACTTCTCGCAAAGTCTCGGGGTAAGATAAAGATCGAATAACTTCTATCTTAGCCCTATCGACTTCAATTCCTTTTAAAGAAATAATATGACCTAAAATTATGCCTTGATCATCCATGAAATGACATTTTCCATAATTTAAAACCAAATTGGTTTCAATGCAACGTTTTAACACTTTTTCAAGATTGACAATACATGTTTCAAAAGACTCTCCATAGACCGTGAAATCATCCATAAAAATTTCCATGTAAGTTTCCACAAGGTTGGAGAAAATACTTACCATACACCGTTGAAATGTCACAGGTGCGTTACACAATCCAAACGGCATTATTTGGTAAGCAAAGGTGTCGAATGGACATGTAAAGGTTGTCTTCTCTTGATCCTTGGGTGCTACCAAAATCTAGTGGTATCCTGAATATCCATCTAAACAACAATAGTGAGATTTACCTGCAAGTCTTTCAAGTATTTGATCAATAAGTGGAAATGAAAAATGATCTTTTCTAGTAACTGAATTAAGCTTCCTATAATCTATACATACCCTCCAACCATTTTCAACACGAGTTGGTATTAACTCATCATCACTATTTTCAATCACAACTACACCAATTTTCTTTGGAACTACCTGGACCGAACTTACCTAATTGCTATTTGAAATTGGATAAATAATACCAGTGTTAAGAAGCTTCAAAAATTCTTTCTTCACCACTTCCATCATGGGTGGATTTAGACGACATTGGGTTGCCTCACTTCCTTCGCTTCATCTTCCATCAAAATACGGTGCATGTAAATAGTGGGACTAATACCTTTCAAATCAGCCACTGTCCAACCGAAAGCTTCTTTATTCTATTTTAATATGTTAACTAACTGGCTTTCGTGCACATCCGAAAGTTGATTAGAAATAATAAGAGGCAATGTATTTTTCTCACCCTAAAAGATGTACTTCAAATGACTAGGCAAGCTCTTCAACTCCAATGTTGGTGGGTTGATTAATGACGGTAGCAACTTGGCATTACTTCTAGACATCTCCACACACGTCAGCTGCTGGAGTAGTGGTTCGGTGGTCTCCCCACACGAAGATGTCTCCACTTGATTGCTGGACAACAACGTTTCTTGGCCATCCTTCCACCATGGTGCATTTTCTTCTTCCAAGATCATGCCAAACTCATCTTTTTCCTCCAAAATCAAATTACCCTGCACCCATGTGTCAATAAAATCCATAGAAACAATAGGTTATTCATCATCTAGAATTCTCATGGTATTGTAAATATTGAACTTAATTAATTCACCATCAAATTCCATTGTTAAAGATCCATCATGAACATCTATTTCTGTTCTAGTCGTTTTCAAGAACGACCTTCCAAATAAAATCAGAGTTGAAGAAGATGTATCATCGGTGCCCATCTGCAAAATATAAAATCAGTCAAAAAAAGCATATGTCCTACTTGAACCAAAATGTCCTCTAACACACCTTTCTAGTAAGCATTTGACTGATCCGTTAATTTAATCACTACATTAGTTTCTCTAAGAGGTCCAACATTTAAAGATTTATACACATCATATGGCATGACATTATGGACGCACCAAAATCTAACATGGCTCTCTCAATCCATAAATAACCAATTTGACATGGGATAGTAAACATACCTGGGTCTTGACATTTGGGTGGAAGCTTTTTCTTTTTCAAAATTGCTGAAACATTCTCCCCCAACTGCACTTTCTCATCAAATTTTAATTTCCTCTTTGAAGTGCAAAGCTCCTTAAGGAATTTAACATACCATGAAATCTGTTTAATTGCATCAAGAAGATGAATATTTACCTGAACTTTTTGGAAAGTCTCCCAAATTTCCTTCTCTTGCCCTTCCTTCTTTGCTTTGGCAAATTAACTCAGAAAAGGAGGCAAAATCACCATATTCTTTAGCTTGTTTTACGTCATCTCTGGTTGTGAGGGTGCTTTTTGCGTCATCGCACTTTGTTTAGTATTGATTTCTGGTTGTGCTGGAAAATTTCCAGAGGTTCTCGCTTCCAATCGATTTATGGCAGTTGCCAATTGGCTTATTTGATTTTTGATGTTTCGTTGTTGATTCTCAATATTTCGGATACTTGCTTCAGTACTCCGCTGAAACGTCAAAGTGTTAGTAGCCAAAGTTTGCACTATATCTTCTAGAGAAGACTTACCTTCAGAATTGGATGTTGTATTTTGATTTTGCCGAGGCATAAATGGTTGTCTATATTACTGGAAATTCGTAATTGCTTGCTGCCCTTGAGGATTTCTATAACGAAAATTCGAGTGATCGCGTCATCCCGGATTGTAGGTGTTAGATAATGGGTTGTACTTCCTTTGAATTGGTCCAGCAAAACCTCCCACGGCATTCACATGTTTTGCGTTTTCATCCTGTAAAACCAGACGTGCATCAGTAGAATATCCTAACATTGAACATATTCCACATACCTTTGCTTCTTCTTTCTTTGTAATCGCGATTTGTCGCACCAAAGAAGTAAGGTCATCCAATCTTTTCTTCAACATGGTCACGTTCACTTCATTCATGCTTTTTGATCCATGCCTAGTACGTATTCCGAATTGTTGAGTGTTGGAAGCCATGTTCGTGATCAATTCCCTTGCGGCCGCCGGTGTCTTGTCAACAAAGATGCCACCACTTGTAGCGTCAATCATACTCCTATCCATGAGCAAAAAACCTTCATAGAATTATTGGATTAATAGCTGGTCAGTTATTTGGTGGTGTGGACAGCTAGCGTAAAGTTTCTTAAATCTCTTCCAGTACTCGTAAAGTGTTTCTCCTATATGTTGTCGAATTTTGCAAATTTCCTTTCCGATGTTGGATGCTCTTAATGCTGTAAAATATTTCTCGAAGAAAAGCCTTTTAATTTCAGTCCATGTTTGCACGTTTTCTCCTACTGAATAGTACAACCAATCTTGAGCATCATCCTTGAGAGAAAATGGGAAGGCTCTTAGCTTAATCTACTCTTCCGTAACATTCTTCGGTTTCATTCCCATGCAAACTACATCGATTTCCTTTAAGTGTTTGTATGTATCTTCTCCCGATAGACCCCTAAAAATAGTTAATAAATGAATCAGCCCATATTTTTATTCAAAAGTATTATCATCACCTAAATTTGGAAAATTAATGCAATAGGGCTATTGAGTGTCTGTGGGCGCAGCTAGTTCGCAAAGGGTGCGGTTTGCTGCCATCCATTCCATTTTCTGCACTTGTCAGTGCTGTTTCGTCAGTTTCTATAGTGCTCTTGCTGTTTTCTCAATTTCAAAATTATACTGCAAATTTTCATATTGATTTGAACGCGTAAAATATATAAACTGTCAAAAATTCCCTGACAACGGCGCCAAAATTTAGTACTGCTATTGCCTACAACCAAATTAAAAAGAAATCAACTTCCGTTAATACAAATTAATGTAGTAGTGGAAAGTGGATATCGTTCTCACGAGGAATTTTTAGCGGTAAAGAGTTTACGAGTTCAAAACTAAAATAAAGTAACAAAGGGGGGGGTTCAATTCACGTAAAATTAAGAATGTAGAAATAAAAAAATAGGAAATTAACAAAAGTAATTGTATATGAAAATTTAATAAACAAACGTTGGTTTCGGGTCACCGATGTTATCACACTAAAATGGATCCTAGATATAAAATTCAATTCATCAATAAACATTCATTGGGGGATGTTTTCTAGTAAGTATAAATGAATAGAAACATGTATTCTACACATTCTTATCAACCAATAACCTAGATATGATCGTAAGTTCAATTGATTGATAGCATTAAGAACTAAAAAGCAAATGAACAAGATAATACATGTATGACATGCAATTAATCTAGCTGAACGACTTCTTAAAATTTCCAACTCTAACGTAAAGAAGGTAATCCTAATTGCTACTTCTGATTAATAAAATTGAACGTCATATTTTATTAATTTAGCTACTGAACGAATCAATCCCTAGTTGCGCACCTAGAAATCAATCAATTCAATTAGAAAAATAATTTGGAAGACACTTAATGTTCATCAACAAAACAAATTTCATTAAAACATCTCACACATAATAGATGATAACACGGTTCCCCTCAACCAAGAAAAGGAATTTAGCTACTCATAGCGAAAGTGAAAGTCAAAGAAATAACAAAACATAAAGTCTCCATCCCTGATCTTTCTCTCAAAAATCTGAAAATACTTAGAAAAACACTGCAGAAACGTAAAAATACTATGGCTGTCGATAAAAACCAGAAGAAACGAATGCAAAAAACTATAAACTATCCCTAAAGTGAGTTGCATGAGCAGTGTACGTGAATAGTACATGTGACTCCCTTTTTATGTCTTTTTCCCATCTCTTTTCTTCCTTTCTTGTAATCTTTTTCAGATGATCCTTATCCCCACTTAAAGTTGCAGATCCCATTGATAAGATAGCCTTATGATCTTTAAAGATTGTGAAAATTTGATAAGATAGCCTTATGATCTTTAAAGATTGTGAAAATTTCGAATTTGAACTTTGAAATAAAATCTGCAGAATCTGTTCCCATCCTTGCATGTGGCCATGTCTAGTCACTGAATTGCTACCAAACTGGAATTTTTGGGTTTTCTTTGTTTCTTTTGCATCTTTTTAACTCAATTTCATCTCCCAAGTGTTTGAAATCATTTAAAAACAATTAAGAAACAAATCCATCAATTTTGAATAATAATTTCAATGTATGAGAGATATTTATCTATTAAATAAGTGCAAAATGACAACCTAACACTAATAATTACAAGGAACACTAAGAGCATAGACATCGAAGTTAAAGAAGGAATTTGAACCAAACAATCAATTGCATCATTGTATTTTGCCTAACCTGACGTCACCTGAGATCTTGTCTTAGCTGTTTGTTTTAGTATAGGAATTTTTACGACAACTCCAAGGGCAAACATTTTGCTACCAAACACACTTTTCACCTGATAGCAACACAGGTCAATGTAAGAATTTAAACATAAATTGCACACTTAAAGCTAATTGCATATTATAATAGGAATAATGGGAACACAACATGACTATATGCTTCAAACAAAAGCCAAGTACAGTGAAAAAAAATAAGTGAAGGAAGGAAAATATGTTTACAATTTTTAGTGATGGAAGAGTAAGTAAGAATGATACATTTCAATGATGAAAGCCCAGAAAAGTGACTCATCATTGGGAACCTCATTAGTTACCTTCGTAGTTAAAAAAGAGAAGTTACAGTTATACCATGGGATGATGGACCTGTAAATTTAAAAAAAAAATCTCACTCCTAATTGACTGACCATTACAGTAGCATATAAAACAAATGAAATTAAATTAGATCCTTTTTGGGATCAACCACTTCAAGATTCTATTTAATAAGTTCAAGATTAACCACCTTTCACACTTTTTATTCATTCAGCATATGGATAACTTGATAGAACAATTTCGTACTTTGGAAATTTTTCACAGTTGATAAAGAAAAGGTTGCAGTTGAAAAAGGGAAACACCAAAAGAAAAACTCTTGACAACTCGGCATATGGCATGATTCAAACCATTGAACATTAACTGCAAGCGTATATGACAATGCCAAGAGATTAATGGCTTACTTCATCAACTCAAATTCACCATTAGGGGAACAAAACTAATGGTTTTTTCTGAACTAAACCTTATCAAGTTTACACGTTAATGGAAAGTAACATCATCAAGCTTAATTGTCTTCCCACTATACAAAAATATCATAAAAATGAAGCATATAATTGAAATAAGAGGGGATAGGTGGGAGAGACCAGATAACGTCATACAGTCTTTGACAATCACACAATTCTGAGTTAACTTACATATGTACTTAAGAGATCATATAAATTTAACAATCAAGAAATTCAACACATCCAGTACAAAAAAGTTGAAAACACAAATAAATCAAAGAACATTAAAGAACATCAAATAGCAACTTATGTATCGTCATTTACTGTAAGGTTCAAAATCTTGACTGAAAAACAAATATAATCGAAATCTTATTGAAGATATGGGAAAAATCATCATATCAAATAAGGACAATGACAATAGTGGAAAGTTTTCACATGAAGAAGATAGTGGAAGAACCATCATATGTGAGATATAATGAACGTCTCTTACAACGACTAAGAAAAAGATTCCAAGAAGTATTTCCATAAGTAATTGAAGAAAAAAAAGCAAACAAAAGAACAAGTTAGAGAGACAAACTCATAATCCAGTCAGAGAAGTAACAAAAGCACTGACGGGTAGAACTGAAAATGCAGTGATAGTGAACCAATGATGGTGGGGAAGTAGAAGAAGAACAGAAAGTGGAGATGAGACTAAAAAGTGGAGACGAGAACAAAAAGTGGAGAAAAGAGACGAGAGCGTGAAAAGGCAGAGAGAGCCACTAGGCGTGAGTGAGATTAGACGATGCATGAGTGAGGTTTCTGGTCGAGGGGAATATGAGAGCCGATTGTTCTGGTGGGAGGAGAGGGACAAACTTGTCTAGAAGATTTTTTTTGTTGTGTTCTATTCCGGATGTGCGTGGAATAGGTAAAGACAAGGTGACATGATCTTTATCTATTCCTTTTGTCTGGGAATTACTAATCTTAAGAATAGTTATTTCGGTGACTTTTTTTAACCAAACAATATAATACTTAATTATTTGGAATAGATGGGTAATGGAATACCTATTAACCTCAACCAAATAGATTGTTAGTATTAGAGCCCCATCTCAATGTCTATTAAAATTAAAAGCAACAGTCTTCTAATAGTCTACTAAACAAGTACGGCAACAGAGAATTCATTTGTACAACCAGCAGCTCGAAAAGTTGATGGTCAGGACAATGCTCAAGGAAAATTTCTTATGATCAAACGAGTATTGGAGCTTTGTGAAGAACGGAGTTCCTGTAGTAGTAGAAAATGTTGTTCTCATATAGGTAATATAAAATTAGAGAAAAATTAAAGAGAAAATATTTCTATTGATTGATTTGTATAAAGGTCTTCAATGTATATATATAACCAACACTACTTCTGAATAAGGTAAAATACCAATTCTTAATTATGATATGTTAACTCCTGAACTAATTATGACACATTAACGCTTAATTATAATACAACTGTATTTTTAATATAACACTACTCCTAAATAAGATAAAATGCATTAACTCATAATTATAATACAACTATATTTCCAATACCCTCTCAAGTTGGTATATGCACGTTATAAATGCCCAACTTGCCAAATAATGATTAACGATTTTGATGATCACTATATAATTTTTGAAAATTCAAATTGGATTTATTTCCTTGGATAATTAACGGTCTTATTCTCAAAAGGAAATAAAATCAAAAGAAATACGCCTTTTTTCTTGTAGGAACCTTTATTATGAATTTACCTTATTAGAAATCGTTTATCTGAAAGAATCCTGCTAATTATGAAGAGGACGTATACTAGCCCCGTGATTACTGGAATATGTTTTTTACAAAGATGACATGGAAGTTATTCAGATTTAAATCTATACAGCTGACTAAGGATGCAAGATAAAGCAACAACTAGTTGAAGAAATTGCTATATTGTCAAAACTCATCAAAAGCATATACATTCTTGAAAGCGATTTCTTTGCAAAAAATTTCTCTTGTATGTTAGAAATTGAAATTCTTTTGAGAGAGATTACTGAAGCTCATATCGAGCAAACCTCATTTTTATTTGAGGGCTTGTAGAGGCTAGTGAAATATTACTAGTGTGGAAGGTTGAAGAACCTTGAAAAATATTAACTCGTGCGCTTAGAAAGGCTCGTCAAACTATTACTTGATTTATGGTAAAACACTTAAATTTAATATTTAAGGACTGGACGTAGGCTTGGGTTGTAAGCTGAACCAGTATAAATCAATTGCGTCCTTCTTCTATCTCTATCTCTCTTTACTTTTTATATTTTCGCATTCTATTGTGTGTGTTCATTTCAACAAGAAGCTCCTTATCTTTTATAATAGGTTTCTTCTGTTTTCGACTTGCTGAAGGTTCCTTTCTTTTTAACAAGTGTTCATGACAATCCCGGTTTCAATCAAAAAGATAACCCGAAAATTTTCCGACAAAAAAATCAATTTATAATCTCTACGTCAATCCTCTCACTGTAATCCACTCTCTAATTTCCAAATTAATCCAAACAATTCACTTAAGTCCCATAGAGAGGTAGATAATTAACTTAGGAATCCGACGCTTCGAGAATCAGGTCAATCGGAGGTCGGATGGCCAAGTTCTTTTTATTGTTTCAATAGGACTCATACTTTAGCAGACTTTTGTCGTTTAATAGGCTATTATTGTCTGACAGGCTCCTATGTTTTATTTTTTAACAGGCTCATGTCTTTATACGGATTGAAAGTAACTTGTGAAATTTTGTTTAGTCATACATAACTCACTCCTCTCTTACGTGTGTTTGCTTTATCATGTGGTATCAATGTGAGGTTTCACATTTATTGTGTTTTACAACATATGATAGATCAGGGGAAACACCTTGAGAAGTTTTGAAAGACAATCCATCTCAAAGCCCCCTTACTTTAATGGAAACAACTACTCATACTAAAAAGAGAGAATGATCATATATTTCCAATCTAGATATATAAAAGTATGGCAAATAATTAGAGTTGGAGCTAGAATTCCCACTTCTAATATTGTAGAAGTAAGGACTAATGCTGATAGGAGAAATGCACAACTAAACGCTAAAGCAAAACATGAGCTGATATGTGCGTTGTCTCCAGAAAAATATGAAAAGATATCCTACTGATCTATGGCAAAAGAAATGTGGGACAAATTACAAGTCACATTTGAAGGAATAAATGAGGTAAAGAAGCATAGAATAAGTCTTTTAACGCATCAATACGAAACAATTGACATGAAATAGGGGGAGACCATAAAATAATTCTTTAGACGCTTCATCAACATCATCGCGACCTTAAAGACCTTGGAAAAATATATCCCAATCACGAGCTCGTAATGAAGATTCTGAGGTCACTACCAAAATAATGGAGACCTAAGGTGACAACTCTAGAAACAACAAAGGATCTAGACACGATTTCACTCGACTTTTTATTATGAAATCTAATGATCTATGAAATCAAACTTAAGCGAGATGAAGGATCCTCCTACACAAAAGGAATGGAACTGAAAGCAATTGACGAATTAAACAGTGATGAATGTGACATTGAGTTATAAATAAATGAAGGTGACGAGTTCAACTTTATGGTTAAAAAATATGCCCGCTTCTATAAAAAGAAGCTGATGAAGAAAAAAGAAGGAAACAAGAAAGTTGGAAACAACGGGTTCCTATCAAAAGGCAGTAACAGCAATAGCAATACACAAAACAATCAAATCATATGTTATCACTCCAAGAAGCCTAGACACATAAGACCAGAATGTCCTCTTCCTCAATAAGACAAGTCGGAGAACAGAAAATCCAGAAAGTACATAATGTCTGCAGCCTGGTTAAAGGAGGATTATGAAAACTTTGAAGAAGAAGAACTAGAAGAAGTCAGTAACATTTGCTTCATGACTAAATCAAGATACAATGAGGTATACTATTCAGACTCTGATATTGAAGGTGATGAATTGAAAAATGAATATTATGAATTGTATGATCAATGCAAAAGGTTGACAGTGAAGTATTTCAAAGAAGTTGAGAAGTCCAAGAGCAATGATATATCTTCGAAGAGTAAGATTAAATCATTGGAGTCTGTGAATAAGAAGTTGGTGACTAGGAATTTGTCTCCTGAGGTTGACTATAAGCAAAAGGTTTTTGAAAAGGAAGTTCTGCAAGAATAAGTAACTAAGTTGGAAAATATGCTGCTTAAAAATGTTTCTGATAAGGTCAGACAGTTAGAAGAAAAAATTGCCACCTTAGAACTTGAAAAGGAGAAAGGTGTTGGAAAGATCTTATCTCTAGAAAAAGATATGGAAAATTTTGTTGATGGAAGGAAGAATCTTAATGCATTGTTTGGTAGTGGTAAATGCATTTTTTTGTAAGGCCAGAATAGGATACAATGAAAATAACAATACCATTCCATGGAAAAACTTCTTTGTTAAATCCAACAATAGCTAAAACTAAGATAGCAAGAACCTAGTAAGTGGCAAAAATCATAACAACTATCATTCATTTGATTTATGCGATTATTGTGGTAGACATGGTCATATTAGTCATTCTTATAATTTTTATGAAATGGAGACATTATCTCAAATGTATATTTGGAGACCGAAAGGTCAAGCTACTAATCTAAAAAGATCCAGAAAATTTTGGGTACCTAAAATGAGATAATATTTTTTGTAGATATGTTTTAAAATAAAGAAAAGAGAAAATCAATGGATAGTTGATAGTGGCTGTTTGAGACATATGACAGGTGAAATATCACAATTTAACTATACTGAAAGGAAAGATGGAGGTAATGTTGTCTTTGCAGACAAAAATAAAGCAAAAGTCAGTAGTGAAATTGGTGATTTTGACTCTACCTCTATTGATAATGTTCTCTTTATTGATGGTTTAAAACATAACCTGTTGAGTGTGAGTCAGTTATGTGAAAAGGATTATAAAGTCATTTTCTATGCATTTCATTATGAAATTGTAGATATTCATAATGTTAATATTGTGTTATTGGTCCTAAAAATCAAAATATATATTGTGCTTAACTGGAAGATATCTCCTCACAAAGTGTTAAGTGCTTTGTCTCTTTAGAAAATGATTCGTTTATTTGGCACAAGAGATTCAGACATGCCAACATGAGCATTATATCAAAATTTTCCCAAAATGAGTTAGTAAGATGACTGTCAAATTTAAAATTTGAGAGCAATCATGTTTTTTATGCTTGTTTAAAAGGTAAACAAGTGAGAAACAACTTTTCTCCTAAAAATATTATTTCTACTAACCAACCACTTGAACTTGTGCATATGTATGTATTCGGTCCCATTAGGACTTAGAGTTTTGGTAGTAAACATTATGGTTTTGTTGTAATAGATGATTACTCAAGATTTACATAGGTTTATTTCTTATCAAATAAGGATGATGCTTTTGATGTGTTTGAGAAGTTTTGTAAAAAAATTTAGATAAAAAGGGTACTACATTACTTCAATTCATAGTGATCATAGAGGAGAATTTGATTACAGGAAGTTTGAAGAATTCTATAATAGCAATGGTGTAATTCACAACTTCTCTTGTCTAAGGACGCCTTAGAAAATGGAGTTGTAGAGAGAAAGAATAGAACTTTAGTTGATATGGCCAAGACCATGCTGTGTGAAAGTAGACTACCTCATGAATACTTTGCAGAAGCAATATCCACAACTAGTTATATACTTAACAGATGTCTTATAAGAACTATTCTAAAAAATACCCCCTATGAATTGTGGAAAGAAAGAAAACCAAATGTTGCTCACTTTCGACCTTTTGGCTAGAATTGTTTTTTTCTAAACAATGGAAAAGAAAATTTTGAAAGTTTGATGCGAGATCAGACAAAGCTACTTTCTTGGGCTACAGTACTGCTAGTAAAGGATTTAAACTATATAATAAAAGAACATAGAAGATAGAAGAATTAATATATGTGGTATTTGATGAAGCACTACCTTAAATAATAGCAACTAATTCAGATGATGAAGAGCACCCCTTGGTTCTAAAAATACATTGGAGACTCAAACTACATCTACAATACCTTCAGAATCATAAGATCAAGAAGGACCTTTTGAAGCCAGGATGTTGCAGGCTCCTTCCTTTCAGCAGGAGCTTATGAAAAGAAAAACACTAAGAGAATGGAGAGGTCAAGATACATATCAATACATTCTGGGAGACCCCTTTGAAAGTCTAAGAATAAGATCATCATTCAAAAACAACTTTGTTGCTCTCATCTCATAAATAGAACTAAAGACTATTAAAGAGGCCCTTACTAAAGAAAACTAGTTTTCAGCCATAAAAGGCAAACTGAATCAATTTGACCAAAAAAAAGTCTGGAATCTAGTACCTTGTCCTCAAAACAAGTCAATCATTGGGACTCGATGGAAAAAATTTGACGAAAATGGTAAGGTGATAAGAAACAAAGCTAGACTTATAGCTCAATTTTACAATCAACAGGAAGATTATGCAGGTGTTAAAGTCGATCGAAAAAGCACAAGTGGTCACTGTCAATTTCTTAGAGGATGTCTAGTATCTTGGTCTTACAAAAAGCAAAGTTGCATAGCGTTTTCGATGACTGAAGTTGAATATATAATAGATGCCAGCTATTGTGCTCAAATATTATAAATGAAGCATCAACTATAGGATTTTTCTCTAAACTTTTCTCACATTCCTATATTATATGATAATACGAGTGCTTTAAATCTTTCTAAAGATCCTGTGCATCATTCTAGGATGAAACATATAGAAATAAAACATGATTTTCTTAGAAATCATATTTTAGAAAGAACCATTAATCTTTTACATATTAATACTGAGAATCAAGTAGCTGACATTTTCACCAAGCCACTCTCTGAAGATAGATTTTGTGTGTTAAGAAAAGATCTTGGTGTGTGCAAACTCTCTAATATTATTTTTGTATAAACATTCTCTGCTACTTATCTTTGCATTTCATTTAGAAGGTTCCTTCTTGTCTAATCCCTTATAAACTCTCTCCTGGTTTGGTAGACTCCTTAAAGTTAGAAGGACCCTTCCTTTTAAAATGCTCCTTTTATTTTTAGAAGGCTTCTCTTAGGTTGATGTTTAAAGTGACATGTAAATATGGAGTCATTAATGACATCGTTTCAATCTTTTAAGAAAAAATCATGCGTAGTCTGACAAATCTACGTATGTATCTGTCAGAAGATATGCAATTGATTACACTTCCTCTTCTCGTCTATATGTCTACTTATCCTCTCATGAGATCAATGCTCAAGAATAACTTAATATACCCTATGAAAACGTCTCTCATCTTCCTTGCTATTATATCTGCACCCTAACTCTCTACATTGCCTCCTGTTTTTCCATCTCAAACTTCACCAGACTTTCCTAAAATGACAAAAACAAAATCAAAAGGACAGAAGAAATTTTTGGCTTTAACTTCTAACTGTGATGAAACACCTCGTCATAAACAAACTTTTACTTATAATTCCTCGTATTTATCTCTCCTCATAGGTTTCTTGACACTATTACCAAACCTATTTCTATCTCCTCAAACTTCCAAACTTTAGAAATACCCAATCAGGACCCCAAAAGATAGGAAAAGGAAGGTTGTTGCTAAGATATTTCTAGATTTTCCTGATTCCTCTTCAGATAACAAAGAAGAATCAATCAAAAAACAATATACTTCTGACTCAGAAGAAGAAAAAGAAGAAAAAGAAGAAAAGGAAGAAAGAGGAAAAGAAAAGAAAGAAGAAAGTGAAGAAGAAAAAGAGACTTATAGTTAGGGGTAGTTATTGAAAAATGTGAGATTCCATTTACCTATTCTTTCCCTACCCATTCCTACTCTAAAAAGATCCTAAATTCCTAAACCTAGACTTAAAGAGAAGAAAGTGCCTGAAGAGTGTTGGGTAATAAATGATGATGGTTCCGATGAAGAACTTTCTAAGTTGGAAAGAAGACTACAGACTAGAGGAATTGTTACAACATAAGCTTCATGAAAAGAAACCCTTGAAACAGAAGAAAAAGAAAAACATGAGTCAAGAAAAAGGAAAAGGGAAGAGAAAAGAAAAGGCAAAGAGCCTATGATTGAAAAAAACATTGAGGAAGCCATCATCAGGGATGAGCTATATATAGAATAGGACCTGTTTGAAGAAATCCTTAGAGCAAAAAGGGCCAAGAAACTTATGGTCCACAAAAAGGGAAAATTGTCACCACAAATAAAATCTCTTCGATCAATCGAAGTTGAAGCTCGCTATGAAATGTGGTAGAAGAAGAGAAAAGTGGTTGCTGGATGCATTGTGCCTCCTTATATGTTTGATGATATTGGTATTCTTCTCTCTACTTTCTTTGTTGTTGTTAGGTGGGAGAACTTTTTAAATTTGGATGATATAGTGTTTGATAAATTAGTCAGATGTGCTTTACACACATATACGAAAAGAAGAAATTGGTGGAAAGCTAGCCATCATATCTTGGGTGGGGGAATGTGAGATCTTAATAACAGAGGATATATTGGAGAATATTTTGAACATAACTCCCATAGGTAGGACTGACCTTCCTTGACATAAATGGGACATTACTGATCTTGATTTGGGAAAGGTTGTGGACTTCATATGTCTATATACTGAGAATGCCTATGAAGGGAGACCTATGTGTAGAAATTTGGACCTATTGCCTAGATGTCTTGCATCAATATCAGCTACTTCAGTTTTTCCAAGAAGTAGCTCAGTAGAAAGATGTAATCTCCTAGATACCTATGTAATATACAATCTACTAAAGGGCATCAAAATGAATCTCCCAGCAATGACTATGAAGTTTACGGTGGAAAAGGGAAGCCACAAGAATACTATTGGAGGTCTACCTTATGGAATGCTGTCACCCAAGATGTTCACATATTTTGGTGTTCCCTTTGACAATCTGATGTGGTATGAGTCTGGAAAGTTTCATTCCTCTATCCCCTCCTAGTTCAAGTACAAGATGAAAGAAAATATTTGGGTGGAGAAGAAAACAAAAAGAGTAGCAGACTTCTTGGATCCTGCCTTAGAGCAGACTTCTGAAGGAATACCAAAACTTGTGGGTCTTACTCTAGAGCATAGACTCTTGTCCCTTCTCAGGACATAAACAATATGGATATTTTATAACTATTGGGGGACATTAGGACAAATCAGGATCAAATACACAAGCAAATTGACATCATTCAAAACCAAGTCCTGGATTTGCAAATTCTGCTTAGGAAAAATCCTCACTGACTATGTCTATTTTTTTCATATATCATTTTTTTATCTCACTTCCTCCTTGTACTTGATTATTTTTTTATAATGACAAAGGGGGAGAGTTTATGTGGATATATATTTTTGCATATATGATGGTATATTTCTCAATGTATACTTCTTAATGCTGATATATTTCTCAATGTATGCTTCCTAATGCTAATATATTTCTCAATGCATAATTCTTAATGTTGCCTTGATATATCTGTGATTGATTATGCTATTAACTTAAGAAAATATATGATATAAATGATAGGTTCCTTTTTTAAGAGACAAGCTCCTTCTAATTATATCTGAACATATAAAAGTCATAGGTATCTTTTTAAATCATCTATTATCTTTTTAAATTTTGAAAAATATATCTATTATTACTTGTCATCATCAAAAGGGGGATATTGTTAGCTTAAGGATTATGATTAACGATTTTGATGCTAACTGTATAATATTTCAAAATTCAAATTGTGTTTATTTCCTTGTATAATTAACGGTCTTATTCTCAAAAGGAAATAAAATCATAAGAAATATGCTTTCTTTCTTGTAGGAACCTTCATTATGAACTTACCTTATTAGAAATCATTTATCCAAAAGGATCCTAATAATTATGAAGAACGTATATTAGCCCTGCGATTGCTGGAAGATTTTTTGGCAAAGATGACATCGAAGTCATTCAGATTTAAATTTATCCAATTGACTAAGGATGCAAGATGAAGCGACAACTAGTTAAAGAAATTAATTATTTAAGGAAGAGTGAACGTGACTATGAAAAATAACGAAATGATACAAAATCTGGTAATGTTATATTGTCAAAACTCATCAAAAGCATATACATTCTTGAAAGTGATATCTTTGTAAAAAATTCTCTTATGCGTTCAAAAGTGAAATTCTATTGAGAGAGATTACTGAAGCTTATATCGAGCAAACCTCATTTATTTGAGAGCTTATAGAGGCTAGTGAAATATTACTAGTGTGGAAGGTTGAAGAGCCTTGAAAATATTAACTTATGAGCTTAGAGAGGCTCGTCAAATTACTACTTGATTTTATAGTGAAACACTCAAGTTGAATACTTGGGGACTGGAAGTAGACTTGGGTTGTAAGCTGAACCAGTATAAATCAACTGCACCCTCTCCTCTCTCTCTCTCTCTCTCTCTCTCTTATATTTCCATATTATATTATGTGTGTTCATTTCAATAAGAGGCTCCTTTAATTTTATAATACGTTCCTTCTATTTTCAACTTGCTGACAGTTCCTTTCTTTTTATTGCTTCAAACTTATACTTTAGCAGGCACTTGTTGTTTAATAGGCTACTATTGTCTGACAGGCTCCTATTGTTTTATTTTTTAACAAGACCCTATCCTTATATGAATTGAAAGTAACTTGCAAATTTTTTTTAAAATCACACACAATTCACCCCCCTCTTGTGTGTGTTTGCATTATCAGTAAGTACTGAAATTGCAATAATTCAAGAGTTTTGGTAAAGATGTTTCTCAATTAGAACTGTGACCTCACATGTGATGTAATGATATTTCTTGCTTAAACTTGCTCTTTAACATAGTGACAGTTAATTTTTATGTATTTAGTGGACTCATGAAATACTGGATTAGTCGTTGTATGGATAGTAAACTAACTATCACAGAAAAGGGTTATGGGTGCACAATGAACCACACCCAAAGAAGCCAATAAAGAATTCAACCATATCATCTCATTGGTAGTTATAGCCATTGCACTATACTCAGATTTTGCTAATGATTTAGAGACAGTACTTTGTTTCTTTGTCTTCCAAAAGATTTGCAATTAACCGAGCTGTATAAAATTGTTAGTCACTGAGTGGTGTAAAACAAGACAACTAACATCTTAGAGTGGTAAATCACTGTCAGTCCAAAGAAGCATTCCTTGACTTGGTTGCCCTTTAATAGAGTGCACAATGTGCGTAGTCACTTCAAAATATTCCTTATGCCAAGCTTGAGCACATTATGACAACACATAGACTTCATACGAAATCTAAGGCCAAGTGATTGTAAGATAAATGAGACATCCCACTAACTGACAATAGGATGAATTGTCTACAGCTAATTCACTATCAATCAAGCCTAGGTGGTGACCTTGCTTTATTGGAGTGTCTGTCGGTTTGCTTTCAAGTAACCCTATTTTGGATAGTATATCCAAAGCATATATCCATTGGCAGAAGAACAACCTTTTGGATGAGTGGGCTAATTCAATCCCCAAGACATACTTCAATACCTCCAAATCTTTAATATTGAATCATTTATGTATGTAGGTATGATCTAAAAGTCGAGTGAACCACTAGGTTGTTACCCTTCAAAATAATGTCATCTACATACATTAATAATCTTGAAAATACATTGCCTTTTCGAAACGTAAACAGTGAAAAGTTTGCTAGGGATTAAACAAATCCATACCTTTTTAATGATGTGGTCAACTTGGTGAATGAAATTGAAGAAGCTTGGCTTAACCCATAACATAGGTCCATTTTTCATGGTCAAGACGTTCTTCTTGACCATGAAAAATGGACCTATGTTATTCTTCTTTAGTAATTAATGCTTAAGCCTTGTTGATAATAGACAGAGGATTCATGCTCAATATTAAAGATTGAACAGTTCCAAAGACTTCATATTCCAACCCCATAAGAAATTAGTGCAACTTCTCCTCTTCATGTTCACAAAGGAATTTGTGCATGACCTGTAAATAAAATTTGATACCTTAAAATAGCTACAAATCTCATCCCACATTCCCTCCAATTTTGTACGATAAGCCATTAGGGTTGTGCCTTGTTATCAGAGTAAAATGATTTCCCCTTTTAAGTCATGAACCCTTTGGAGCATTCAAAAACAATCTTGTAGATTATCCCAAACTACCCTGGTAGTTTCCTTGTAAGTAAAACTAGGCTAAATGGATTTCTTAATTGAAAATCCATAAAATCATAATAAAGTTGCAGAGTTCCCAATAACTCACTTTAGGCAAATCAACCAACAACTTCGCCAAACTACCATTGATGAAGCCCATTTTATATTTTGCCTTAAGAGCATTTATCATAGTCTTTCCCACATGTCATAGTTTTCTCTATTCAAAGACACATTGTAATAATTACTCCATGATTATCTAATGGATCGACTGTCTTCTTTGGCAGCAAGGTCTTGGCTGCAGTATCGACCATTGACAGTAAGGAAGGATGATGTGAAAAGAGAGGAAGGAGAAGGGGTTATTGACTACCAATGAAATTACATTCGTGCGGCAATGTGGACGACTACTTTTGGAATATTAGTTTTATGGTTTCTTTAAACTTGCTTTGATAGTATGTAAAATTAGAGAAAAAAAAGAGAGAAAATATTCTTATTGATTGAATTGTATAAAGGGTTCTCAAGTTATATATAACTAACACTACTCCTAAATAAGGTACAACATTAACTCCTAATTATAATACAATTGTATTCCTAATATAACACTACTCCTAAAAAGCTGAACATATTAACTTCTAATTATAATAGAATTGTATTTCCAATATGCACAAAAAATATAAAGATCATAAGTTGAAAGATTGAAAACTAAGAACTATCTATTTTTGCCTGTTGAAAAAATAGGAACTATCTATTTCAAGCATTATACCATATAGGTTTAGAGACAATTCTCTAAAAAGATCGAGCAAAGAGTATTTGGGATCCTATGAACCTAAAGTACCAAGCAGAACACAAGTTAATATGTTCATTGACAAGCATCATGAAAAGTGTTTAAAGTTCTTCACATAAAGCTAAGAGAGTCGGTGAATTAGAACTTTGCTTGAACACTTACCGTAACTAACAAAATGAAAGCTAATGGAGAGGATAAGGGAGATATTTCTATTTTAGAAAAGATTTTGAGATCAATGGCTCCTAAGTTTGATTATGTTATGTGTTCCATCATAGATTTCAAAGACACAAGCACTCTAACTATTAACGAATTACGAAGCTGCTTGCTTGTGCATGGACAACACATGAATTCTAATATATAGAAAGAACATTATTTGAAGATTACTCATAAATATTAATCTAGTGGAAGAGGACGAGGACATGAAAGAGGAAAGGCTTTAATAAATCTGTAATAGGGAGTGATAATTCTTATGGACATTTTCATTAGGAAGGTTCAAGTAATGAGAAAGAGACCAATTTTACAAAGATAGACTCTAGAAGAAATTTAACTGAGGGCATATGTGGATTTTATCATATTAACAAAAAAAGATACATACTTTCTTGATTCAGGTTGTAGTAATCATATATATGGGAAGAAAGAGTATTTTTCATATCTTTTTTTAAAGAGTATATTTCAGAATCTTAATGAAGAATTTAGAGATTCAATAAAGTTAGTCAACAAGTTTAGCATGACTATCACAATAAAGTGTAACATAAGAGTGAAGATGAAAGGAATAATGTAAATCATCGCACGTATTTTCTTTACGCCAGAGCTAAGAAACAGTCTACTTAACATAGGTAGTTACATGAAAAAAAGCTTACTATTCTCTTTAAGCATAATAAATGTGAAGTGTTTTATTTTTAGGGGACTTAATCATGGATATAAAATAATCTTCAAACCGGATCTTCATGTTACATACTGTATCTCAACCCATAGTATTCACTTTTTTAACACAATTATAGAGAATGTGGTGCAATTTTGGCATTGTCAATATGGACACTTCAAGTTTTAAAGTCTTGTGCACTGTTCAACATAAACATATGGTGGATGGTTTACCCTTGTTAAAATCTTCTTTGAAACTGTGCATGGATTGTTCAGTGAGGAAGTAGCAAAAAGACTCTTTTACAAAAAGAAGCACATAGAGAGCCTTACAAATTCTTTAACTAATTCACGATGACATATGTGGACTAATCATTCCTATCTCTACTAGTACAAAAGGATCTAATTACTTTTGCTAATGACTACACCGTAGAAATAGGGTTCTATTTTTGGTTAAAAAATAAAAAACCTTTAATGTCATCAAAACTTTGAATATTCATGTTGAAAAAGATAAATCTTTTCCTAAAAGGGCTATGGATAAATCAAGGAGGAGAGTTTGCATTACAAGAATTTATAAATTTTTGTGATGTAAATGGCATATAAAGATAACTGACAATTGCATACTCAGTGTAATAAAACATAGTTGCTGACTGAAAAAAATAAAACCATCAAGAATCTCATTTGCATTATGTTTTTTGAAGAGAAACTTTTAAAAAACTTTCTGGCTAGAAGTAGTAAATTGCATGGTGCATATTTTGAGCTATTGTTCGATGTTTACAATGAAATATATGACCCTAGAGGAAGCTTAGAGAGGAATTAAGCCTTCAATTGATTACTTTAGAGTTTTTGGTTGTAAGTCTCATGTTTATTTACTTGATAATATAAGAGCTGTGTTAGATGATAAAAGCTTGCGATGTTTTTTACTTGGAGTTAATGAAGAATAAAAAGCTTATAGGCTTTATAATCCAATTTCACAAAGGAATATAATAAGCATGGATTTTGTGTTTGAAGAAGAAAATTATTGGGAATGGGATAAGAAATATAAAGAAGCTATTTGGTGCTATTTAGAATGAGGTGATTATAAGAAACAAGTTGTTGAAGAAATAAGAGAATTAGATATTGATATTGTTATGAGAACCATTAGACGAAAATTTTTCCTTCAATTCTTTGATCAAAGGTAGTTTTTTTCATTTAGATGAACGGAGGAGAGAAGAGAGGAATAGAAGATCACTGGTTTGGATGAAAGGACTATAAATTGAGAGAAGGTTTTTCTAAAGAAGATGCAGCTTATTAGGTAATGTTTGCAATTGCTGATCCTATTCACTTTGAAGATTCTGTGAAAAGTATTAAAAAAAAAAGAGAGTCATGGACATTGAAATGGAAACAACAAAAAAGAATGATACTTATGAATTGATAGATTTACCGAAAGGAGGAGGAAACGTTGGAATAAAGTGGATTTACAAGACTAAATTTAATAGTGAAACCACCAAGAATTTGCTTTAACAAAATAAAAGTGAAGAATGTGAGTCATGCGAAGAAATCAATGAAAACTTTAAACTCAACAAAACTGAAAAATTACCCAAAGAATTTCTTTTCATTCTTAACCAAATTACCTCATAAAAAATTTGATTAAAATAACCCTTAAGGTAAACAAAGACTTTAGTGTACACATTATAGCATTTTTTGACACAGAAATTGATTTAAACTACATTAAACAAGGAATAATCCCTATAAAACTATTGCAAAAATACCTAAGAAAGACTTAAACCCGTCAACAACTCAAGGCTTAGAATAAACCACAAAAATGATTCCTATATTTTTCATAGTGGATTTTCTGTGAAAATGTCCTTTATAATCATAGAGGACATACACCATATGGTTATCTTAGGAGCCCCTTTTATAGAACTTATTACCCTTTACATTGTGAGCCACGACAGCATCTAAACTAAAATTAACAAAAAAATTATGCTTTCCTTTCATAGAAAAGTCAAAGACTAAAAATATCAACCTAATCAAATCCTATACCCTTTGTGAAAACAGATTGAACAACATGATTAGTGCAAAGAAAAAACAATTGACACATTTGACAAATGATGTTGCAACATAGAGAATAGAAAACTAGTTATAATGTGAGCAAACGAAAAGCAATAGCCCGATATGAAAAATATGCCAAAATATGAAACTCCAAAAACAATTGAAATAAAAAATGTTCAAAACCAAAAAAGAGATAAGAACTTTTGCTTACAATTTTATCGTTAAAACATAGTTTGCCAAAACCCCTATCTTCAAGCGTTACAAAGTGACCAACAATAATTTAAGCTAATTTTGTGAGACAAAATAATGAAGAATTCCTTAATGTCATCCAAAGCCAATTGAATAGGATTAACGAGAACATAGTCTTTGATTCTCCAAAGTCCTCTACATCCAAACTTTGAACATCATCCAATCTAGAAATCAAACTAGGATCAAAGATAGTAACTCCTAGGAAGTGAATATGATTGAGTAAGAAAGCAACTAAAAGCATCCAACCTCCTTCTCCAATTGTGATCAAATTTCATTAACAACAAAAACGTTATTGGATAAAACCCATTGCCCCTACATAAACATAGATCAAAAGCCCAATGCCTTACAGCATACTAAGTGTAATGCTTCTTTTCTCTATGAATGAAATATTGATGATTTGTCCAAATACAACATTTTAAATATGCTTAAACAATGAAAATGGTAATCAACACTTATAGAACCCAATTAGGAACTTCTAACCATATAGTTGCTGAGATTTTATGTAACACCTGATATCTAGTTTACCCGGTACACCAAAATAAATCGGTATTTGAGACTAATGTCATTAAAACCACAGGACAGTGAATAATAATTTTTTGCGACATCAAATTAATGATGCATGACATTTTTGGTGGTCACAGGAAATTGTACGAGTGGATGTTTAAGAACCAGTACAAGAGTGGCATTTTTGTAATTAATGGACAATGAGGCTTATATAAGGAGCTAGTTAGA